>JAJHZJ010000844.1:0-480000 GCA_023548195.1 Bettongia penicillata ogilbyi | reverse complement strand
TTAATATTCTATGTATCTCAAATGTGATGCTTCTAAGATACTATGACTGATCCCTCAAGATGCAGCAGCATTTCAACTGGTTTTTCTAAGTCAAAATGTGTCTGGCTTAAATGAGGAGGGTATCTTCCAAATTGTAATTAAGACTATAAGGCCAAATACTTGCCTTTCCCAGAGGTATTTGTTTGGCTGTGGTAGTAGGTCCTGGTTAGTCTTGTTATAAAACTTGTTCTAACTGTAGAAAAAGAGGTGCAGTGTACAAAGGCCAGTAGAATCTGTTAGGTAGATCGTGTAGAAAATAAAAGCTCTTTAGGGATCAAGGAATAGAGGAAATTGATCAAAATGGAAGGCCAAGATTGAGATTCCTTTGGACTCACTGATGAATCTTTGAACAACCTGAAGCAACAGCTATGGTGATGGGCACCTGAAAAAGCCCCTGAAACTGGAGCCCAGAGAGGCGACCTCCTCTTTCTGGACCTCTGTTTTCATCTTCAAAATGAGGGGATGGGAGTAAATGACTGCTAAGGTCTAATTCCAACTCTGATATTCTATGTTCTCTATGTGCAAAGGTCCCTTCTGGGTCCAATGTTCAGCGTGATGTGTTCTAAAGTGCCTTCAACTTCTAGCAGTCAACGTTTAAGGTCCCTCCTATATCTAACATCTTTTAAGTCTATGAAAACCAGTCTCTTTTCCCCCTCTATCTATACATTTTCTATGCTGATTTTTCAATGACTGACATTTACCCACTAACAGAAAAATGTCTGCGTTGCTGTTTGTGTGTAGCTTATTACCAATAGTGATGAATAAAAACCTCAAACCAAGTGAGTGATTAATAAGGCAGGGAAAAAGACAACTGTTTCAGAATACTGATGAGAGTCCAACATGGCAATTGTGCTGCTCTTACTGAGTATAAAAGCTTTATGAATGACTTGGAAGATAGGTTAGGTAAAGTAACACAATTTTTCAGTTCCATCAATGGGAAAAGAGATCAGGTACACCAAATATAAAACTACAGGAATCTGAGAAATCCATCAAGTCCAAATTCCTCATTTTACAAATGGAGAAACTGAGACCCAGAAAGGAAGTGATTTGCCCAAAGTCTTGCATCAAGTTAGTAGCAGAGTCAGGTATTCTGACTTGAAATTTTTCCATTATATGACACCACTGCTGCATAGAAGCAGAATATCAAAGCTGGAAGCAATCTTAGGGATCCCCAGAGTCAAACCCTGCCCCCTACACATACCCAGTCATTTTATAAATGAAGAAACTGAAGCCAAAAATGGATAGTGATTTGTCCAAGGTCATCATATAGATATTTAATAACAGCATACTTCTAAAATCCAGTTCTTTTGCCTTCTAATCCAGCATTCTCTCTACTATACCACATGGCTAGATGGCCCCTGCCCCTTCTTATCATCACCCCACCGACAACTTTAAACACCCATATACACACTAGCTATTGTTGTTAATGGTATACATCTCACACACTAATGGGAAAAATGTCTTTGTGCAAATGCCTCAGTAGCTAGTTCTATGACTTCACTTGCCAGTGTAATATTACATCATCTCTCAGCCTTCTTCCCATAGTCCTGACACCATGGAAAACTGTTGTCCTGATTGTAGCACAGCTAAAATTACTTCAGTCTTCAATACTACAAATTTGCAGTTTGTGAGGCTGCAGCTGTGGAAAAGCCACTTGAGAAGCAATTTGTTGTAATGGAAGCAACGCTGAACTGGGAGCCAGGACACCCAGATCCCGTTTCTGTCACCATAATCTCAGTTTCCATATCTTTTAAATGAGGAGGTAGTCTTCTTCTAGTTTTTATGTTTGATGTTCTTTGTTCCAAAGTCCCTACCAAAACTTATCATGTTCTAACATTCTATGGTTTCCCTCCCACATCTGATACCCTATTTTTTTATTTTCTAATATTTTGTTGCACCAACATTCTATGTTCTAAGGTCCCTTGCTACCTTCATATATTAGTGTCACACAAAGCTCTGACATCATCCACTTTTACTTCATCTGAATGGTAGCATATAATTCCATATCAATTTTTCCTCTAAATATGAACAAAGCAAAGGGCACAGTGATTGTCTAGTGTAGTCAGTCACATTAGAGAATTTTTGCCTGCTCATTGACTGAATCTTCAAAATGTATTGCTGCCAGGGCACCAGGCTAAGAATTCCTACCAGGGTCTCTAGCAGTACAATGGAATTAGGTATGGTTTGCCGCAGCTGCATGAAATGTTCCTGAAATGGGGGAAGAAGGCAGGATCAGCCCCTGCTACTAAAATAGTGACTTGCCCACAGAAACTGCTCACAACCACAATGGAACAAGCTCATGCTATTTTTCTCAACCCAGCTGCTGCCAGGGAGACCCCATTTGGGCACCTCCTTAGTTTCCCCAACATTTTCCCTAAGTTAACTGGGGCTTCTTCCCCTCTCCCCTTATTTTCAGCTTCCAGACAATAGAAACAAGAGTTTTCTTTTATATAGCACTTTGTGGTTCAAAATAACTTTATACACATTATTTTACTGGATCTTCACAATGATCTGGTGAGTAAGAGTGAGGCAGTCAACAGGCAATTTATTAAGCACTTACTATGTATGAGGCATTGTGCTAATCAGTGGGGATACAGAGAAAGGAAAAATCAGTCGCTTCCCACAAGAAGCTCCAATGGGAGAGAAAACATGCAAATAAGTAAATACACAAGTGGTGTATATAATAATATATACATATGTGTATTTGTATAATGTGTTATATAGGTAGCTAGGTGGCACATATATATTCAAGCATATATATTATAATATGAATATATACATAATATCCATATGCATATCATATATATCCATATTCTATATAATATGTATATGCACATATGTATATATGTCTATATGCATTGTGTATGGGGAAAATGTATAAGTAATCTCAGAGGGAAGACAGAGAAGGGTAGTGTATTCTCCCTACTTTATGGATAAGGAAATTGAGACTCAGAAAACTCAAGTGGCTAGCCCATGGCCACAAATCCGGAAAGTAGAAGTGATATCACTTAAAACAACATTACCTAGCCTAGTATTCTTTCCCTTACACTGAGTTTCCTCTTAAAAGATGCTCATGCTCACCTAGGCAAGCCCTGAACTGTAACCAAGTCATTCACATTTTCTATCTTGGCATTTTAGGAGAAATGAAAAAAAGAAAAATATGGATGGTTCAAATTGTCTCCTAAGACTGGTGAACTATCTTGAGAAAGCCAATTTCAGTCATTATCAACTTGGGATCATGCTGATATTTGGACCCAAGATATTCTTTAATGTATCCACTTTTCCAGATCCTATATAGCAGGGGTTCTGGACCCATTTCATAGATCCTTTTAGCAGTATGATGAAGGCTATGGACTCTTCAGGGGAAAAAAAGTTTTTAAATGTATAGAATAAAATATATAGGACCACAAGGAAACCAATCATATTGAAAAAAAATTGTAATTGTTTCTCACTCAAATTGGCAGTCTCCTTGAAATCTATCCATGCACAGGTCCATGGACTCCATATTACACTACAGCAATGTTCTCCTTTGGAGAATGTGAGAACATTCCTTCACCACCAATAACAACACTCCCATTCTCATACCAATTCTTCCTAATTAAATAGATCCTTGGTAGTAGGTTTAAGAACTTAACAAGAAAATTCCATTTTGTAGCAGTGATATAACATTCAGAAACCCATCTAAACAAGTGTTCATGTATTTATTTAATAAGAATCAATTAGTTACCTACCCTGTGCTAGACTCTTGACACAAAACACAAAAATTAAAATCGTCCATGGCTTCAAGGAACTTACAATCAACTGGGGGAGGGGGTGGGACAGGGAATCGTGTATGTACATAGGTAAATGCAAAATATGTACAACATAAGGAAATAGGTCTAGCAGCTGGAAGAGAACAGGAAAATCTTAGGCTTTTGAAGGAAATGGAATTTTATAAGCTAGAGGGGTAATAAATGCCAGGCTTGGAGGATTGTTATACAAAGGCAGGAAATGAAATGTTTTGTATAGCGAACAGCAAATAGACTACTTTAGTTGTAACACAACGTGTGAAATTGGCATAATGTATGCTGAAGCCAATTTGTAAAGGACTTTAAGGGCCAAAGTGAGGAGATTTTCTTGGTTTTGACCTGGATTGAGAGCACTGTAGTCTTTTTTTTATGATAATTATTGCTATCTCCATGGTCCTTTATGGTTTGCCTGTTCCTCAAAACAACTCCGTGATACTGATGTTGCAAATATCATTTCTCCACATTTTATACATGAAGGAATTAAGGCTCAGAAGGGAAAAGTGACCTCCCCAAGATCACAGCTTGCAAGTGGCTGAACTAGGATTTGAACAGAAGTGTTCTGATGCTATGGTGGTAGTAAGATGGCATAATGGATAGAGTGCTGGGTCTGGAGCAGGGAAGACTCATTTTTGTGTGTTCAAATCTTGCTCCAGACACTTACTAGCTATGTGATCCTATGAGGCAAGTCACTTTTGCCTCAGTTTCCTATCATAAAATGAGCTGGAGAAGGAAATGGTGGATCACTAGTTCTTTTGCCAAGAAAATCCCTGAGGGAATCACAAAGAGTCAGACACAACTAAAACAACTGAACAGCAACAACATTCTGATTCTATATGCAGCAGCTCATCTACTGAACCATAAAACTTCTTCCCAATTCTATCTGCCAGCAGCATGCAGGGGCACAGCACCGAAAAGGGAGTGAGGGAGCAAGACAGAAGCTAACACCTTTAAGCAACGCTACTTTGGAAGACTTCAGCAGCATAACACCATTGGGGATTGAGAAAGGGACCTTTGGTTATCTGCCATAGCCAACTGGGGATCCAAGCAATGTGAATATCAGCGACATTTGAGAGTGGCCTTCATCATAGGGTGCTGACTCAGTCACAGATTTCTAAGTTCTCTCCCCTATGTGTGACTTTCCTTGACACCCCAAGAAACCTAATCAGTTCAACTGAACACCCAGAGGACGTGTCTAGTGGTTGTGTTCCCTATGGGGAGTAGCATTGTCACTATTTGTTAGAAACTGGGAGATCAGGTGACCTGGAGACAGGGGCAACACAAACACCAGAGGAAAGGTCACTGACTAAGGGAGTACCCACAGCTCAGCTACATGCTGCATGTCTTTCTGACACATCTGACTGAGACCTTCCCTCCTCTCTGAGGGTGGTTCCTCCAGTGGAGTCCCAAGTCTTTTATAACATCTAGTTGATATTTGAGATGCTCTTGAAAGCTGCTCTTTGTCATTCCCCAATCAGCTGGCTCTCTATGCTCACCTCCAACGCAGACCTTAGGTCAGGTGTTGGGGAACCTGTGGCCTGCAGATTACGTGTGACCCTCTAGTTCTCAAGTGTGGTCCTTTGAACCCAAACTTCACTCGGGGTGGGGGCCCTGCCACCTCCATATGGCCTCAAGGTGGCAGGTTCCCCACCCCTGACCTCAGCTCTTACCAGAAGCCTTAGTTCATAATGACCACAAAATAAAATATGGATTTTTTTAGTCTGGCATTCAAGCTCTCTGTAGTCTTACTCCAGCTGACTTTTCTAGACACATTCCGCACTACTTGCCCTTTATGACTCCATGCTCTCATCAAACCAAACTATTCCTCATTTCCTCTCTCATCTTTCTCTCCCTCTCCTGACTCAACATGTCTGCACACTATCTCCCATTCTGGGAAGAGACACTGCCCAAATTCCAATCTCCACTCATTGAAATCATTGTCTTTCTTCAGATGCACCACCTCTGCCATGAAGTCTTCCTTCATCCTCCTTATTCAACCCTCACTAGAGCTGATCTCTTTATCCCTGAATCTCTTTTCTGTTTTGGTTTGAGCTCTCCTATGTACTAAATTGTAATATAGTAACATGGGCATACCTTAGTCCTTTCCCTTATCCATATTAAGAGATGGATTTTTTCGTTCAGCATGGGACCTTGTTCACCAAACATACAATGAGCATTTGCTGCTGTCCTCACCTCCATCAGACTTTGATGGCTCCCAGTGTCAGGTACTTTCCCTACCTGTACTTCCTTATTCATCCTTCCCTTTTCCTTATGTAATGTGGGTCTATGCTGAATCAAGTTTTCAGTCTGAAGTCTCACAAAGACCATTTCATATTCATTGTCATCATTCACAATGTTTTGCATACTGCCTCATGGTCATTTCAAGAATAATCATAATAGGTTACATTTCTATTATGGCTTTACAAAGTACTTTCACATCTATAACGTGATTTGATCCTGTGAGATTTTTAACTATCCTTCAAAGCTCTGCTACAATGCTGCTTCCACTAGGAATTTTTTCTGATTGCCCTGAATGGTTTTCACTCTCAAGTCTCTCACAGCACATTGTTTGCTACTTTTCCTATTCCCTCAGCATGTTATTTTGCATAATAGCTATCTGTGTTCATGTCTTGTACTTCTACTAGTCTGTGAGTTTTACAAAGGCAGGGAATAAATGTATTAGTTAAATTTTAAATCTCCTCCATATACATTAAGAGTTTAATATATGCTTGTTTAATTTAGATATGCTATATACCCAATGAACAAATAGGGAAAATGAGGTTCAGAGAAATAAAATGAATTGCTTGCTCAGTTATTAAGTGGCAGAGCCAATATTTCAAACTAAGTCTTTAGATCCCAAGTCCTTAATTCTTTCTATGGCCCCCCTCCCTCTCCCTACCTCAGGACAAACTTTCCCAAGATAATCTAAGTAGGCGTAACCCTCATCCCTATAAAGGTTCCCTAGATGAGGGAAGATTGTGCTACCATCAGGCAAAAAAATAGTCTTTTTAGCCTCCAGCTCTATAACTCCAAAGAGTTTCAGTTTGCCAGATAAAGTAAATAGGGACATATACTATTTGATTGGATTCTACTCCAGATACAAACATGAGCTCATAAAAACAGCCAGAGTAGGTTCTGATGGCTTTTCAAAGCCCTTTCTTTTTGGTTCTCTACAGGGTATCTGCAGAGTCATCATGCCACAAGGTGGGAAAATCCAGATGTAGCATTGAAAATGACTTGGCAAATGACCAAGAATATTAGCTCTCACCATTTTTACAGTACTTTAAAGGTTTACAAACACGTATCATGCAATAAGCCTATGAGATAAGCAGCATAAGTACTCTTAATTCTCATTTTATAGACACAGAAACTGAGAACTCAGGTTTAATGACTTGTCCAAGATAACTTAGCTTTTGACTCCAGAATCAAAATCGTTTTCACTAACACCATGCCTCCTAGACGAGATAGCAGCAGTCCTGAGTCCTAGTTTTGGGTATGTCACTGACCAGCTTTATAGCCTTGGAATTTTATGACATGATGTCAAAGATTCCTCTGATATTTTAGTGTCCTCAGGTTCCTTGTATTGATTGAAATATAAGCAAGGACTTTATAACAGGCATGCAGAGTTGTTTGCAGGCTGTCTCCCCTATTCCATTAGACCACAAGCTCCTTGAGAGCAGGAATTATATTTTTGCCTTTTTTATGTGTTTACAGCATTTAGTTGAGTGCCTGGCACATAGGAGGCACTTACTAAATGCTAGCTGACTAACAGTCAATCCTATCCACAGTAGCTCATATTTTTATAGCACCTTAAGGATTGCGAAGTGCGTTATCTCATTTGACCCTGACAATTACCCTATGAGGTAGAAACTGTTGTTATTACCATTTTACAAAGGAGAAGACTGAAGCACATAACTTTTAAGTGACTTGCCCAGGATCTCAGAGCTAGTAAGTCTGAAATCTGAAACAGGATTTGAACTTGGGTCTTACTAGCTCTAACTGACTCTCATTCCTTCACTTTATCCACCACCTCACCTAGCTGTTAACAAATCAGGCAATCGTAGAAAACAATTTGGCATAATGGATAGAATGCTAGCCTTGGCATTAGAAAGAACTAGGTTAAACATGAATGTTAAAGATTGTTTATACACATAATTAGGGAAAAAATAAAACTTTAAAAAAAAAGAGTGAGGAGCACTGGGAAGAAAATAACATTTACTGAAAGCTTGGCCCAAGATCCAATTCTATACATCACCACAGGTGCATTTAAGGATGAAGTCTAAAGAAATAAACCATTAAAAAAAAGATCTGTCAATCTGTCAAGATTTCTATTAAAATTGTAATAATAAAAAATCTTATTCTCTATTAAAAAAAGAATGATCTGTGTTCAGATCCACATACTGACCCTTACAAAGCTTTGTGATCACTGGCAAGCCACTTAATCTCTTGAGTCTCAGTTTCCTTATCTATAAAAGCAGAGTTTTAGCATTTATAGTGTCTTCCTCACTGGAGTTATTGTGAAGTTCAGATAACAGAAGTATGCTAAGTGATTTGTAAACCATAAAACAGTATATAAACAGCAGCGCTCATCATTATGGTTCTCTGTCATTGGAGATGGCCAAGGAGAGAGCCAACTCAGGGTGTCTTAGAGAAGGGATTCTTAACCTGAGGTCTATGAGCTTTTAAAAATAAATGTTGATAATTGAATTTTGACATAATTGGTTTCCTTGGAAACTCTATCTCTTTTGTTTTATACAATTAAAAATATTCTTCTGAAAAGGAGTCCAGAAGCTTCATCAGATGACCAAAGGAGTCACACACACACAAAAAAGTGAAGAGCTCCTGTTGTAGAGATACTCCCTCGAGGACCAAGTAGACTAAGTTTATATGACAGCTCATGTCAAAATTATTTAAAGTACCTCCTCAATAGTATCTCATTAATGTTCTGGACAGTGTATGTTTGGAGGGAAGAAGGAAAGCGAAACAGGTATTTTTATAGTTCCAATTTTATAAGCCTAGAAGCTAAGATACTGAGTAGGAAAGTCTAATTAGGGTTATAGTGAACTAGAAAGACAAACATAGAATTTTAGCTTGCTACTTCTTAATGTCCTCCCCTCAGGGGACATTCTAGACAATATCCATCCTATGTAAAATCACCATGTCAACTGGTATGAGAATGATGAGGAGGAAGATGACTAGCATTTATATGGCATTTTATGGTTTGCAAAAAACTTCACATGTATTACCTCACTTTCCCCTCACAATAACCTTGTGAGGTAAGTGCTATTACTATTCCCATTTTATGGATGAGAAAACTGAGTCATACAGAGATTAAACTTTCTCATCTGTAAAATAGGGATAATAATAGTACCTATCTCCCAGAGTTGTTGTGATGATAAAATGAGATCTTTATCAAATGCTTTGCAAACCTTAAAGTGATATATAAATGCTAGTTATTACTATTTACCTAGGATCAAACGGCTGATAAGTATCTGAGACTGTATACGAACCCAGGTCTTCCTGACTCTAGGGTTAGTACTCTGTCTGTGATGCCCCCAAGTTACCTAGTAACATGCAATCAAAGCAACCAGATGAGTCGATCAGATGTTGAGGGTTGTAAGGATACAACCCTAATCCAGGTTTCCCTGTGAATGTCAGACATAATACAATTGTATAGTTAGGCAACCCAATTATCAGGAACTTTGATTTGGAAGACCTAGCCTTGGAGAAATTATATATTGGGAGAACTACCTAATATCCAAATAGTTTGTACCTTAATGCCATTGTTTTGTCTTTTTTGATGTTGCAAACACTGGTAAAAAGGAACCAACTGAATTATTTTTTATCAAAGAATCACAGAACCTCAGAGTTGGAAAGAAACTAAGACGTCAGTTAGTCAAGGCCATATATGAGGAGTTCACTTCCCCCTTTTCCTCATAAGTGGTTATCCACTCTCTGCTTGGATGCTTTGGTGAACTTACTACCTAACCAACCACCAAGCATTTCTTGAGCACTTCTTATGTGCCCTCTCCTGATTTCATGTTTTTGTGTACACTGTCTTCTCCTGCTAAACTATTTCCCTTTCTTCCAAGAGGAACCACTTCATCCACAAGGACTTTTTGATGTATCTTTCTCCTGCATGTCATAATACTCAATGTATGATACTGCTTAATAGGATAAAGAACCAGACTAGCAGTCAGAAAAGAACTGAACTCAAGACTTGCCTTGGGTATATATCAGTTTTGTGAGCCAAGCAACTCATTGAGAGTTCTCAGAACCAAAAAAAGAAAAAACCCTAAATTTACTCCCCCCCTCCTCTCTCTCCTCAAGGCACTGGCTACATAGAGGTAAACATACAGAAGTGAGAAGCCTTCCTTAAAGGACTTTACATTCTATTACAATAACACAATGTGTTCACAGATGGATAAGTGAATGATGTATATAAAATAAATATATGGTGATTGGGAGAAAAGGATTAACAATCCATGAAGGATGTAGCTATTGATTTGGTCCTGGAAGGTTGCTAAGGGTCTCCAGGGGCAGAGGTGAGCAGGGAGAAATCCACAAATGTGAAAGATAGCCATTACAATGGTACAGAGAAGGGCAATGGAATTTCACACTTGGGACATAGCAAGGAGGCCAGTATGATTTTAGCTTCTAGGGTAAAAAAGAAGAGTAATATGTAAACACCCTAGAAATATAGGTTGGAGACAGATTATAAGGAAAATTAAATGCCAGTCAGAAGAGTTTGCATTTGGTCATGATAGTAATGGAGAGCCAGAGAGGAAAGTGAGGTTGGTGACCTTGCAACCTCCCTCACTCTAATCAAAGTCAACTACAGGATAAACACAACGGAGAGTCACTTCAAGGCTCCTTTAATGGAAGTGACATGGTTAGAAATGTGCTTTAGGAATGTTAATTGGTCAATTCTGTAGAGGATGAAAAGGGGAGAAAATAAATGCTGGATTATCTATTAGGAGACTATGGAATAAGTGCAACAAGAGGCAAGAGTCTGGTTAAGGTGGTGGCCATTTGAATTGAGAGAAGAGAATGAATTTAAGAGAAGTAGAATCAACAAGAGTGGGTATCTGATTGGACATACAGAGTGAGAAAGAAAGAGGAGTCATGGGTGACTCCCCTAGGTAGCAAACATGGGTGAATGGAAAACGGATTGATAAAACAACTCAATCCACTGCACAAACAGTGCTTTCTAAGCTCCTACAACCTTACCATTAGCCCTTACTTCTAGGTCCCCCTATTCATGTTGTCTTTCTCGAACCTACTTCTTGGGGGCAGACTTTTATTTTGTTTTTCCGTCTCTATCCTCAATAGCTGGCACGTAGTCAGAGAGCAAGAAGCATTTTTTTTATTCATTTTAGGGCTGCTTCAGTGTTAGAAGTTCTTCCTTATACTAAAATCAAATCAGACTCCTTGTAACTTCCATACATTGGTTTTAGTTCAACCCTCCAGGGCCAAGCAGAATAAGTCTAATGCCTCTTCCCTGTGACAACCATTCAATTATTTCAAGGGAGAATTTAAGTGTGGGAAATTGGAAGGGGGAGTATGTATGCTAAAGGGTCTGTTCCCTCATTGATGCTTAAGAATTTATGACTTCTTTCTGGATCTAAAGGAAATGGAATTCTAGTCAGAAAATATTCCACTGTATGGTCCACAGTGTGCACTGTACAGCCTTTGAAATGCAGGGAGAAAACCTGGCAAATTACAGCAACATGCTGCAAAGGGGATAACTGTTCACAGTTGCCATTCTCAGCCTCTGTAGACAGTTTCATTAAAAATGCCGGTTCTCAGTCATGCAAATCCACTCAGTGCTGAAGCTTGGTCATTTAGAATCATGTTTAAAACAAAGCATTATGACCTTTTGAAAATTACATGAGAGCAAAACAAATTAGTTGTTTATCAGATTAAAACAACCCCTTGGCAAAAGCATAACTCAGAGTGGGCACTGGTTTGAGGGGTGTATATGTTTTTAATGACTTTTAGCACAACATGCTAGCTAGCCTTGGGATGCAACTGAATTGCTTGAGGTATTTTGAAACAAAATCAAGTGGTTGCGATGTTAATCAGAATCAAAGGTTTGTTAGGGATCACAGTAACTGGTTCTCCAAAGACCTTTGCTTTGCTTTCCTGTGCCCAATGTGTCTTTGACAAAAAGTGGTAGAGTTGAACAGAGAAAGGGACATGGCTGAAATCCTAGTGACCCAGTGGACTCAGGCTGAAACCTTTGAATTAAGCAATCTGCTTGTAATGAATTTTTATTTGGGAGTCCTACTCTTTGAGGGAATACATTCAGGCAATTCAAATTCTAGGTTCTGTTCTTACCTAGGAAGACTGGGTTGGGGCAGCCCCAGAAGACATTTCCAAATAGGTTGGTGGTAGTACGGAATATGTGCATGGCTTGTGCTTCCGAAGGATTTATTTTAGAAATGAAGAAACTTCACTAACCCATATCAACAAGCTTCTTAAGTACTCAGTTCAGCTTGTCTCCTTTGAGAAGCCTTACCTTACTAATCTCATGCATATCATCACAGAATCTCCCAGTTGAAAGTTACATGAAAGGGCATCTAGTCCAAACAACATCTGAACAAAGATCTTCTCTACATCAAACCCAACAAGTGGTCACCTAGCCCTTTCTTGGATGTTTCCAGTGAGGAGGGATGACTATTTCTTGTGGCTTGATAGCTATAATCATTAGGAAGTTTTTTTTCCTGATGTCAAACCTTTCTGGTTTTGCAACTTCAGCACAAGGCTCCCAGTTCTGCCCTTTGGAGCAAAGCAGAACACACCTAATCTCTCATCCATGCGTCCAACCTCCAAATACTTACAAGATGGCTAGCACGTCTCCATTATCTTCTCTCCTCCAGGTTTACTATATAGCCAGGGCCCTCAGTCAACCCTTATATAACATGAGCTTGGCTCCCTTCACCAGTTTGGTTACGTTCTTCTGGATATCTTTCAGTTTAATCTGTATCATGGCTAAGTTATAGCACCCCCCCACCCCACCCTAGTACTCCAGTGATGGTATAAACAAAAGAGAGTAGAGCAGAATTCTCACTTTTCTCATCCTAGATATGGACTGTCTCAATGGAGCCTAAAATTGCATTTGCTTTTTTGACAGTCATATCACGCTGTTGAGTCATATGATGCTTGCAGTCCATTTTTAGATGAACTTTTTTTATAGGTAAATTCCACATGTGCTCCTCCTGTGTCCCAATAGCCTTGGTACAGATCCTAGCTTTGTCATTTACTAGCTGTGTGATCTTAGATAACTGATTTAAGTTCTCTAGGCTTCCATTTGTTCACCTGTAAAATGGAGGAAACAATACATATTCTCTCTACCTCTTGTTCTTGCTGTGAGTATCAAATTAAGTAATCGATATAAAATGCTTTTTGATTGTAAAGACCTACGGAAATGTGAGCTATTATTACCATTGAGATTTTTTTATCTGGGTATCTTTTCTCTCTTCCTAAACTGTAAAGTCCTTGAAAGCCCATCTTCTATTTTCCTTGTGTCTTCCCACAAAGCCTAGTTTGATGCTGGGCCAAAAGATGGTGCTCAATGGATGAATAAATCGATGAAGCCAAGGTGTCAAGAGGATGTGGAATAGATAAATTCAGAGAAAGAAATCTAAGCATATATATATATATATATATATATATATATATATATATATATATATATATATATATATATATATATATATATATATATATGCTTGAACATGGTGGTGGGAGGGAAAGGATGGGCCACTTCTTGGAATGTATAACTTTAAAATCAGTCACTGAAAAATTCTATTATTTTCTGATGTCTCTAATGCAAGACTGGCCATTTTTAAGAATCCAAGTAGGATGATGTCATTTTTAAAAGTTTCAAACACATATTCTATGGGGGAGGGGGAAGGGAAGCCAGGTTAGTGACTCAAGATCTTCATGATGGAAACTTGCTGTTTTCTCTGCTTTCCTTTTCCTGCTTGTGGCATCTGGTAGCAGAGTGGATCACATACTGGGCCTGGAGTTAGGAAGATGTGAATTCAAATATAGCCTCAGACACTTACTAGCTGTGACCTTGGGCAAGTTACTTAACCTCTGTTTGCCTCACTTTTCTCAACTATGAAAGTGAGAAAAATAGTGATACCCACCTCCCAAGGTTGTTGTGAGGATAACATGAGATAATATTTATAAATGAGCAAACAGCACAGTACTTGGCACACAGTAGGTGCTTTATAAATATCCATTCCTTGCTCTTGTCTTCCTTTTCTTTTTTCATTCCCCAGGGCCCAAAATCACAGAATGTTAGAACTTGAAGAAAGCTATAAGATAGACTATTTAAGCTGCACATTACTCTAAAATATAGATTCTGAATACTGGAGCTGGAATGAATAATAGATCACAGCATATTAGGCCTAGAATTACAGGATGTTAGAACTATAAGAGATTTTAGAGATCTCCTTGGCCAACACTTTAATTTTACAGATAAGGAAACTGAGACCAAGACAAGTGATGACACAACCAGTAAATGAAAATTCTGAAATTTGAACCTAGAACTTGTGGCTCAAGGTCCAGTGCCCTTTCAATGTTTATAGTCTCGTGGGAGAGCTAAAACATGCAGTAATACTTCACAACAATAATTGGTTGCCTTGACATAGTATTTTGTTGTTAACATAACTTATTTCACTTGGACCCCAGAAAATCCTGTGAGCTAGATAAGATAGATATTATTCTTATTTTATAACTAAAGAAGTTGAAATCTCCAAGGAGCTCAAGGTCACACAGAAAATGAGTGGCAAAGCTAGAATTTGAACTCAGGGCTCTTGAATCTAAATTCAATATTATTTTCCACTCCTCCACAACTTTGGGATGGAAGTAGAGATAGATATGGGAAAATTTCATTATGGAGATGGCACCTGAGATGGGCCTTGAAGGAGGAGGAGAAGATTTCAGTCAATACATACATGACAAGGAGAAGGCTGGGGTGGGGATAATCCATTACAGGGGTGTGTGGGTAGGACATAAAGGACAGCATGAATAAAGTCACAGTGAAGGGAGAAAGTCAGATGAGAAGTGAGGCATATAAACTTCTTGAGGACAGGCATTGTTTATATTTTTGCCTTTGTATCCTCAGTCCTGGAATTGTATCTGGCACATAGTAGGTTCATAATAAATATTTGCTGAGTGAATGAAGGGGAGAATACGTAGTCTGGTTTGGTTAGAGCATACAGTAGTATTATGCAGCTAGAAAGATTATGGAGGATCTTTAGCTCTAGATTATAATTGGAAGAGACCCTAAGAGATCATCTCTCCCTGAACTGGCTATTTCCTTCTGATTCACCGCCATCTTTCCTTCTCATCTTCCTTCTCCTTTAGGAATCTTTGCTGCCTTGTCCTCTGGGGCAGAACATCAACACTGAACAGATTTTCTGGTATTTCTTTCTTGAGTTCTATATGATTCAAGCTATAGCAAGCCATTGTTTAGTCTGAACCAAGATGTAAGGGGGCAAAGCAAAGTTTCATCAGGCATGGAGAGAAGGGCCTTTGATTAAAAAGCCATCCTGCCACAAGAAAGCATGAAGGAGCCTGGGCTATTCGCAGTGTCTTTATTCTCTGTTCCTGAACACTGACAGAGCCCAGGCAAATGCTCAGGCTCTGTACAGAGAACAATGCAGTATTCAAATGTCTTACATGTCAGACACAACAAAGTAACTGAACTGCTACTACTCAGCTTAATGATAGGTGCTGCTACAACTTTATATTCTTGCCATCCAGGCAACTTCTAATTTAAAGAGAATGTACCTTGGGGTATTTTTAAATCATTCATTCTTTCAAGGAACCTGCTGAAGGCTTGCATCCTGTATGGTGTTGGAGTTATGCACCATCACTCACATGTGACAAACCCACATCTCAGCGTGAGGTTTCTTTCCTTAATTTAACTCAATTCACTTCAGCAAACATTTATTAAGCATTTACCACATACCAGATACCATCCGAGGTACTGGAGACAAGCAAAAATGAAACAAGTCCTACCCTCAAGAATCTTAAGTTCTACTACTTATACTATTTGGCCTTGAGCATAGATCCTTTAACCTTGTTTCCACACTGCCTTAGTATTTCAGTGATTTATTCTGACTCTAACACTTATCAATCAAATGTTCATGGAAAAGTAGCCACCTCTCTCTCTGAGTCTCACTTTCCTCATCTTTAAAATGGAAATAATAATCCTTGTACTACCTGCATTACAGAAGTGGTCATGGATGAGAGCCTTGTAAGTTTTAAAGTGTTATAGAAATTCAAATGGGTGAGTAGAGCGGGCTGGCCATACATAAGGCTAAAACACTTAGATAAAGTGTGGAAAATGTTATCAGTGATCTGCTTCTTGTCTCTAAAGCACGGTAACTCTGCTTTCAGCCACAGAACATCAGTTAAAAGGGGCCTCACTGGTCATCTTACTCAAACTTCTCATTTTACAGAGGAGGCAACTGATGCCAAAAAAGAGATAATACAATTAGTTCATAAAAAGATTTAGGACCAGAACTCAGTTCTCCTCACTCTCTGTTCAGGGTGTTTTGTACCACCCCATAGCTGTCACCAATATCTGAATGTCACTTAAGTGAGTGACGAGATTGTTAAGCTTCCATTAAACTCTATTTAGACATTGCTTTGGAATTGAGAAATCATTTATTAGTATAAATATAGATGACACTGAAATGCAGCCCTTCTTCATTTCTAAAATTAATTCTCTTTAAAGGAATACACACATATACCTACCTACACACATAGATCTACAAACATCTACAGAGAGAAAAAAGAAAAGCAGTTAGAGATCATATTTAGATTTTATCCAAAGAAGGTATTTGGAGAAAAAGGAAAGAAATAACACATATGACATATATGCATTCAAAAATTATATGGAGAGAAGTAGGGAAGGGAAGGGAAGTGAAGAGGAAAAGAGAAAGGAAAGAGAGGAAGAAGAGTATAAGAAGGGAAAAGGGGAAAAGGAGAATGAGAAAAGGAGGGAGGAGAAATGGAGGAAGGGAGGTTGAGGGGAAGGAAAGGAAAAGGAAGAGGATGGGAAAGAAAGAGGCATGAGAGAGAAAAGGAAGAAGGGAAAGAGAAAGAGGGAAGTGGGAATCTAGCATTTATATTTATATATCCCTTATTATATATCATTTTGAATACTTTATCCCATTTGATCCTCACACGCATGTATAACTGGTAGTCTAACTGTGTCACCTACATTTTTGCAGATAAGAAGCTTGAAACCTACAGAATTCAAACTGCTTTCCCAAGACTATACAACCAGGAAGTGCCAGGTCTAGGACTAAAACTCCAGTCTTTTGACTACATATTTGGTAGGCAGCCCCCATGACAGAGTCATGTCCTTAGGCTCTTGCCACATCTGAACCCAGTTTCCTTATTTCTTAGGTTACCAATATCATATTTTACCAGATCACTGAGGTAAGAGGCTGGTTACAAACTTTTTCAGGGAGAGCTGCTTGCCAATAGGTGAGTGGGCTAATAGTTCTACCTTCTCCAATAAAAATAACTGAGATCCACAGAGTCTTTATAAAGGTGGGTGAGTAGGAAGGAATATCCACCTCCCCTCAAAATAGATCGAAATTAATTCAATAATGCAAATATTTATTAAGCACCTATTGGGCACGATACAGTGACTGATGCTAAAAATTCCAAAAGCTGAATAATACCCTGGTCAAGTCACTTAACCACTGTCTCAGTTTCCTCATCTGTAAAATTGAGATAATAATATCATCTGCTTCAAAATGTTGTTGTGAAGATAAAATGACATAATACCTTTAAAGCATTTTGTGAACCTTAAAGCACTATATAAATACTAACTGTTATTATCCTTGCTCATGGAGCTCACTATCATGTAGGAAAATAAGACACATACAAAAATAAATACAATACAAATAGAACAAATACACAACAGAAGTAGAAATAAGGAACTTTCTAAGATTTGAGAAAACAGAGTCATTTCTGAATGGATAGACTGGAGGGCTCCCCCATAACTTAGCTCTAAACAAGACTGGGTTTGGCTAAGCAGAATCTAGCTAATGGTTTATACAGGCTAAGGTAACCTAAAGAACATCAAGCCTATCCCTGCTGGCCTTGTGGGTAGCACACAGTACCAAGCAGGACCACAAAGAGTTGTATGGATAGCATGGTTCAGACAATAGCTGTATCAGCCAGCTGGGACCAGAGGGTTAAAGTCAGTAGCATAGGACCAAGGCAAAAGGCAGTCAGGTAATCTGCGGTCAGAATGTTCTCAAGCAGGGTGCACTTTCAGGACTAAGGACAGCTCCATGGGAATCAGAGCTCTAATAAAAGTCGCAGGCCTTTATTCAGGTCAGCTCTGTCCCACAGAGCAGAACTGTCAGGGATTAATTGGACCTTGATAGGTCCTGACCTTTTCAAGGCAGGGAATCATACATCTATCCATCCCCAAGCCTTCAATATCCATGCCTAAGGCCAGGGCCACAGCCTGTGGCCAGATTTGAGACTCAGCAGTGAAAGTCAGCTGGGTTGGAGCTCAGAGGCAGGAGATATCCTAGACTTGGAAGGTAAAGCCTTCCTCTCTTGCTCTCCTCCTTGACCTCCTCTTCATCAGAACTTCCTGTTCATAGGATGGGAGATGGCATGGAATAGTCCTGACTGCAGGGACCTAAAATAATCTTCTTTCCCAGTATCCTTCCTGGGTTGGGAGAGGATATGCTTTTCGCAGATTGACAAAGTGTTCTCAGAAATGGCCTTTGTGGGCATAGCTGCTCCAATCAATCAGGTACTGTAACTGCTTGAGATGGATGCTTGGATCTGATATGTGGACTCTAAATTCCTCATCACTTCTGCAGAAGAGAATGAAAACATGGGCCAAGGATGTAAGTCTTAGTGGTGAAATATCACTTAGCTGATGCTTGATGTCATTCAGTCATTTTCAGTAGTATCGACTCTGTGACCTCTTTGGGGAAGTTTTTCTATTTCCTCCTCTTACTCATTTTTCAGTTGAGGAAACTGAGATAATCAGGATTAAGTGACTTGACCAGAGTTACACAGCTACTAAGTGTCTGAGACTAGATTTGAACTTAGGTCTTCCTGATTTCAGGTTCAGCACTCTATCCACTTTGCCACTAGCTACACTTTGGGTGATATTTACATAATGTTTTAAAGTATGCAGGATGTTTTAAGCATGCTATAAGGTAGGTCTATAGGCATTATTAGTATCCATTTTACAGTTAGGGAAATTAAGATCCAAATAGATTGAGTAATTTGCCTAGAGTCACACAGGGAGTGAGTGGAAAATCTTGGATTTTAGACCAGATTTTCTGTCTCTAACATTTAGCACTTTTCCCCAATATATCATGCTAACTCGATTGCCTAGAGTCACTCAACTAGTAAAGGACTGAGGCAGGATCTGATGATTCCAAGTTTACTATACCATTATACTCATATGAAAAGGTCACAGAATTTATTGTCTGAGTTTGAGAGTAAAGTCCATGGAAGTGGACATCTCTTTTCATCATCAGTTGTACAGGTAAGACATATTTGGTGTACACCTAGGTTGGCTTCCTGCTGGGTATTTTTTAAAACTTCATCTACAAGATCTTATATGTCACTTTTAATTGGAAAATTAAGAATTGTGTTTCATAAGTGGTAACTAGTATTGTGAGTGTGGCAGGGAGTATGAATATAGTTCAGCTTCTTATTGAGAATAGGTAGTTTGATAAAGGCGAAAGAGTACCTAACTTGGCATTGGAAGATTTGGGTTTGATTAAAGGTTGCAACAATGATTTATCTGTGTGACCTTGGAAAAGTCATTCAACTTTACTATATCTCAGTTACCCTCAACTGTTAAATGGAGCTCATAATGCATTCAGTATCTATCACTCAGTCTTATTGTACAGAAAGGCTTTGTAGCTTTTAAAGGTCTATAAGCATATGAATCATTAGTCTCCAGAGATGGAAAGTCATGTATGTTGTTAGAATGTCAGGGACTTTAGAATATAAAATATCAGAACTAGAAGATACTTTAGAGATTATCTACCTCTAATTTTAAGGATAAGGAAAGGGAGACCTAGAGAAGAGAGTAACTTTCTCATAGTCACGGCTCACTAGTGACCCAGTTGAAACTAGAACCTGCATCTATTAACTCATCTTACACAACTCTTCCCCAGCAGCTTCAAACACATGGTTCCCTTCTATCTTTCCATCAGTAAGCAGGGGAGGGGGGAAAGGAAGTGTTGACAGGTGAACCTTGACTTTTAGATATGATAAATTCCAAATCAAACTGGTCATAAAGAGAAGGTAGTTTGGAGTTTTGAAGAGGTTTTTCCAAGGTGAAAAAGGCCATTAGATTCCCTGTTATAAGCCAAAGCCCAAGGTAATATACTCCATTTTGGAGAAATGTGATGTCAAGGCAGTTGTTGTGGGCATCCCTCAGTATTTTTAGGGCATTTGGAAGGAAGGAGGGGCTTACATTCTAATTGGGTAAATAACAGAAGTGAATGATGGGCAGGAAGGCATATTTTTGTCTGGGAAGTCACAGGAATAGTGACTGAAACAATAGGGCGATTGTTTGACATGCCCTTTCCAAACCAATGATAGTGTTGATTTGACTAGATCTCTCAAAGAAAGGGGTAGAAATTGTTTGTGTATGGTAGAGAGTGAGGAAAGAATGATATACTAGGCAGGATGGGAGATGGCCGAGATAAAGAAGCACAGTCCCAGGAAATTCAAAGCAAAGTTCTAAATCACTGCTAAAATAAATGAGAACCATGGCCCATAGGTTTGAGGTAACAGCTCAGGAAGTCTTTCTACTCACAAGGCTTCAGTTTTAGCACATTAAAATTTTTACTCTAATGATCTCATTAAGCCCCCTGACAGACTTGGTCTGGCTTTGGAACTTCTCTCTGGTGGTGAGTTGTCCTGATTGGTGAAAAAGGACAAACTCACATTGCCTACCACATCTAGTGAGACCAATGGATCATTTTTCAGATCCCATGAAGCTATCCATCTCAACCTTCTTACCTGCCACCAAAAGTAACAGAACTCCCATCTTCCTTTTCACTTCTTGCTCTGGGAACTATAATCAAATTAATATTACCATTGTTTCTAGAAAGGGCATATTCCCTTATGGCTCTACTAACAACTTCTGTAATTTCCCTGGCCATCAGTCTCCTACATATCCTGTTTCTCCCTATAGGATTGGAAGATTATCTCTCCTCTTCTCTTTTGTGCTTAGCATCTCTTAATGGAAGGGGGCAGGGAATAGAAAGGAAGAGTGGAGAGAGACCAGATTGGTGATTTCATTTCCAGTGGAGAAACTCTCTCCACCATGCAGATTGTCGCTTACTGTGCAACATTTAGTCCTAAAACATTTCTTCATGAACTAAAGGAATATATGTCAGAGGCAAGGCTTGAACCTTGACCTTTCTGACTCCGATCCTGGATCTCCTTCCATTATGTCATGCTGCTCCTCAGTACACATTGCCTTTTAATAAGAGTTTTAATTCACTGAATTGATTCACTTTATCTTCACAATATCCCTATGGAATAGATCATACAAAAATACAACATCTCCATTTGCAGAGGACTAGGGAGATGAACACAAAGTAACACACCCTACCAGGTAAGTGGAAGAATCAAACTAAATTCCGTATTTTCTGACACTAAGGTGGTCATCAGGTATCACCCATCTTTCCACCAACCTCATGAAAATATGTGAAAGAGACCCTGGAGTCATACCTATAGTGATCTTTTCAGATAAGTGCAGGAGTTGTGCATTATAAAGGGACATTCTCTTCTAATGCCTAGAGGAATTAGACTCAGAGCATCTAAAACTTTAGCAAGAAATCACTTATTTCACAGTGATGGGGAAAAAAATCTCTACTTTGCCCCAAATGAGACTGCAGAATGAGATGGATGTGAGAATTCAGGCAGTAACAGAGCTAGACAGACAAGGTTTCACAGACTTAATGTCACTATCAAAGGACTGGAGGAAAGCAGAAGCAAGTGGCCCTGGTCAGCAGAATTAGAGGCATTAGCAAGGGACCATACATAAGGCAAAGTCAAGTGATTCAAAGTAATGGTGGTCAAAATCAGGAGAGATCCTCAGGCTCACAGACATCATAGCATTGGCTATTGCTCTGAAAAAGGTTTCAAACCTTTTGAAGCTTTTAACTCTGCAGCATCCCCAAATTATTTGACTCTACACCTAGAAAAGGACACTCTGGAATTAAATAGATTTCAGCTCATCCTGACTCTTTACAAGCAGATCAACTACTTCCACCCAGGATCCCCTGCTGTTCATGTCTGAAGGCAAGGACAGGTTCAAGGCTCAGGAGGGAATCAGCACTCAGGATGACTAGGTCAGCTTTCAGATGCAATGAGAGGGGATGGTACCCTGACCATTTCTTTGTAAGCACTTTTATCCTCATATGTAGGAGTATGCCTTGCAATAGAGCCCCTTCTTTGCAAACCACCCCAGGATAGCCTGGTCCCTCAGTGGTAAGTTGGCCACTTGCTTATGGGCACTGAGATTGGCCCAACTTGGCACAAAGCCAGGACCAGTGAGAGAAAGGAATTCAGGTGTATCATTGGCTTGGAGAGAGAAGATGGCATGGGGAACTTGTATTCATTAGAATAATAAGGTCCGACTGTATGGAAATTTCCTTAGAATAACAGAATGTTACATCCAGATGGGGCCATAGAACATAGAATGTTGATGTGAGAAGGAACTTAATAACATAAAACATAGATTGTTAAAGCTACCAGGAACCTGAGAACTGAGAATGCAGAATTTTAGGGCTGGTAGGAACCTCACGACAGAAAACACAGATTACCCTTGTTAGAAACCTTAGAGTGCAGAATATAGAATTTTGAACCTGGAAAGAACCTTAGAGATCATCTAGCATGGTCTTGGGGCAGCTAGATGGTGCAGTGGCTAGAGTGTCAGGCCTGTAGCCAAGAAAATTCATCTTCTTGAGTTCAAACTAGATCTCAGACACTTGGTAGCTGTGTGACCATAGGCAATCACTTCACCCTGTTTGCCTCAGTTTCCTCATCTGTAAAATGAATTAGAGAAGGAAATGGCAAACCACTCTAGTATTTTTGTCAAGAAAACCCCAAATTGAGTCATGGAGAGTTAAACATAACTGAAAAATGACCAAACAACAAAAATCATGGTCTTACACAGACTATATCAAATGAGATAATTATAAAGCACTTAGCACAGTAACACATATTAATTGCTATATAAATGTTAGCTACTGTTTATTACCCAGTCATGCACTGCCTAGGCATGAAAGATACCCTCAAAGCAAATCTTTAAAACAAATCCTTGGGGGATATGGGAAAAAACTGTGGATTTGGGGATATAAGGACCTGTTTTTTGCCCACAATAACACCCTGGTCACTGACAGAGGAGGAAACAGAGAAAAGCTAGTTTAGAGAGGAGTTCAAGTGAAATGTAGCTTCTGGTGGGCAAGAAGGCCCATATGACAGCTTCCTATCCTAAATCACCAATCGATCATAAGCATGTATTAAGTGACTAATGTATGTTAGGAATTGTGCTAGTGCTGGAGAGGCAAAGACAAAAAACAAACAAACAAACAAATGAAACATCCTTTGCCCTCAAAGGGATAAGCTCAATTGCTCCCACCTGCTGAAGGAGTACAAGTGCTAATAGTACCTTCTAAATGTGTGAACTTTGAGACCGAACTGGGTCACTTCACCATACTTACAGTTGTTCTGCTCTCCAGTTTGCAAATGTAGAAACTGATGCCCAGGGATATTATCAATAACTTCCTTTTCAAATACAGGCTTTCCCATTATGTAAGTGGTTTGCAGCCCTTCATGAACAAGGATGGACCAGTCTGTCAGGAGCATGTCTAGACCAGGGCTTCCTAACCTTTGTCATGTGGCCCGGACCCCTTTGGCAGTCTGGTGAAGCCTACAGACTGCTTCTCAGAATAACATTTTTAAATGAATAAAATAAAATTCATAAGATTACAAAGGAAATCAATTTTATTGAAATATAGTTATCAAAAAAATGTTAAGTTTGTGGACCCCAGGTTAAAAACCCCTGCCCTAGTTAGATGACAGACAGTCTGTTCTCAAAGTCTAGCTCTAAGTTCCTTCCATATACCTCCATTCATGGGAAGGGAAAAGAAGTCTTTGGCAACAAAGAGAAAAATTAAGTCCCATAGCTCCAAATTCAGTTATCTAAGGGAAGCAGTAATAGAAGAATTCTGGGCATCCCAAAGCAAGTGATATATTTTTAATAGGGAAATTACTTATAAAGGATGACAAGTACACAAACACACATATCTTTGTACAGCAGCAAAAAGATTATTCTTCCTGGATCATTCCTTCATTTACCACTACCCCAGAAAAGAAATCTATTGCTTTCAGCCAGGCCAATTACCTGACTGGGGAGCAGGGAGGGTGGCATGGAACACTGCACACTGTAGCCTGACTCAATAATATTAAAGGTCAGATGAACTCAGCCTGGCCTGAGAGGGTTTAAAACCTGCATCCTGAAACCAGGAAGCAAACTTATCTCTGACTGAGATGCAGAATTCTTTCATCATAGAAACATCTTACAGGTTCACAGTTGGGAGGGAGGATCAGCTTAGAAGGTATCTTGTCTAACCTGTAGAAATGAAGGACACAAGCATGATAGAGCACCTACCATGTACCAGGCACAATGCTAAGAGCTTTCCAAATATTATCTCATTTGGTCTGCCTAAGTAGATCAGGTAGATAGTTTTTAATCCCCATTTTAAAAGGTTGAGGAAACTGAAGCAAACAGAAGTTAGATGATTTGCTCAGGGTGACACAGCAAGTAAATGGCTGAGACTAGAGTTGAACTCAGGTATTCCTGATTCCAAGCCCAGTGCTCTATTCACCTACCACCTAGCTGTCTCTGCAGGTACAGGAGGAAATTATTAAGAACATTGTAGACAAGCAACATCCAACCTTCACTTGAAGACTTCCATGAATGGAGACTTCACCACCTCCTAAGGCAATCCACTGGAGTTGGATTATACATCATAGATTAAAATCTGAAAGGCAATTCAGTTGTCTTCTAGTCCAGCCAACTTATTTTACATAAGAGGAAACTGAGTCCTACAGGGGTTATTATTTACCCAAGGTCTCTCAGGTAACTAGTGGCATAGAATATAGTTGAACTGAGATCCTCTGCTTCCTCGATTCAGCACACCTTCCTTTATGCTGCCCTGCAGAGATCCTTCCTTGGATCAACGCTAAAATTTATTGTTTTGTAACTTTCAATCATTATCCCTATTTCCAACCTTTGAAGTAAAACAAAACAGGTCTATTTTAATTTCCTTTTTTTTTTCTATTTTTTATTTAAAATTTTTCCCAATTGGAAAGGATTCCTTTTCTCTCCCTGCCTCCCTCCCTCCCCGCCATTGGAAAAACAAAAAGAAACACAAAACCTAACAAAAATGCATCATCAAAAAAATAAACAAAACAAAGCCTTTCAAATACTTGAAGACCACTAAAATATCTCCCTCGACAAATAAGTTTTTTTTTTCCCTCCAGACAAAATATCCCAGATCCTTCAACTATCCCTTCCATGATATGGTTTCAAGTTCTGTCAGTTTCCTGGCCACCCTTTTCTGGACACATTCACTACTTCCCAAGGCAGTCCATCACATTGTTATATAGTTCTCACTATAAAGGAGTTTTTCCTTACAAACTAAAATCTGTTTCTCTACAACGTTGGTTTTTGTTTTGGTCTGTTTTAATTTGGATAATAATTTGAATAATTTGAAAAATTATTTTTCTCAATTACAAGCAAAAACAGTTTCTAATGTTCATTTTTAAATCTAAGAGTTCCAAGTTCTCTCCCTTCCCTTCTCCCTAAGAGAGTAAGCAATTTGGTATAGGTTACACGTGCGCAATAATGCAAAACATATTTTCATATTAGTCATGTTGTGAAAGAAGGCACAGACCAAAAAAAACATGAAAAAAGATAAAGTGAAAAATATTATGCTTTGATCTGCATTCAGACTCCATGGTTCTTTCTCGGGAGGTGAACAGCAATTTTTATTGAGTTCTTTGGAATAGTCTTAGATCATTATATTTTTGAGAAAAGTTAAGTCATTCACAGTTGATCATCACACAATATTGCTGTTACTGGGTACAATGTTCTCCTGGTTCTGCTCACTTCATTTTGCATCAGTTCATATAAGTTTTTCCAGGTCTTTTTGAAATCATCCTGCTTGTCATTTCTTATGGCACAATATTATTCCATCACAATCATAAATCACAACCTGTTCAGCCATTCCTCAAATATGGGCATCCCTTCAATTACTAATTCTTTGAAATCACCAAAACAAAGCTGCCATAAATATATTTGTACAAATAGTCCTTTTCTCCCCTTTTGGGGATACAGATCTTGTAATGGTATTGCTGGATCAAAGGGTGCACAAAGTTTGATAGCCCTTTGGATGTAGTTCCATATTGCTCTGCAGAACAGTTGGATTGGTTCACAATTCCACCAACAGCATATTAGTGTCTCAATTTTCACACATTCTCTCTAACATTTATCTTTTTTTCCATCATATTAGCTAATCTGATAGGTATGGGTTGGTACCTCAGAGTTATTTTAATTTATATTTCTCTAATCAATAGTAATTTAGAGAACTTTTGCATGACTATAGATAACTTTGATTTCTTCATCTAAAACCTCCCTGTTCATATATTTTGATAATTTATCAATTAGGGAATGACTTGTATTCATTTAAATTTGACTCAGTTTATCAGAGATACTTTCTGTAAAAATATTTTCCCAGCTTTCTGCCATCCTTCTAATCTTGGCTCTATTGATTTTGTTTGTGCACACTCTTTTTTAATTTAATATAATCAAAATTATCCATTTATATCTGTTAATATTCTCTATCTTCTCTACAACTTTGTCCCATTTCTCCTAATTCAACACATTGGAGCCAAGCAGAATGGACAGAATCCTTCTTTTCTGTGCCAGATCTTCAAATACTTAAAGATAGCTATCATGTCCCCTGTATCAAATCTTCTCTAGGCTAAACATTCCCAGTTCCTTCAATCAATCTTTAAGTGGCATAGCTTCTTCATCACCTTGGCCACCAACCTCTGAAAATACCTCAGTTTATCAATGTCATTTGCCCAACTCTAGAATAATTTCTACTTAGGTTTTCACAATTTACTTCTAAAGAGCAACCTTGCCTCCCTTAGGTCAACTTCCTTTTTCAGAATATTAGGCCACTGGATCCTACCTATCCTTTATCTGAGCCCTTTGAAATCTGCTTTTCTCAAATATGTATGTACATAGTGTTCCTCTCCTTTAGCACTTGTCAAATAGTTCAATATCAGAAGCATGATTTTATCAGTAGAAATGACAAGTAGAATCATTAATATCTACTTTGCTACTGTTCTCTCAGGATCATGAAATTTCCCCCTCTGACTTAACAGCTGAAACCTTCCACAGGTATTGTCTCCCTTGTTACAACGTGAGCTCCTTGAGAGCAGGCACTGTCTTCCTTTTCTATTTGTTTCCCCAGTACTTGGCACAGAATGTGGTACATGATAAGTGCTTAATAATTGCTTTCATTCATTTCTTTACTATCATGAATTCTACAATGGAATTGTCACTGATCCCCAGGATTCTTACTATTTCTGCTCTAGGAACCAATTATTGGTGGGAATCAGGTCCAAAACATCAGTTCCCTTTGTCACTACTTTAACCTTTTGGAGGATGAAATTATCATTAAGACAATGATAATTACCGTTATGCATTTATGACAGTAGAATTAGGGTTATATTCCCCTGAAGCAAATGAAAGGGGAAGGAAAAAATGGAATTGAACAGAGCATCTTAAGAGACTAACTGGTCTTGAAGTCAAAAGTCCTGGGTTCAAATCATTACTGATTGCTAACTACACCATTACCATATCACAACTGATTGCTGTCATTACCATGAAAGCCTTGAGCTAGTAAGTTAATAGCAGTCATCATCTTAGAAAGGAAAGAGACACTGACTGGGAAGCTTGGTTACAAAGGAAAGACAGCTACAGACATGGAAGTCACATAAAAGATAGCCAGGCTTTCCCCATGCCTAGTCTGACAAGCAGTGTCCCATGTGACCTGTTCAGCCAAACCTAAACATTACTTCTATCTGGACATCTGCAATAAGTCTCCAGGTCCCTGCTGGCCATGATCCCCATTGCCAAAAATTAAGCAGAGGAAAGTTTCCACTCACCTGTTCCAAACACTCCAAGCTCCCACACCCTTAGAATCCAGAACCTGGAGTAAATGGTAAGAGCCATAATAACCAACTCCTCTCCCCCCCAAAAAAACCCACTGAACTTTGCAAGCTGTAATGGCCAAGCTTTGCCCTGAAGAAGAGTTGGAAAACATACCTTCTTTCCATCTTGGCAGAGGCAGGAGACTGTGAGCATAGACATTGCATGTACCATCTGAGTTGGCGAATGTGTTGCTTAGATTTCCTGAACTGCTTTCCTTTTCTTCTTTCCCTTTTTCCTTTGTTGCATGGGATAGCTTGCTGAGTAGAGAGGGATTTAGTCAGAAAGGAAAGTGATCTAAAAAAAAAAAAGAGATCTATAAAAATTAAAAAATAAACTTGGGGGAAAAATAATGAACCAGTCACCAACCTTTAAAGCCCTTGAAAATACTGAACAATTCCCTGGATAATCTTCATGAAAGTTTCCATTCACCTCTTCTAATTAAGCCTGCTTTTTCCTCACAGTATAAGCATTCAAGATACATATTGTTTATTTAATTTTGTTGTTCTGTTTTGTTTAATTGCTACTTTTGAAAGTATTTTAAACTGTTTTCCATTGTACATGAAAAATATTTTATCTACGCCGTGGGTTATAAGTAGTTTTTGTGTTTTAGCCTGGGACCCTTACTTCTCCATTTAAAATATTGTTTTTATGGGAAAGTACATTCTGTGTTACAAACTGATTTGCCGGTGAATTTATGAACCAAAAATACTTTATAAGTTGAAGCCTATCTAGGGGGAGGAATGGTGGTGAAAATAATAGTGAATAGAGCTTTGGGGTCAGAAGACCTAAATTCAAATCCTGACTATGCTATTTGTTAACTTTATGACCTTGAGCAACTTTTTGTCCATTCTCTCCTGGGCCTCAGTTTCCCCAATATGCAGCATGAGAAGATTGATCTAAATGACCTCCAAAATTTCTTCTGGTCCCCAATCCTATGATCTCCCTTATCTACCTCTCATTCCTGTTTTCCTTGTTTCTTTCAGTTTCCCCAATCACAATGCAAAACCCATCTTGTCTTTCTCCTTGTCTAGTCCCCAAACTTCCTCTAAATAAATGACTTTCCCTTCTGTTATAGTTCTAGGTGACCTCCTTGCATTCAATTTCAGCAGATGCTATTAGCTCTGTTGTTTTATTTCCTCTTTTTTCCTGGGCTCCTAGAAGCCTGTTCCCCTTATACTGGAATTTGATTTGGGGAAGTTTGCACAAATTGCTGTGCCTACTACCCTCCAAGTTTTCTTCTTTTTACAGCAGAGACGTCTAGTCTCTTGACCTCTATATCTAGAATGTTATTCTTTAATTGACTATGAACTCAGATGGTCTCACGAATCATATCGATTGTAAGCTTTTAACCACCCCCAATGCCAATAAAATCTTCTCTTGTTCCTAAATGAAAAGCCTTGATAGGTAGTTAGTGTTTCCTTCCCTTTACTACAGTTCTCCTTCATACATTCTAGAACCACAGGACAATCAAAAATGTCAGAACTAGAAGGTCTGAGAGACTATTTAATCTAATGTCCTTATTTAACTTATGAAGAAACTGAAGCTACATGAGATAATAATGACTTCCACCAAAAGCAGAACTGAACCTTGAACCCAGATCCCTTGATATCCTCACCCTGCAGCCTCTGTTCCCAGCTCCAAATCCCAAATGAACCTGACCCCTTTTACAGGTCCTGTTATAATTTATTTAAAGAAAATTAGATTGGTTTGTTTCTGTTTCTTTAATTTTCTTTACCCGCTATTTTAATACTGAAGAGAATGGATACAGCCCAAGTCGACTCCAGTGGAACCTCTAACACAGTCCCCTCCTAGAAATTCTTGTCTTTTCTCTCCTAATCTGTTCTTCATATCAAAGTCCTTCCTCACAAAAATCTGAATCACTACAATTGCAACTTTTAGATTTGTCTAAAGTGAATTGATACTTGGAGTTTTACCTTGTTTGTCAATTGTTCTCCTCCCTTGGAGAAATTGAAAACAGTTCATGTGGGGTGGAGGGAGAAAGACCTAAGGATCCAAGTAGACCACAAGCTTCATGTGAGTCAACTATGTGTTATGACAGTCAAAAGATCTAATAACATCTCTGGTTGTACTAACATAGTACCCAGAACAAAGGAGGTGCTAGATGCTGGGTACTCTGTTTTGGGCAGACTATGTCTGGATTACTGTTTTAATTTATGGGTTCCACATTTCAGGATTACACTAAAAAAAATAGATGATGGACCCAAAGTTACTGAGCACCCTCTGTCTCCACTAAAGGGCCCCCTATAGGTCCTAAAGGAACCCGTTTGACCAGGTTCAATCCTGGGGTAGCCTAACCTTGAAAGAAAGGAGTTACGCTCTTTTGCTTTGCTGATTCTTTGGCTCTTTATATCCCCTTCATCTCCACCTCAGAGGCCTGGGGAAAATTACTTAGTGTTTATGTTTTGTCTCATGTCTAGAATCCCTCTCAAAAGAAGGGATAGGAAAGTGCTTAATATTTAACGTAGATCAGACACAGAACAACTTATTCCCTCTATATAAAAAGAAATGTTAAACACAAAAGACTTGCAAACATGCATTGACAGAAAATATTAAAGAAGTAATAACTTAGTACTGCTCTGTTCTCCTGGGATATTGATAATTAAAACATCAAGATCTGTCTGTGAGACTGCTGAATAGGCATTTTACATTTCACCTCAGCTCTGCACTGTCCAATCAATTCCCTCTAAGACCATGTCTTCTGGAAAGCTAATCCCAGAGTAGAGGTTCTCTCCCTCCCATTAGTGACCATTGTCTCCAACGTAAAAACTCCCTTTGCATCCAGTCAGCTATAACCAAGAGGTCTAGGATCTCTGAACCCCTCAAATTCACAAGGTTGCCTCAGGATCACAAGATCATTATTTGATCACTTACATTCAGAAAAAAAATAAAACAGAAATAACACCTAGGGGCCCCAGGCCCAGGAGCAAGCTTGCCTAAGGCTACACATAGGCTTAGCCTTCTCCCCCTCCCCAAGACCAGGTAAAAACACCAGCCTCACACCTGCCCCTCTAGAGAAAGACCTAAAAACTGAAAAGCTCTAGAAAAAAGAAGAAGAAAGAGGAGTCATTCCTTTCTGAAGATGTGCTGAATCAGCAGTTTTCTCTGGTAGGCCACCAGTAAGATTATTTCATCACCTCCAAAGAACCCCAGTCCTTCAGGCCTAATCTATTTTTTTCTGAAGCAGCTAAGGTACAGACTCCTTTGTCCATGGACTATATTCCAATCTGACCCCGACTGCTGATGTTGCCGGAAGAAGGCTGACTTTACATAGAACTTCCAGACGAATGTTACTGAGTTGGTGAGGGGTCTTGAAGTCATGTCATTAAAGGATTAGTTGAGGGCACAGACATTTAACTTGAAAAATAGAAAACTAATGGAAATACAATAATCATCTTCAAGCATTTGGAAGGCAGTTGCATGAAAAGGCAACTGGACATTTCTGCTCATCAGTTAAGGGCAGCAAAGGAAGGAAGCCTTTTTTCAGAACCTACTATGCTCCAGGCACCATGCTAAACACTTTACACATATTATCTCTTGTTTACTCAATAACCCTGGAAGGTGGAGGAAACTAAGGCAGACAGAGATTAAGTGACTTGCCCAGGATCGCATAGCTCCAAGGTTAGGTTTGGTTTCTAAGGTTAGATTTGGATCCAGGTCTTCCTGACTTCAAATCCTGACTGTTATTCACTGGGACACTTTGCTACCTCCAAATAGTGGAAGATGCAGAGAGACGGATTTAGCCTTAATGTAAAAGAAAGCTTACTAATGTTGTCTAAAAGGGAAATGAGTTGTCTTGGGAGTGGTAAGTTCCCTATCAGTGGAGCTCTTAAAACACAAGTTGAATGGTCCCCTGTAAGGGATAAAAGGAATTAGAGCTGGAAGAAAGTAGCACTAAAGATCACCTAATTTAATTCCTTGATTTTACAAATAAGGAAACCAAGGCCCAGAAACTTGCTAAAATCACATAGGGAATAACCATCAGAATTTGAACTCAGACCCTACAACTCTAAACCCAGTACTTTTTCAGCTATTCCAGGGGATGCTGAGAAGAAGATTGTTACAGTAAGTAAACTCTCAAGTCCCATTCCACTTAAAGAATGTATGATTCTACAAGCAAATTCTCAATTAATGTTCCCTTCAAGGAAACTCCTACCACATTCCTCGAATAAGAGCTCCATAGATTCTCCAATAGTGTCAGAGAACTCTAAGGAGTCTCAGAGGTCTTCTGGTCTTTTGGATACCTGAATCCCCCTGAACAACTTATCAGAGAAATGCCGATCCAATCCCTTCTTGAAGAACATCATTGATGTGGGATTCACTACTTTCCTTCCACAGCTCTTCCAGAAGACAGGACATTTTTAATTTCCTCTCCCCCACTATTTTCTATGTTCATTTCTCCTTGACATCTGAATCCAATTCTCTAGTTTGTTCCTGCCATCCAAGTCAATTCAATTCAACAAGTATTTATTAAGAGATAGCGAAGTTACTTCAAAGTAACATGTTAGGCACCAGAATTTTTTTTAAAAACTAGTTATTTAAAAGTCCCTCCTCTCGGTGAGCTTACATTCTCTTCTTCCAAACCCCACCATGTAGCCAAGAGTTGATGATTCACATGGCTCTAGCCAAAAATAGGAGAATACATCTCAGGATTCAGCAAATCCAGACTCACCCAGATATGTTGCAGCCACTGACCAGGTAGAACTACATTGTTTATACTCCACTCTCCACAACCTAGGCTTCCTACATGAATGGCACCATCTCCTGCAGGAATGAGTACATACATACATACATGCACACATTCATAAATACTCATATACACATATCTTTTCTCTTTCTCCATACATGCTACACCCTCACAGACTCTCACAACATCTTCAAAAAGTAAACAGGGCAAATATGACCATTCTCCATTACAAAGATGATGAAAGGGAAGCATACAGGCTAATTACTGGTCTCTAAGTTGGTGTGAGAGAATTAGGACCTGAACTCAAGATAACAAATCATAGACCAGTCTCCCCTTTACTACAACACATATGTCCTCCCCAAAGCACATAAAGAATGAGATCATAACATGCTAGGACTGGAGGAGAGCTTGGCACAAAGAACTTGGGAGCCGGAAGGGGTATCAACAGTACAAAGAATGTAAGAAAAGTGACACATCATAGAATGTCAGACGTGGAAGAGTATTAAAAAACTAGAATATAGAACTATAAGGGAAAAGAGTGATTATCTAAGTCATTTTAGCTCATTTTATAGATGAGAAAGCTGAGGCTAAGAGAAGTAGCCTCACTTGACCAAGGTGACACAGGAAGTTTAGTAGCCAACCAGGACTCAGACCTAGGTCCACTGACTTCCAGAACAAGGTTCTTTCTATGACACCCTGTTGCTTCTTAGGATCCAGCTGTCTTTGCGTATTGCATTCAAACACATTATCCCTTCCCATTTAGAAATCTTAACCAGGAGAATATATTAAGGATCATTCAAGATAATAAATACTTGTTGGCAGTTACGGTGTGCAGAACACTGGTAGGTTCATCATTCAATGAGAGTAAGAAGACTATAACTGGTGATCCCAGCAACCTGATTGGTGTCAGACTCATAATTTATTGGGGCCACCAAGATACAGTCTGTTTTATCATCTTATCTGCCACCACTCCTCCCTCCCTCCTATCTTGTGATCAGAACATGAATTCCGAAGCTTGCTCTCACAGTGATGACCTTTTGCAATATGAAATTGTGATTTCTGACTAATTGTCATTCTGGCCTCCGGGCATCTGATATAGGTCAAGCTTGAAGAAAATGTCTGAGAGCTGGGGTCATGTGGCTCCTCATTATTACCTTGCTCTGAGTTAAGGATTAGAAAAAGTCTGTGCTTAGTATTTCTTATAAGCTATGTATGCTTGAGACAAAGGTGGACATGTCAAGAGAACCTGACAAGAAGTCCATGTCATCCAAAGGACACAAAGATGGTGTGAAAAACAGAGAGACAGCCTGGAAAAGGTGGGAAAAGCCCTGAACCTGGATATGGAGATCTGGATTCGAGTCATAGAACAACTGCTTAATAGATTCTCAAGGCTGAAAATTATGTTTAAAAAAAAAATCATCTCACCCAATCCCTGCCTAAATAGAAATTCCTTCTGTAATATTCCCCATTGGACATCCAGCCTGTACTTCAAAGTCTCTAGTAATGTGCAACACATTATGTCTAAGTCAATCCTTCTCCTTGGGGGAAAGTTATAGTTATTAGGACTTTTTCCCCTTTTACACAGAGCCTGAACCCTCTGTGCTCCTTGTTCTTCTGGGTAGGGCCAAGGAGAATAAATTTAATCCCTCTTCCATGAATATCTCTTCAAATACCTATTTAAAGAACATATTCCCTTCCCATAAGTCTTTTCTTTCCAGACTAAACCCATTCATCTAGTTCCATCAATCCATCATGGTTAAATGATGTAACATGGCATGTCTAGGCCTCTCACCTTACTGGACACTCTCTTCTTGGCAAGGACACACTCTTCTTCCTTTGGCAAGGAAGGTCCTTCCTAAAGAGTGACCCCTAGAACTGGGAACTGTACTGTGGAAGAAAGTCGAGTATGGTAGGATTGTGACCTTCTATATCCTGGTCTCTATGGCTTGAATTCTGTATGATTTTGGTCAAGTATCTTAATCTCTCTGGATCTTTTTCCCCACTTCTATTTTATTTTCTGTGCTTGGTACCCAAAAAGTATTATATGTGTAACAGGGATAACAGGCCCAAAGCATATGTTCAACGTCATTTTCCTATTATATTATGTTATAATGTTAGTTGTTATTAAAGTGTGTGTATGTGTGTGTGTGTGCCCTGAGTAAGTTGGGCACAAGACATATAGGACCTATCTCTTAGATATTCTGTCTTACTAACTAACCTACAAGTAGGTCAAGGTTGGGGATAGAGGGGACCAGGTATTCTCCTTTACTCTCAACGTGCACTCTACTAATATATTCAATCAACCAAGTGATGAGCATTTGAAGAGTCTACTATGTACCAGTCACTTTACAAGGTACTAGGGACACAAATATAAAAATGAGACACTCCCTGACCCCAAGAAGTTTTCATTCTACTAGAGAGGATATATGACTAGACATATACAAAATAAAAATATTTGACTGTGCCTACATTAACCATCTAATAAATATTTACTGGGCTAATGAGGAGGGAGTATTAAAAGGACTCCCCTCAGAAGCAGAGGGATAACCCAGCCTCCAGGTGGTTGTACAGATCAGCCCAGTGCTGAGACAGCAAGAACATTGAATTGTGAGTTGAAGGACCCAGGTTCTAGTCCCAGCTCTGAAATTAATTAGGCTTGTGTTCCTATAAAAATCCTTCCTCCTCTCTGGTCCTTAATTTCTTCATCTGTCCAGTGAAGGCTCAGTGATCCGACTAGATGCCATTTAACGGCACCTTATAATGTTCTTTATGTTCCAAGGCCCCTTCTAGTTCCAACGCTCTATGTTCTAACCTAAATTCTCTTTCAGTTGTAATAGTCTCAGCTTTACATAGTGAAGCCCCTTTCTGCTCTCCTCTTTCTGTGTTCCATGATTTACTACACCATCTACATAATCCTACAAGCAGAGAGGCAGCCTGTCTCAGATGCTGGCGTGGCATTCATCATACAGCATCATAAATCTGAACGAGCCAAGCCAGGGGAAGGCCAGATATCCCCAAAGGGTTTGGGTGAAGGCCAGGGATCTAAACATAGGTACATACCCAGGAGGCCATTAATCTAGGAACAGACAGTCAGGGGGTGGGGTAGGGAGTTACGTGGGAACCAAGAAAACGTTATCTGAGACCTCTCTGTGTCCTGTGAGAAAGGACAAGTCAGATATTATGACTATAAGTAGAGGTAGAAAGAGTCCAAAATAAAAAATGTCAATCCAGGAAGAGGTTAGATGGGTAATTGGCAATTAACAACTGATATTAATAACAACATTTATATAGCATTTTAAGGTTTGCAAAGCCCTTTACAGATATCTCATCTGACCCTCAGAACAATCCTGGGCATAGGTGCTATTCTCATTTCATAGATGAAACTGAGACAGACAAAAATTAACTAACTTGCCTAGGGTCACACAGCTTGTAAGTTTCTGAGACAGGAGTTGAACTCAGGTCTTCCTGATTCAGGTCTGGCCCTCGATCCACTGAACCATTCAGCTGCCTCTAGAGGTTAGCAGTACAAAAGAAGCAGGTATTCAGCTTCAGAAAAACAACAGCAGAAATTAAGAGGCAAAGTAACTGGGGTCAGGGAAGACATCTGCATGTAATCCCCTAACCCTCATCAACAGGCCATCATTCTTTGTTCTTCCAGCATGAAGACTGGATCCTGTACCCATTAAACCATTCATGCTTGTCCCTTTCCTACTCTTTATAACCCCTGAATATTCCAGCAGAAAAGATGACTCCATTAAACACTGCCTTCATTAAATCCTATGGGAGTATAAAGATCAGAGAGGGAACTATCCCTCTGAACCGTAGACTGGCTAGAATGCTGGCTTTGGAATCAGAAAGACCCAAGTTGGAATCCCACCTCAGACATTTACTGGTGTGACGGGAGCATGTCACACAAATCTCTCTGTACCTCCTCTTCCCCATCTGTAAAACATGGAGGTTGGAAGCATTGACCTCTAAGCCCCTTTCCAGATCTAATTCCATGATCCTTGCTGTCTGCCTCCCAGACCTGCAGTACTCTGGTCTCCTAACAGGAAGCCAGTTCAATATAATTTAATTCGGTCAGTAGTTATTATTTCAGAACACCGTTGGGCATGGTGAGAAAATGCAAACAAATAATCCTTGCCTTCAAGAAACCTACCCTCTAAGTGGATGAGTGGAGAATAATGCAACAGTCTAAAATGATGGCTAGAATCTAAGAAAAAGTGAAATTTTTTGTAAGAAGTAACAAGAAATTTTATTGTACTGGATTCAAGTCCCATGACTATATGAGGCAACCAGGTGGTAAAACATTTCCCAAACAAAGCAAGAGAAATTACAATCTCCTTTGGTTATTCCATACCCAAAGTTCTGCATTCTTTTCTGGACATCACAATTCATTACCATCTGCTTTGCTACTGCACCCTAAGGATCCCAAGGCCTTTGCATCTGACTTGCAGATGAAACCTCCCACATGTGTTGTCTGTCTCTTCCAGTAAAATGTGAGCTCCTTGAGATCAGGGACTGTTTTTTTTTTTTTTTAGCTTGTATCCTGAGTACTTAGCACATAAGAGGTGCTTATTAAAAAACACTTTTTTGTTGGTCCATTCAAAGATGATGGCAAGCTGGAATATATTCAGGGGAAATACAGAAAAATGGATAGAGAAATAAAACCATGTAATAAAAGGATCAGTTGAAGGAATAGGGACGATTAGCCTAGAGAAGTGTTGGCTAGGGAAGAAGGGAGAGCATGGCATACAGAGCATAATAGCTATCTTCAAATATCTCAATGACTCTAATATAGATGAGGGATTAAGTTTCTTCTGAATGACTTCCCAGGTCAGCACTAGGAGCAAGGGTAAAAGTTGCAGAAAGGCAAATTTTGGCTAAATATAGGGGAAATCTAACAGTCACAACTATCCACAAGTGGAATGAGTTGTCATAATAGGTGATGAGTTCTCCATCATGGAGGTCTTCAAGTAAAAATGGTTCTTACATTAACAAAAAACTTTAAAGTTTTGCAAAGTATTACACAGAGTATCTCATTTTATCCTCAAAACAAGCCTATGAAGTAGGCACGATCATTTCTCTCCTTTTACAGGTAAAGAAGCAAAGGCTGAAAGAGGTCAATTTGCCTAAGTATCAGGGGCAGGATTTGACACTAGATCTTATTGACAAATGTAGGACTCTACCTGCTTTTCAACAGGTTGATTACATGTCCAGAATATGGTGTAAATGATTTGGGCCCAGGTTGGAGGCTGGACAAAATCCCTTTTAACTTTGAGATCCCATAACTTTCTGACATATGCAAATAGCTATGAAAGAATGTTGTGGTTTAGTTGTTTTCATTCATGTCCAACTCTTCTTGACCCCATTTGGAGTTTTCTTGGCAAAAATACTGCAGTGGTTTGCCATTTCCTTCTCCAGCTCATTTTCAAATGAGGAAACTGAATCAGAGTGAAGTGACTTGCCCAGGGTCACACAGCTAGTGTCTGAAGGCAGATTTGAACTCAGGAAGATGAGTCTTTCTGACTCCAGGCCTAGTGCTCTGTGCACTATGGCACCACCTAGCAACCTGATGAAAGAATACATCCATAAAAGTATGAAAGGCAAACGGGGGGTACCTGGAAGGAAAAATTAATTTCTGACTGAAACATCATGGAAGAATTCACAGAGAATGTTGGTGTCGGGACTTTAGAAACTCAGCTGCCCTTTCAGGGTCTCTCTTCCTTGCCTATATCTCAGGTTAACTTCTACATCCCCAGATTTTGTGTTTCCTAATGTAGTAGCTGAAATTGCAAGGAGCAGTCATTCTCTTTTTGGACTCTCAAAGTGAATCTACAAGTTATAATGATCAAGTCTGGCCCCAAAGAGGAAAAGGATAAAACATATCTCCCCTCCCTTTTCTGTTAACAGTGGGGGCCCATGGGTCTGGAATACTGCCTACATTGTCCTATTTGTTTGATGTGTTAATTAGTTTTGATGAGCTTTTTCCCCCTTTGTCTTTTTTTTTTTGCTCTTTGGTATAGGGGGATGGCTCTCTGAGACTACGTTTGGAAATAAAGATGAAGCAAATACAAAAAAAATTAATAAAAAATTTTAATGGACCCATAAGGCTCTATCTCTACCTGAGACAGAAATAACCAATTTATAACCAGTCTCGAATCCTTCAAAATCAATTGTCTGGTAGACAGTAAACTGCCCTCTGGAGAAAGTCAGGGGACGAATGACCCTATCTTTCATTGTCTAGTTATAAGGGCTCCCATTGACATGCTTTGTAAGGGGCCTGGCTTTTCTTGCATCTTCCTTGACGTTGAGCCTCGAGATTTTTATCAATGGCCACCAATTGTCCAACTCAGAACCTACCTTCAAACCCTTCCATACCAGCAGCTCTGCCTATCAGAGAGATCATTCATCGCCACAGCAGTACATAAAGCAGGAAGCATTTGGAGGGGAAGGAAAGGGGAACGATACAATAATCACAGGATTCTCTGTGGATATGACCCCCTCTCTCCCAGATACAAATATACAGTGCTGCTTCATAGACAATGAGTCAGGGAACTGGTCATATCTGTTTCTTCTCCCTGGATTCCTTCTACCTGATATCCATCTCCCAACATAGTAAATTTTCCCAGAACATAGAATCATGATCTCTAGAGCTGGAAGAACCCTTAAGATCATCTAAGTTTAGTCCTCTCAACTTCCAGACAGGGAAACTGAGGCCTGAAGAAGTTAAATACCTTGCCCAATTCCTTACAGAGGAAGTAAGGAACATTGCTAAGACAAGACTCAAAGTGCTCTACTCTACCACCCAATAGGACGGTGGGTGGTAGAGTGGCTCACTTTGAATCTTATCTTAGCAATGTTCCTTACTCCCCAATAGGACGGTGGGGAGTCAGTCTGTCTATTCTGCACCTCAGTTTTGTCTTCAGTACAAAAGAAAGAGTTGCATTTTGACAGCCTTTTTCCAGTTCTAGTATTCTAGGATGTCTACCTGTGACATCTGTGTAGAAAGAATTTCATTCACATATGGAGAAGACTCTAGGGTTTCTTCCAACTCTGAGGTTCACGATTCTTCTGACCACCACTGCAGTGTCTTAGTCTAGGTCTCTTGGTCATTTTGTTTTCCCCTGGGGCAGGAACTTGATCCTCAAGTAATCAGATGGCAGGAGTGATTAGCTTGAATATCCATTTTTGATAGCCTTAATTCCCAGATACTGCCTGCTACTCTCAGCCACCGTATCTTCCTCTGAGATGGGGTGCAGTCACTTCATCCTAGTCCTGGAACTAGCAGATTTCATGTTCCTGGGTCAAAGGAGTTTCCATTCTTCTCAGTTAGCCCCACCCCAGAGCACATGGGACAAGGATATGACCCAAAGAGACACCCAGAGAAGTAAAGAACAAGAGTTCTACCCTCCGAAGGATGCAAAGGAACCAACATGCTTCCTTCGAGCTAGTAACCAAGTCTCTGGTCCCAAAAGATGCACCCAGGGACAGTGAAGGAGAAAAGGGCAAGTCATGTCATTATTTCTCTGATGGCATGGTCTTCTTCGGCAACGAAGGATAAACACACACTCTACAATGGCTTCCCATTGTTTCTAGCATAGAATCCATACTCTTTAGCCTGACGTGAAAACCTCCCACAGCTTGGTGCCTTGGTGCCTTTCAATCACACTTTCCTCACCTGTGGATAGCCTACTCTTCTGTCAAGGCTCATCTCAAATGTTACCACCTCCATGAAGCTTCTGATTTCACCTCCACCTCTATTTAGAAATGATCTTTCTTCTATAGACTTCTCACAGAACTTTATATTTCTTTCATATTCAATATTGCCAGGACTTAGCACATAGTGGGACTTTAAAAATTCTTATTGACCCAACTTACCAAATTCCATGTAGTGTTATTCTATTCTGAATATATAATGCTTATTTTGCTCCTTTGGTAGATTGGTGATCTCATGAGTGTGGGCATTCCCTCTACTAGGGGAGATTACAACCCTTCCATCCATTCTTATCCTGTGCAATTCTTGTCCTTACCAGCCCGGTGACCTTAAGCAAGTCACCTGTATAAGCCTCATCTGCAAAATGGAGATAATAATATCATTTACTGTAGAGAATAATTGTGAGGGTGACATGAAATATGTATAGAGTGCTTTGCAAAACTTAAAGCACCATATAAATGCTTAATAATGACAATAACGATGATGGATCTATACAAGAGTCTAGATTTCTAGTGTTTTTAACATTTCTTGGCCATCACTGTGTTCTTGGGTCACTCATCAGTTTTCCCTTACTCTCACTACATGGCTAGCCACCCATGACTTTTTCCAGTTATACATTTTCTTCCCTACAGGTAGTTTTACTAGGGGATAGTGCTCTAAACTTGGTACAGAAAGACCTGGGATCAACCTCCCATCTCTGATACGTCCTAGTTGGGCAATTCAGTTAAACTATCTCAGTCTCAGTTTCCTCATCTGTAAAATGGGATAATAGTAGCACTTCACTTCCAGGGTTGGTATGAGGATCAAGTAAGATTTATGTCAAATGCTTTTCAAAGCTTAATGGCAAGCTGTTACAGCTAGGTCCTGATCAATGCGAGTAAGCAAAGGTTACATTAATTCACTCTGCTATTTCCACTGGGCTAAAATCACTTACCATATTTTATAGAACTATAACTTCAAATACAGACTTGAAGAGTTTTGATCTCTTCAGGGAATTTATTATTCACACTAATCAAGACCCGGCTAAACTGAAGTATTTCCTTCCTTCATTTTTCCTATGCAAATCACTGATTCTCTGGGTACTACCCTTAGGATCACCTACACTTTTTACTCTTACTGATTCATTGAATGGTACCAGCAAGTGGTGTATCTGTCACAGTTTTCTGCCTTGAAGACAGAGACAGTATCTTATTCATTTCAGTATCTCTCCCAAAGTCTAGTGAAATGCATCACACATAGTAGGGGCTTAAAACATGGTTGCTGACTAGATGGAGAGATTGAAAAGTAGGTTTGGAGCCTGAATCATTCAGAGAACAGCTGCATTTCAGGAAGAATCAGCATAAGTGAAATGCCAAGAGATGCTTCCATGAGCAGTAATTCCCCAACGTCATGGCTTCAGTGATAGAATCCAAAACTAGATCCCCATCTGTCTCCATCTCATGATACCCTGTCAGAGTGGACAGCAATAGACTTCCTGTGCCCCACCCCAGCCCTTGCCACAAACTCTTCTTGAGCTTTGAACAGCCTGCCTGATCCATGGAACATCTGTGGCTCACTACTAATGTGATTGATTATATTTTCCACACATTCTCAGCTCGTTAGAAAGCAAGAATTCTATTTGTTGGGGGTTGTTTGCAATCTGAAGCTGAAACACTGTAAAATGATTGTATAGCTGATTCATTCTGCGGGAGTGTCTGTGGTATCTAAGCATACTCATACACCCAGTCTGACAGATAGTACCATTGTAAAGGAAGAATAAATCCAGGAGACCTGGGTTTGAGTCCCAGGTCTAACCCTAATGACCCATGTAACCTTAAGCAAGTCTTAGCATCATATATAATATCATAAATTTCAAGCTTGAAGAGACCTCAAAGGTCATCTAGTCCAACTTGCTCATTTTACAGATGAGGAAAATGATAAGCAGACAGTGACTTGCTCAAGGTCACTCAGGTAGTAAGCATTATAGCAGGGATTCTTAACATGGGATCTGTGAACAGCTTTCAGGAGGCCCATGAAATTGGATGGGGAAAGAATTAGTTCCTTATTTTCACTAATTATTGATTTCCTTTGCAGTGATGTTTTATTTTATCAATTTAAATTTTTTTTCCGAGAAGGGACCTCTGGGCATCACTAGATTGCCAAAAAGGTCCATACCACACACACAAAAAAGTAAAACATAAGTAAATAAGAAACCAAAAAAGCCTGTATTACATTCAGAATTTGAACTCAGGTCCTTTGATTCCAGGCCAATATGCTTCCCACTTCTTTCAAGACCTCATTCTTCCCACATGTAAAATGAGAAGATAGGACAGATTATTTCTAATTTCTATAATGTTCTAAGGTCCCTTCAAGCTGAATTATTCTAAGAGCCTTTCCAGTACTATTTATTAGATCTTACATTCTGAGATCCCTTCCACCTTTAACATTCAATGTCCTAAGGGTCCCTCCAGCTCTGATTCAATTTAGCAAATATTTTCTAAACACCTAATGCATAAAAAGATGTTGTGTTAGGAGCTGAGGGGGATAGAGTTTAAGTGAGATACATCCCTTGTCTTCAGGGAGTTCAGGCTGGTAGAGTATGTGGCTTTAAGCAAGTTTAATAGGCATATTTAGGTAGCACAGTGCATAGAGCTCCAGACCTAGAATTAAGAAGACCTGCGTGCAAATCCATTCTTGGATACTTACTAATTCTGCGACCCTAGGCAAGCTTTTTTAACCTCTACCTGCTTCAGTTTATCCATCCATTAAATGGGATAGTAATAATACATACCTCCAATGACTGTTGTGAGGTTTAAGTGAGATCATGTTTATTAAGTGCTTTGCAAACCATACAATTTCACATATAAATGCTAGTTATTGTTAATATTGTTCATGATGTCATATGACCCCTGAATACCTAAAGGATTTATGATTTTGTTTTCTCTCCACTGAGGCACATCACAGGTCACCTACATCTTACAACATTTTTTAGAATTGTGACCCCTCTTCCTCTCCCCAAAAAAATCTCCGCCCCCCCAAAGCTAACTTGGTGATGGCTCCTGTGACCTTAATGAAGACCAATGGTCATGCAATCAGTCACTGAACACATATTTGAAGTCTTTGTTACTTTCTAGGACCTTCTGGAGCCTTCCAAGCTTTCCAAAGGCATAGCCTCCATCATCCATGATGATGAGCTATCAACATGAGATTTAGGAAACAAGTAGAGAAAACTATAACACACAAGGATGATAGGAAACATGCCCTCAAAAGTGTGCAACAATGAACTATATGAGATCTGTAAGAAAATCTCCCCATGTGGGGCACCAGAGGAGGTTTCATGCTTTTCAGTTAATGGGATTACCATTTAGGCTTTGGTTTCCTCATTAGAGGGTTGGGTTAAATGACCTCCAAGGTCCCTTCCAGTTCTAGATGTATGGTGGTTCTATAGCTTTTTTCAACTCTTAAATACTGTATTCTCTGTTCTAAGGCCCCTCCTAGTTGTAACTTTCTAGATCTGTGTTCTAAGGTCACTTCTGTCAATCTATATTCTGTGTCCTAAGGTTCTTTCCAGCTCTAACGATCTATGTTTTAAGGTCTCTTCCACTTTGATAGCTTATGTTCTATGTTCTAAGCATCCTTTTAGCTCTGATAATCTGTGTTCTGTTCTAAGGTCCCTTCCAGCTCTAATAACCTACATTTTATTCTCTAAGGCATCTTATATCTCTGATGGTCTATGTTCTAAGCTTTTCTGCTCTGACTGTGTTCTAAGTTTTATGATCTCTTTCTATTCTGATAATCTCATTCTGTGTTCTAAGAAACCACTATGTTCTGTCTTCTAAGATTCTAAGGTCGGATAATCTCATTCTATGTTCTAAGATCCCATTGTGTTCTGTCTTCTAAGATTCTAAGGTCCCTTCCTATTCTATCTCATTCTATGTTGTGAGATCTGATAATCTCACTCTATGTTCTAAAATTCCACTATGTTCTATGTTCTAAGATTCCAGTTTTGACATCCCATGTATTCTTGTTCTGATGTCCAATATTCTATATCCTAAGGTCCTTTTGAACTCTGAGGTTTCAAAGAGAAATAAATCCAGCAGAACTGGTATATGTTTGCGTACATGCGCATGAGGTTGAAAACCTTGCCCACGGAGTAATTCTATAATTTGGAAAAGTGGTCACCAATTTGTGAGGCATTCCACAGTCACCAGTGAGAGTCCTCACTGAAGGCATGCCTGGAGGGCTTATTTTATAGCACAGGCACTAGCATTCAGGGGCTCTGAGCCAAGAGGACAACCTGTGGCTGGAGCTCTTTCCAGACAGGAAGACAGAAAGCTGTGGATAAGCAGCATCTTCCATAGCAAACTCAGAATCTGCTGGAAGAGAGAGTACAATTATTTCCCTTCATCACAGGTCCTTAGAACTTCCTTGACATCTCCCTGAAATTTTCCATTCTTGGCCTTTAGCCAAAAGTCTTAAGTACATATATATATATATATATATATATATATATATATATATATATAGAGAGAGAGAGAGAGAGAGAGAGAGAGAGAGAGAGAGAGAGAGAGAGAGAGAGAGAGAGAGAGAGAGCAGTAATCTGCCAAAAAAAAAAAAAACCTTCCAAATAGTTCTTTGATGGTGGGGGGAAAGACATGCAACTCTGTCACTCTAAAAAAAGCACCCTAGCATTTGGGGGCTTGTGTAATTCCCTACCAGCTGAAACGATAAACTTTAAAGTTGGCAGGATTCTAACCGAAGTCAGCAAAGCAAGTTGAATTGGAAGAGAGTGGGAAGTGTTTTGCAAAGCTTCTCATCTCCAAGTGTTGGTATGCTCACAGGGACCAGTCCTATACGTAGGAGGAATAGGTGGGTGCCTACCACCATGTGATTGGAGGGCACAGCGCAACCCCACCTGCCACCATTAGTCTCACTTTTCTTTTCTCCTTGTATTGAATTTCCCACTATGAGAAGAAGTATAGTATAGGACGGAGTACTGGGTTCAAGTCTTGACCCCTAAGCATCAAGCAGCTGACTAGTTGAAAAAAAATGTTAGTTCTCCTAATGTCCATTTGTTTTTTCCATAAAATGGGGATGTTGCTAATTACTTCACCTTTTTTGTGGTTTACAAAGCATTTTTCTCACACTTAGGCTGTGAGGTAGCTTTTACAAGTATTATTATTCACACTTGAGAGATTTGAGGAGGACTGGAGGATTAAGTAACTTACCATCCACACACAGCTCTGAATTATCAGAGGCAAGACTCAAACTCAACTCTCACCTGACTCTGGGTCCAGAGTCAGCATCGATTGTAAATAGTGTTGTACATTATAATCTCTTTTATTATAATCTGTAACAAATTAGGAAACAAATAGGAAGGGATCATCTCCAGAACTCCTCTGTTAATATATAGTATTACCTGTAGTACAGGGAAAAGATCTGGAGTCAAAAGTCCCAGGCTTGAATTCTCGTTTCTGTTTACTAACTATGCCACCATCTTGGGCAAGTTCTTTCACTTTTCTGGGTCTCAGTATTTATGTCTCTAAAGTGGAAGGGCCATCCTAGGTCATCTTTCAGTTCAGAATCAAATAATCCTCTGCATATATATTCCCTGGAAGCAGAGGAAGGGTGTCTGGTTTCTCTTCCATTAGCAACTCTACTTGATCGGTTTATCAAATTATCTGGCTGTCAACTAAAGGGATTTATTTTCCCCAATGTCCTCATTTAATTTTTTTAATCTTTTTATCTAATTAACAAAAATCCATTTTATCTACCTCCTACCTCCCCTCTCCCACTAAAATGAAATGTTTCATTATAACATGCAAATTTGTTATCAGTTGTGTAAAATACATAGCCAAGCAAAACTATTATGCTGTATGAATGCAATAGAATACTATCGTGCTGTAAGAAATGACAGAGGGGACAGTTTCAGAGAAACTTCAGATGATTCAAATGACCTGATGCAGAATGAAGTGAGTAGAACCAGAACACTTTATTTAATAACAAATACTGTAGAGACTGTGAGACTTAGCCTATTGTTGAGCCATAGCTAACAGAAGTTACTCCATGTCTGACCACTTTATATAGTCAATATAGTGCCCATTTTATATAGCCAATATTTACCCAACACCTGGATTGGTCGGTTACATTAAGTTTAGGTATGCAAGGTTAGTAAACTATCAGCTTAGCAAATTTCATGTAATTCAAGTATGTAAGGTTTGCAAACATTACTAATCACAGCCTCTTTGTGGTTGATGCAGGAGGTTTCAGTCCAAACCACCCGTTAATTGACAGTCCCTAAGGTTCCCATAGCACTCAGTTCCTATGCATCTGCCGAGCAAGGACAATCAGAAGTAAGGGCAGAAATCTAGGCTCTCAATTAAGGTGTCCATCACACTGTATGGCCCAGCCTCTGCTGTACCCTGTATTAGTGGAAATATAGGGTGACAGAGCTTGTAGGCTTAAGTAATTGACTTTCTAATTCAAGAGCCTTTGAGCACCTATGTTCTCTTTGCCCATGATCCCCTTCCACTCACCACTTAGAGAGACATAAGAATTCTAATGAACATAATGACCAACTATGATTCCATACAACTTATTTTGAAACATACTACCAATAGTGTACTAATAAACGTTTAACAACTGACTCTAAAAATTCAGGACACACTTTTAAGCCTAGTTTCCATTAGTAACATTTAACCCAGCACTTTCTTACATCTACACAACCAATAAAATAATAATTCAAGTCCCAATGTGTAGTATTTACTGATTTCAACAGTGTAAATGCTCACACTGGTATTTTAAAAATATGCAGATTAAGATTTTTTGTTAACATCACCCTGCAGTTTTCAAATATACTTCATGAGTATAAGATATGAGTATCTAGTTCCAATGAAAATGACCTAGGAGTTTTAGTGGATCCGAAGCTTGACATGAAGCAATAGAGTGATATAAAGCCCCAACATCAATGGCATGGGGAGTACTTTCATGTCGCAGATTATAATCTCACCACATCTCAGTCAGTCAGTAAGCATTTATAAAGCACTATGTGCCAGGCACTGGTGCATATTAGGAAATGTCTAGCCGGCATAGGAGAAAACTTACGGAAGATACGATAAATAATACCAAACAGCTGAAACAAGTTATCCTATGGAAGAGTAATTAGAATTGTTCTGCTTGCTCCCAGAAAGGAGTAGTAGAAACAATGAGTGGAAGTTATAGAAGAAATAATCTATAAGGAAGAATCGCTCAAAAATGAAAGCTGCCCAAAAATGGAATGAGTTGCCTCAGTACGTAAGGAATCTCCTGTCAAGGGAAGTATTCAAGGAGATATTAGATGACCGCATGCTGGGTTTGTTTTAGAGCCTCTACCTCTGAAGGTGAGTCATGTCATTAATTACTAAATGCCATGACAGACATGGCAGCGGGGTAGCATAGTGGATTGGGCAGTGGCCATGGCATTAGGAAGTCCTGGGTTCAAATCCTGCTTCGGACAGCTACAAATTATATGACTGCGGGTAAATCATGGGCCTTCTCTGGGCTTTAGTTTCCTCAAATGGGGATAATAATAGAATCTACCCATAAGGCTATTGTGAGGATAAAATGAGATAATTAATATATATGTAAAACACTTTGCAAAGCTTAGTGCTATTATGACAGTTACATTAAAAGTAAAAGACAGAACTTCAAAGACCCTGCATTAGGAGAGGTATAGACTTGATGACCCAAGTCCACTAGGGGTTCCTTCTAACTCTGATATAGTATTACTACATAAGACTCAGAGAAGTTGTCCCTGTAGGGATGATCCAGAAAGCATGACCATGATGGATGGTACTTGGTATGGGTAGGCGGTATGAGGGGATCACAAAGCAGGAACAATCTGCCCAACAAGGAAGGCTATGATAGGACTTCCTCATGTACGTTTTCATAATGTAAAATGAAGGCAGGAAGGGAAAAAGGGAGACGGAAGCAAGTATGGAAAGGTTATAGACAACTCCAAATTATATGTGTGGAGGTGTGGGGGTGCTGCTAAAGAATTCTCTCCCCCATTATTTTACATAGAAGTTTATAACTAGGAATTCTTGCACCAATGGTAAAATTCATTTGAAACATAAAACCTTCTGCCCCAGGGGCAGTTGACCCTGGAGAGTGGCAGCCTGTCCTCCTTCAGACTGTGACAGCCCACGTCTGTACTATATGGCCAACAGTACCTCCTCACCACTTAAACCTCTAGAAGAAGCAAAAAAATAAAGGGACCACAGGAAAGGGGCTTTGGTGATGAGACCTTGAGGGTAGTAGCCTAGGGTTAGTCAAAGGAGAAGGGCAGATACAGGTGAAAAGGAAGGTTAAATGATCACAGTAAGAAGTAGAAGATTCCTCCTATCCTACCCTGCTCCCTTACCTACTATGCAGATCCTGCCTGTTCATATAAGATAAATTTGAAATTGTATTTATAGCATTTCAACCACCTCCATGTCAATCATAAGACAAAGTGTGGCAGGAGTGGAAGTGGGGAGAACTGACTGAGAATACGGACACTAACCCCACACTGCCACCAACTCACACTATGGGATGCTCGACAAGTGCCTTCACTTCTGTGGGTCTCAGTGGTGCATTGGAGTCAAATGAGGGGTTTCCTGAAAAGCCCTTCTAGCCCAGGCGTTCTGAGACTCTGAGATCTCTTTTCAGCCAAGTAGAGAAAGCAGAGTTAATAGAATGCAGGACATTGAATCCAGTCTATGCTTGCCCTGGTCTTGCACTGCCCACTAGGGCACATAATCCCTACTTAGGAAAGGCTTAAGAAACATCTTATATGCATGAAAGTGTCTTCTGAGAATGTCGCCAGTCTGGGAAATGAGGAGTAACACCTGCTCTAGCAAATGAACAAGAGCTCATCTTAAGGTGTAGCTATAGACAACTAGAAATTCTGGATCTTTTTAAGATTTGGAATAATTTCCCCACCTAGTCAGGTTGCCCTTGAACTTATATGTCTCTCTCTTTCTCCCTTTTCTCTCTCTCCCCCCCTTCTCTCCCTCCCTCCCACTTCTGTCCTCCCTCCATCTGTCATTCTCACCCTCTCTTTCCTCTCTCCCTTCCCTTCTCATATCTTATTTTTTTCCTCCTCCATTCTCCCTCTATCTCTACATCCTCCCATCACCCCCCATATCACACTGTCCTTTCCTTCTCTCTGACTTCTCTCTCCTACCCTCCTCTCCTCTATATTACTCTCTCTCTTCTTTTTCCCTCTACATCTTCCTCCCTCCCCTCTTTCTCTCCCTCTCTTTCCCTTATCTCTACACTTCCCTCCCCTCTTTTCCCCCCTCCCTAACCCCTCTCTCATTTTTCCTCTCTCTTTCCCTCTTTCCTCCAACTCTCTCCCTCATTCTTTCCATTTCTCCCTGATTTCTTTCCTCCTTTTCTCCCTTCCCCCTTTTCCCTACCTCCTCTCTCTCTGTCTCCAGCTCTCTCTCCTTTTCTCTCTCAAATCTAAATTCAGTCACTGTCTTCCAAAAAGAAAAGTGAGTAGGAGTAAGAATTGTTTCAAAGCAACATAGCTATTTTAGCAAAATGCCTTTTTCTTTGAGTCAGTCCTAAGAAATCTGGGTAAAACCTAGACTAGAAAAAAGCAAAAATTATACCAAAAAAAAATGGATTGGGGAAAGAACCCAATGCTCCCAGACGGGTGAGGGGGAAGGGAGGGTGAAGAGGAAGATTTCATGAACAGTGTGCAAGAGGGAAAGCAAATCTTGCTTGGGGCAGTGTTTATAGGACTCCCAAACCAGCTAATGAGAACTGAACAAGGCAGCCAGTCAGCCAGACTTCTGGTCTACCCAGTGCCAAACACCTGAGTATTTGGAGATGTCCGGATAATAGCCCGGCTTCCTGCATGAGGGGCCATGTGTTGATGTGGCCAGAGCTGAGGGCACTTTAGGCTCTTGGTTACCTTGAGATAGGGACTCTCTTTGAACTGGGGAATCTGCAATGATTCATTCATTCAATAAACATTTATTAAACACCTAATGTGTACAGGGCACCGTGCCAGTCACTGGGAAAAGAGATGAATGCTCTGACATATGGACCTCATATAGACTGGTAGACCTTCTTGCCAAAGGTCCTTAAGGTGTCTGGGAACTTTCTGTGGGTATGTCTGATAGAGGAAACTTGGGGTAATATGATGTAATGAGCGAAAATAAATGGGCAAGATGTACATTAGCCGAGTTACTGCTTCATTAGCTTTGTCGCTTGGTTGTTTTGGTTTTTTTTTTTGACAACTCATGTAGTTGTTGCCAGATGGTTGGCTACTAGGCGATGAATATTTTTGGCCACATGAAACTAACCACCTTGGAAGGGAAAGTACAGTAGCAATCTGCATGGAGGCCCTCTCAGGCCTCACCTTTCTCTTCTTTTTTAATATTTCAAAGCATTCATTATGTAATATCATATCCCACAGTAACTCTGTTTGTGTCTTGACTATCTCTGAGAATCTAAATTGCAGAACAGGGCCTATGTCTTCTGATTAATAACAAATGTCAGAATTCTATGTCCTTTAATATTTACAAAGTTTTAGGATTTACAGCAACTCTGGGAGCGCTAGTGTTAGTATTCCCATTTTGCAGATGAGGAAATGGGGGCCCACTGGAGTTAAGGGACAAGGTTAAGATCGCATGTTAGAGTCCAGATTCAAACCCAAATTTTCTGACTGTGTCACTACTATATGTGTGTGTGCATGTATATATAGTACATACATACACATATATGTTATATAATATCATACAATACAATATATAATAATTTTAAAATATTATGTTATTATATATGATTTATTACATCTTTTCCAGCACTTAGTACAGTAGGCATTTTATAAATATTTGAGTCTTTTTACTAGATGAATGAAGATGAAATCATAACTTTTTTATAATATTTGGTTGCTAACTTGTATGGTAGATAGACTGTACGACTTAGAGTTTTGGAATCAAGACTAGAATTCAAATCTTGCCTCATACATTTGACTGTGTAACCCTAGGCAAGATACTTAGCCTGTAAGCCTCAGTTTTCCCATCTGTAAAATGGAAATAATGATAATAATGATAAGCATTTATATAGCTTGTAAGTTTGTAAACCCACTTAACAGATATTAATGTATTTGATTTTTAACAACAATCCTGGAAGGTAGGTGCTTTTATTCCTACTTTATAGATGAGGAAACTATGGCAGCACCTGCCTCCCAGGGTTATTGCAAGGATCAAAACAGTTAACATGTATAAAATGCTTTATAAATCTTAAAGCTCTATATAAAAGCTACCTGTTATCATTATATTAAAGTACCTCCTTGTAGGAGGCAGGGTTTGGGGGTGGGGAGGGAACAAGTCGGGAATTGTAGGCAAATTATCTATATTTGCAAAACTAAATCTCCCTTGGGAATTTTTTATTTGTCTCTGTGTTTATTTACAACAAAAGTAAGAATGCTGAGAGGTGGGTTTCCGCTCCATCACTTACTAGCTGTGTAATTTCAACCATTGCATCATCTCTCTGTGCCTCGCTGTCCCCATTGTTAAATAAGGGGATAAGTCAGGGGCTCTTAGCCTGGGGTCTAGGAACTTACTTTTAAAAGATAACTTGATAACTATATTTTAATGTATTTGGCTTCCTTTGTAACTTACATATTTAATTTTATGCATGTAAAAACAATATTCTGAGACGGGGCCCTGGCTATCACATTGCCAGAGGGGTCTGGGACACTAAACGAGGAAGGGCCCCTACAGTAAATCATATCTAAGGTCCCTTCTACACTCCAAACCCCCTGATCTAAGCAGCAATTTGTAAAATGCTGTTCCATCTGCATACCACCCACAGGCAATGCAGCCAGGAGCCGAAAGGGAAGGCCTCTTAGTTCATGAGAGGGAATGGGACCCAGCCAAGCTACCGACAGCGAGGGGGTGGGGAAGGGGGAGGAGATCCTCCAGTGGAGCTCCCCCCAATAGCCTCAAAATACCTGTAGACTACAGAAAGGACAGCATAGCTGTTACGACCCACCCATCTTAGACCCAGCCTGGGTTCTGCCACCAGCCAGTGAATCTCAATTGCCTGAAGACCCTAAGAGTAGACAAACTATGGTAAACATAGTGGAGAATTTCTGTAAGAGCACCAGCTGATCACTTTAAATATTTCTCCCCTAGAGATGTTTAAAATGGGGACGTGTTTAGGTATCTGAGTGACAGTCTCTAATGCAGGAAATCCCCAACTTAGAGATGTGTTATGTTCCTAAATCTCATTTGTCATTCAGTTGTTTGGGACTCAGAATGCATTAGTCTATAACAGTAAAGTATTGGTAGATGGTACTTGGGCTTCCCAGTGAGGATGCACCCCCTTCTCCCCCAAAGCCTCTGTAATGTTTGGTGTAGCTGAAATTCAATACAGGCACCTTATTTATCCAGTTGTTTAGTCATTTGTGACTCTTTGGGATCCCCTTTAGGGTTTTCCTGGCAGAGACACTGGAAGGGAGTGCTTTGTCATTTCCTTCTTCAGCTCACTTTAGAGAGGAGGACATTCAGTCAAACAGAGTTAAGGGAATTGCCCAGGGTCACACAGCTAGTAAGTGTCTGAGGCCGGATTTGAACTCAGGCCTTCCTGACTCCAGGTCTGGTACACGATCTATTGTGCCCCCTAGTTGCCCTCTGCTTTGAGAAAATCACTGGCAGCTGTGCGAGCACATATTGGGAAAGGAAGGAACTTCAGGCAAGGAGATAAATTCAGAAACTCTTTAGAAAGTACTGAGATTTGGAATCAGGAAACTGAGGTTTCAGTTCTGGCTCTATCATTCACGATCTGGGTAAATCAAATCTTCTCTTTGCCTCATTTTCTTCACTTGTGAATTGAAGAAGGTGAACTAATTCTATAATGTCTCTTCCATCTCTGAAAGTTGTCTTTTAATGTTTTAATCCCAGGTATCTATAGTGACCCCATAGCTCCAGTAGTAGTGGCAAAAGAGACAAATATATCCCAAGTTCCCTCATCCTGTTCTTTTCTCAGTCATGGCAAAGGCTAAGAGGCTGGTAAGGGGATCTGGCATATCATAGGATCATAGACATAGAGTGGAAAAGCACCACAGAGGCCACTGAGCCCACCCCTTGTCTAAGTTTATAGAGGTGAAAATTGACATCAAGGGACATTGACTTTACATAGGCAGTAAGTATTAGAGGTGAATTTTGAACCCAGGACCTCAGACACCAGAGCCAAATGCTCTTTTCTGCTGTATCAAGAATTAAAGGCATGGTCCTAGATCCATATCATGTTCCCTTCTCACTGTGGACCCCCAAAGTCTTATTATTCCCTTAGGAGGCATGCTATCCATGGTAGTTAGGTTCACAGGCTAGTCCAGAGAGAGTTGTTTAATCCCCTAGCACAACAGAAATAGAACTATTAACACTAAAGCACTATTAGTAGTAGAGGCCTGAAAGCTAAGCATCATTTATAGCATTGCTTCTGTGGGGAAAACTTGCTCCAAGGTCCAACTAAGTGACTTTTGGAACAGGATCCATTTACAAGCTGGTACCTGGCTATTAATAGAAAACAATACTATTGCAGTACTAATAAATAAAAAGACACAAATAATCCAATTGAATAAGAAGGGATTTGTTTTCATTGCTGTGCCTGTAGAAATGGAGGTTTCATGAAATAAGGAAGGGAAAGCAAATGGAGTCTTGAGAAGATTCTGAAGGACACATTTGGAGACTTTCCAAGGCTTCGGTGGGGGATGGATGTTTCTATCATTCCTAATTATCCTTCAAAATTTAGGGCTTTTCATTTGCTTGAAATGGTTGTATCACTGAAACTACTTTTATGCTTATTAGCCTTGATTAGGGTCTGTTTGGGGTTCACTAATTGAGTGAAAAACAGGGGACAAAGGAAAGAGGGAGGGAGAAGGAAGGGAAGAGATTTTCCTGGAATAATTGTACAAAGGTAGAGACAGAGCAAGAAGTATGTCCCATGGGACATTATCTAATTGAAGGGATGGTAGAGATTCTGGAAAACTGGAAGACATGGTCTCACTCCTAGTATATCTCACCCCTAGTAGGATGGGGCGAGTGGGACAGAGTAAGTTTAGCATAACTTGCCATCCAGGAGTTTTTAATTTAATGAATTATGTTCTTGCAAAGTATGTGATAAGTTTTTATACTTATGCAATAGTTTTTATACTGTTATTAACGGTCTCTAGAATCAGAGCCTGAGGAAAAGCCCATTCCATCCTGCTTATAAAACTGCTCCTTTCTTCTCTTTTCTCCAGCATTTAATCCCATATTACAGATCATAGGAAGCATTAAGACATAAACCACATGGTCCTTTCCCACAAGCAGTTTATAATCTAAATGATAAGATAGGAAAGTCATGGCTGAATATATACAAAATATTATGTATGCAAGTACCAAATAACAGAGTCCAAAATACATTCAGAGGATGTCATTTATTGGAATTGCTTGGGAAATGGAGTGTAGCTCGTATTAACCAGATCATTCAAAGAAAAGAGCTTTGTAAAAGTTGGAAAGGAGCTCAGGTCATAAAAGTAAAAGGTGTCAGAGTCGGAAGGGAGCTTAGATATTCGGTCCATCATTTTCATTTTATAGATTAGGAAAGCTCAGGCCCAGAAAGGGCAAGTGACTAATCTAAGGTCATACAGCAGACTGGTTGAAGAGACCAGATGAGAATTTGAGTTGGCTGAATCATACTTTTACAGGCTGGCACCTGGCCATTTGTCATGAAGAAGTATAGAAAACAATACTATTGCAGTATTAGTAAATAAAAAAATAAATAATCAAATTGAATAAGAAGAGATGTTTCCATTGCTGCACCCATAGAAATGGAGGTTTAGTGAAATGAGGAAGAGAAAGGAAAAGGAGTCCTGAGAAGATTCTGAAAGGCACTTTTGGAGACAAACAAACATACCAGCGCTCTTCACTTGCCTGGGGCTGGCTTCTCATCATCACTTTGACTTCCTCCTAATCCAAGAGCATCATTCTAATATATGAGGCATGTGACAGAATGAAGTGGGCATGGTCTACACTTGTCCATAGTCCCTCAGGCTTCCAGAGGGTGGCATACATTCACTGCTCCTCAGTGTCCAGAGGAGAGGAGGGTGACAAGGATAATCCAAAATTTAGGGCTTTTCATTTCCTTGAAACAGTTGCGTCAGTAGAACAATTTTTATACTTATTAGCCTTGATTAGGGTATATTTGAGGTTCACTAATTGAATGAAGAACAAGGGAAAAAGGGAGGGAGGAGGGGAAGAGACATTCCTGGAATAACCGTGCGAAGGTAGAGACTATATCATGTCAGAAGTAGAAGGGTCCTCAGACATCACTTAATCCAGACCCATCATTTTCTTGAAACTGAGGCTTAGAGAGGGACACATACTTATGTAAGGCCACACAGTGAGTTGTTTAAAGTGCCAAGACTGGAATCCATATCTCCCAACTCCTTCATAGGATCCTAGGATTTAAAATTATAAAAAACCTTAGAGATCATCTCTGCCCAAATCTCTCATTTTATAGATGGGAAAACTGAGCTTTCTCAATGTCACGCCACAGATATGTGGAGGAATTGGAGCTAGGACTCAGGTCTCCTAACTCCCAGCTAGGTCCTTCCTTCTAGGTGGAGAAAGTGAAGGAAGCAAGGGCTGTCATAGCAACGCACCAAATAGATCCACGGGGCAGGGCAGTTTCACCAATGAACCCTTGGCCTCTGGTGAGAAATGCCACTACCCCTCCATACACCTGTCAGTGTGGAAAGAAGCCTGCTGTTGATTCCTGCTGTTGGCTAAGGCTATGCTGGCAGGCCTGAGGGTGGAGATGGGGGGAGTGGAGAGGAGGGGAAACTCACAGCTGCTATTCATTAGCTGAGCCCACGGGGCTGCATTCAAAGTCTGTCATCCCTGACTGAACAGCCAGGCCCCAAAGCCAGTGCATTGGAGGAGATAATTGTTTATATTGCCATAGGTTGCTTTGACTGGGAGGGAGGTCAAGAGACTGCGTACATTGGAGAAAGGATGATCCAGATGATAATGCTGTCTCATACTTAGCTCCTGGGACAAAGGTTTGAGAGGCAGCCTAGGGTGGGAAAGGATGGGAGGCAGGCTGAGGAAAGAACCCTGGACTGGGAATCAGGTTCTAGTCCCAGCTCAGCCACTTGGGCAAATCATTTTCCTCTTTATGTCTCTGTTTTCTCAGCTACCTAATAGGAACAAGGTTCTATCCCACCCATCTCACAGGGTTATAGTGGACATCAAATGAGGTAAGGGATAAGGAAATTGATTTTTTTTAATTGTACAGCTCTAGAGAAATGTGAGAGATGGTGCTGATATAATGATATATGAAGGTGATGGTGGTTCCCCCCCCCCACCCCCACTTTAGGAGCCAGGAACATTTGGACATGAATGAACATACAAACCAAGTGGACATAGAGAAGTACGAGGAAGCGCTTCAGGAGACAGCATGGAGTACTGAAAAGACCGCTAGATTTGGAGTCAAAGGACCTGGGTTCGAACCTCACCTCCACTACTTGTTATCCATGTGACCTTGGACTAGTCCCTTATTCAACTTTATGGGCCTCAGTTTCTTCATCTGAAAAATGAAGGGATTAGACTAGATGACTTCAAGTTCCATCCAAGCTCTAAAACTATGATCCTAAGACTTATGACATTTCTAAAGAGTTGATATGTCCAGAAGTAGAATGGGCTGCCTCAAGGAGTAATGAATTCTCTCTCACTAGAAATCTTCAGGGGTTCCTTGAGTCCTTGGGGGGATGGGTTGTATATGGGATTCTTGGTCAAGTGGAGGAAAAGGGGGAGATAATAAGCATTTACATAGCACCTACTATATGCTAGGCACTGTGCTATAGGTTTTACAAATGGTATCCCATTCGATCCTTACAACAAACCCGGGAGGTAGGAGCTGTTGTTATTCCTGTTTTACAGTTGAGGAAATTGAGGCAAACAGAGATGAAAGCAGGTTGCCCGGGGTCACACATCTAGTAAGTATAGTTGTTCAGTTGTATCTAATTCTGTGACCCCATTTGTAGTCTTTCTGGCAAAGACACAGGAGTGGTTTGCCATTTCCTTCTCCAGCTCATTTTACAGATGAGCAAACTGATGTTAAGTGACTGTCCCAGAGTCACACTGTTAGTAAGGATCTGAGGCTGGATTTGAATTCAATTCGTCCTGACAATAGGCCCAGAGCTCTATCCACTGCATCACCTAGCTGCCATCTCGGGCAAGTACCAACTAGATGAAATGACCTTTAAAATTTCCAATCTAGGAGCCTGAATGCAGATCAAAGCACACTATTTGTTCTCTCTTTTTGTTTGGTTTTGTTTTTTCTTTCTCAAACTTCCTTCAATTCATTCTAATTCTTCCATACAACATGACTAATGTGAAAATATATTTAATAAGACTGTATATGTAGAGCCTATATCAGGTTGCATGCCATCTTGAGGAGTGGGGGAGAAGAGCAAGGTAAGAAAATTTAAAACTTATGGAAGTGAATATTGAAAACTAAAAATTAATTAATTAATTGAAAATTACAAATCTGAGAGTCTAAGTATCTGACCAACATTCAACTACACCCTGACAACATTTACCATCATATGTTTACACTTTTGTAGTATCTTCCTGTAGAGGCCCATAATGGATCCTTCATAAAGCCAGAGCAAGACATCTATCCACCCTATCCAAAGCTTGAAAATGACACTGCCTCTATGTTACTGTCCACAAGGTGGCTTTGAACCCTCTCTCTGAAAGAAGCAACCTGGCCTATTACCAATTAAATAAATTCCCCAACTCCCAATTCAACTTTTCTTCTTCTGTACCTTTCTATCCTAGAACTATATGCTGTCAAAGCTGGAGGGAACTCTGGAAATCATCTAGTCTACTCCCTCGCCTCTGCCATTTTATAGATGAAAAAAGCTAAAGCCCGAGAGGCGATGGGAGTATTTACCCAATAAATTCATTAATGACAAATTCATCATTATATCATAGTTTCATGGGCTTAGAGTTGGAAGGGACCTTAGAATCCAACAAGTCCAACATCTTCATTTGATAGATGAAGAAACTGAGACACAGGGAAATTAAGTGACTTGCCCAAAATTGCATAATTAATGTCTGAGATGGAAATTTCAACCAAGGTCTGCCTGACTCCTAGTTCAATGCCCTATCTCCTCCTCCATGAGAATAAAAGTGATATTACGGGAAATGAATTGGACTAGGCATCTTCTAAAGCAGACGTATCAAACTCAAATAGAAACACGTCACTAAACCATGCATAAGGATCCCTGCAGCAATATATTGACTCAGAAAACCACATATTAACATTATCTATGTTATATTTTATTGTTTTATTTTTTCAAATACTTCCCAATTTGAATCAGGATTAGTAGCACTTGCACACACTTCTGTGCTAAAGTGGAACAATTCATAGAATCTGGAGCTTAGAAATCTAATACTTCTCTTTGTTGCCTTCCATTTTATGGAAAACTGGGAACCAGAAAGGGGAAGTGGTTTGTCCAAGTTCACATTAGTAGTAAATAGAAGAGCTGGGGTTGAAACTCAAGTCTTCTGACAATAATTATAAAGTTTTGTCCATTCTTCAACTTGAAGATCATGGGTGGAAATTAACTCACCAACCTGAGATGTCCCATCAACTACTCTCAAGCCAAAGGTTGGACTATTCTAAACTGCTCATTTTGTCAGGTGCCAAATAGGAAGCTTGCCAAGTTCACCTTAGAAGACATTACGCAATAAAGGACCCAGGGTTAAGGAGGTCATATTTTAGAGAACACGGACAATCTAGAGCACAGACAAAATAAACCAGATCCATCCTAGTCATCCTTACTCTCTACTCCCTTGGTAAACTCATTTGCTCCCATGGGTTCAGTCATCACCTCTATGCAGATGACTCTCAAATCTATCAATTTCTAAGTCTCCAGCTGCTTACTGTATAGATCCACATGGATCTGTACAGTACACTGGCATCTCAAAATCAATATATCCAAAATAGCACTCTTAACCCTTTCTTGCTAAACCTGTTTATTCTTTACTTTCCATATTACTAATGAAGACACCACTCTTTCTACTCACTCAGGTTTGCAACCTTCAAGCCATTCTTGACCACCTTTTCCTCCTCTCCTTCATGGAAGCAGTTTCCAGGTCTTGTGGACTCATCCTTCACAATATATCTTGAATCTGTTTCCTTCTTTCTACTCACATATCTATGATCCTAATCCAGGCTCTTATCAACTCTCCCTTGGACCACCATCATAACTTACTAAGTGGATTTCCTGCTTCCCATCTCCAATTCATCCTTCACACATAAACCAAAATCATCTCTGCAAGGCACCAATCTGATATGCTGTTCTTATCAAAGCCTTTGGTGTCTCCCCATCACTTCTAGAATTAAATATGAACCCCTCAGCCTGGCATTTGTGGCCTCCCCAATCTGGCTCCTGCCTACCTTTCCCAAGTTATTTCATATTACTTCCCTTGACGTACTTATGTTCCAGCTAAACAGGCCTACTAGACACTTCCTGAACTCAAGATTGCATCACCTACCTTCACACAAGCTGTACCCCTTATCTGGAATTCATTTCCTCTCCACAATTACATATACAGCTTTGTTCCTTAGACTTGTTGGCTTCCTCTAAGGCACAGCTAAAGAGATACCTCCTACTCAGAACTTTCCCGGGTTCCTCCAATTGTTACTGTTCTCTCTCTTCAAATTGCCTTGAATTTACTTATCCATATACATGCTGTATTCCCCAGTAGAAGGTAAGCTCTTTGAAAACAGAGATTGTTTCATTTTCATCTCTGCATTCCTAGTAGCCAGCCAAATTCTTTGTAGTCAGCTTTTCAGCATAGCACATAGTAAGCACTATATATAAGCTTATTTTTATCATCATCATTATTATTATTAATACTTACTGAATTGAATTACATTGATGGTGAGCAGACTTTTAACCAGGCGTGAGGACAAAATGTCAAAGGAAATGAAAAAGGTAGCCTGAGGGAGAGGAGATGTAAGGGAAGGGAGACAGAATCGTTTTCAAAAATTAGAGGGGCTGTTATGGGACAAAAAAATTGAATTACTCTGTATAGCTTCAGAAAGGAAAATTTCACTGGAATCAGAAAGGAGACCTCAGAATTTGACCTAAAGAAGAACCTCATAGCAATTAGGACTGTCCAAAAGAGACATGGAGCTAATGAGTTCCCAGTAGAGGTCTCCAAGAGGATACCACTTACTGGAGATGTTCTAAAGAAGACTCTTCTTCAAGTTTAGGTTGGACTAGGTGACCTCTGGGGTCCCTTCCATATCTGAGATTCTGTGAATTTTCTAACATTCAGTAATTCACTTACGTGGATTGGATTAGATTCTTTAGCTCTATGACTCTAAGACTTTCTGAAAGGCAGATAAAAGAATGACTTCCTAATCATTAGAGCTGTTTGCTAAAGAATCATGGATATAAAGCTGGAAGAAACCACAGAGATCTTGGAGTCTAACCACCTCAGTTCATAGACGAGGGAATAGTAGAGGACTGAAGTAAATGTCTTTTGAATTGATCCAGATAGACATAGAATGAACTGGACCATCCATCATGGGCAGCGAGAACAGGAGGGATTTTTTCTATCCTTAGTATTAAACAAGGCCCACTCAACACCCTGGGGACAGGTCAGTGCTGACATCTAATATCAAGGTCTTGAGTCATTCAGTAAATCACTCAATAAACATTTATTATGTGCCTGGCACTTAAGATATAGAGAAAAGTCAAAAGTAAATAAGTAAGTCCCTACTCTCAAGGAAGCCCCAGCTTAATGAGGGAGAAGGCACATGAACAACTGTGTATGAAAAAGCTATATATAAGATAAATTAGAGATGATCAACAGAGGGAAGGCACTAGAATTAAGGGAGGGGGTCTGGAAAGGCTTCTAATAGATGGTGAGATTTTAGTTGGGACAGAAGGTCAACTCATGGGCTCTAAGAACAAATGGCATCTATATGACATTCCATGCTGTGAAATCTATGAATTATGGGATTTTTTCCCTCCTTGTCCAGGAAAGCAGTTAAGTGTGGTATACTAGGAAGAGTAATAAACTTCTTGTATCCAGGAGACTTAATTTCCAAACCCAATTCAACCTTCGGCAAATCACTTGACTTTCCTGAATCTGCTTCCTCAACTATGAAATAAGGCTAAAAATACTTGCCACTACCCCACTCCATAGGGTTCCTGGAAGGAAAGGAAAGCATCTCATAAACGTAGTCCTCATAACTCTAACATCCTCAAAACTGTAAAATCCTAGAGACACCCCGAGATTGCTTGGGTACTTTCTTAGTTTGGGATATTGCATTTGACAAAGATTTGTTAGCATTTACTATGACCCAATCCCTTATCGCTACAAGGATCTGTAGAGAACCTTTTCACAAAAGAGTAGGATCAAACAGGGGGTCTCCTCTCAAGTAATTTAGAAGACTCCCATGTGAAATGATGACTAAACTCATAAACAGAATCCCATTTAATTCAAAAGACACTAAGTGCCCCAAAAGTCAAGGTCTTGTACTAGCTATTGGATAGACGCCATCAGGAAATCAGACACAGACTCTGCCCTCACTGATCTTATGGTCAAATAGTTGTTGGGCAGGAGGCAGGGGAAGAAGGTGTCAGGGAGGGAGATTATATAAATACATAGAACTATGATTCCTGCAGGGCAAAGAGAGCAGAGACCAGGAACTGATATAGAAATGATTGTGATCATGGAAATGAAAATGAAAGCAACCCTAAAAGGCAACCTAATGGATTAATTGCAATGACCAGTCTTTACCCACAGAGAATATAATAGGCACTTAATAAATGCCTTTTGATGGATTGAGCAAAAACGTATTATAGGAAGAGACGAGACAAGAACAGTTAATGGTGACTAAGTCAGTCTAACTGCATCTTAGAGTTTATAAAGACGAGTAGGATAAGAATAAGATAAAATAGGAAAGTAAGCTAGAAACAGATTGTCGAGGGCCTTGAATACCAAGATTAAGAATTTTTATTTTATTCAGCAGGCAATGGGAATGAGGGAAAGATACTGAAAGCTTTTAGGTAGAGAAGTAATGTGATTTCAGTATGAACGACAGTATGCTTTAATGGATAGAGTTCTGAACTTGGAATCAAAAAGATCTGGTTTTAGATCTCTCCATTGAGATTTACTGGCTGTGTGACCATGGGCAAGTCACTTAATTCCTTTAAGCCTCAGTTTACTTATATACAAAGTGAGGAGGATGGATTCAACCTCTAGGGTCCTTTCCAAGTTTCAATGTATGATTTTATATATTTCTTACGGTTATATAGTCTAACCGTAGGCAAATAGATAAATTGAGATCCTTGGGAAAAGCTTCTTGGAGGATGGGGAAGAATTAAGTGAAGAGAGAACAGGGTAGGAAAATGGAGAGGTAAGCTAGGGCCAGATTATAGAAAGATTTTAATTGTCATGTAGGGAAGAATTCTGATTTGTTGTACTAGGTAAAGCTGGCTCAGGGAGAAGTGTCTAGATGAATTGATCCCTTGGACCTTCACATTCTATGACATCTGTCTGACCCTCTCCCTTCCCTACCTCCTTCTCTAATCCTTCAGGTAGGGCAGGCAGCATGAGATGGTGGGAAGGGCCCTGAACTTGGAGTCAGAAGACTGAAGTTCAACTTTCAGCTCCCCCATTTATCAGAAGAATGGCCCCAGGCAAGCCGCTTCAACCTCTCTGAAACTCAGTCTATAAAATGGGGGAAATAATATTTGTGTTGCCTACTACAACACAGGGTTGATTTGAGGGAGGTTCTTTATAATCCTTAATGCACCACAGAAATGAGTTTTTATAAGTATTCCCAAACCCCTATGCTCTATTCCCCTCCCTTTTCTCCCCCTTGTGCTACCCTTAATAAAAACAACATTCAGAAAGCAACCTCGTGATGTCATCCACACCAAAGGATCGATGGTTGACAAGACTTAATGATTTGCTACCTCCTAATAGCTCTTGCATTTCAATGGGGCATTAAGTTATGAAACTGTGGAATTTAAAGCATCTGAATAATATATGGGGAAATTATTTTAGGGGAAGGGGCAGAAAATCCTTTTAAGCATATAGGCAGTCACCTACTCTGCCTCCACATATGACTAGTCCCAGATGTAGATGTGGCCATGAAAGGCTTTTTGAGCAGGAGGGCTAAACCTACCAAAGCTATTCATTAATGAGACTAATCTGACAGCATATGCATGTGTAGGATGGTTTGCAGGGGGAAGAGAGTGAAGACAAGACGACCCGTTAGGAGGTTATTAAAAGTCCAGGCAACAGGGAAGAAAAGTTTATACCAAGGCAATGGTGCCAGTAGAGAGGAGGGCATTAACGTAAGCAACCTTAGAAATATCTTTCTCCCAAATACATTCCCTTTGTCTATGAGCCACACGTGGTGGTAGATTTTAAGTACTTATTGAAGGAATGCGTCTCTAACCCCAGAAGCCCTTGCTTTTTATTCATTCATTCATTTAACAACCCTAAGAAAGGTACAAATTGATGTGGGGTTGAGCACGCAGAGATGAGGGGGAAGGTATTCCAGGCACAGAGAACAGCATGAGCAAAAGTGCGTAGGTGGGAAAGCTCTGGGTATGTAGGTGGGATGGTGAATAGTCCAGTTTGGCTGGAGTATAAAGTATGGGAGGGGGAAGAGTGTGAAATGAGGCTGGGAAAAAATAGATCAAAGCCAGATTGTAGAGGGCTTTGAATGCGAGACTCAGGAGTTTGGTCTTTTGGGAGAAGGCAATAGGGAGTCATTCATGATTTGTGAGTGGGGGATTGGCATTGTCATACCTGGGCATCAATCAATCGAGAAACCAACCATCATTTATTAAGAGCTTACTATATGCTAGACATTGTCCTAGGCACGGGAGGTACAAAGAATGAAATAATTCCTACTTTCAAGGAGCTTACATTCTTTCAAAGGATATAACACAAACAATAATAATTATATGCAGATTAAGTACAAAACAGTTAAATAGAAGGTATTTAGGAGAAGCTGGCCCTGGTAGCTGGGGGATCTAAAAACACTTTGTGGAGTAAGTGGGATTTGAGATTCATCTTGAAAGAAGAAAAAGACTCTAGGAATCACCTTTTGTGAGTTTTTTTTTTCCATTCAATCCATAAGCATTTATTAAGCACCTGAGTTAAAAGATTCAATGTAATTTGTAATGTGGGGTAAATTTCATGTAATTACCTATATAGATTTGCCATTCCTGTATCCTTAACAGTTATACATACTTAACTCTCATTTGCATGTTCATTTCTAGACAACATCCCAAGTTAAATACTTCTATAGGAAGGAATAATATGGGAAACCCTAAATCAATAGCTCACAGTTTTCCAGGACCTGCATTCTTCATTTTTCCTCATCTTATCCTCCAATTTCTTAGTGCACTGCAATTTCCCCCTGCCTTCTGCTTCCAGTACTTCTCCATGAATGAGTCTGCTTCCTTAGGAAACTTTTTTTTAAAGACATTACATTTTGTTTTATCATTTTTTTCTTTCTAATATCTACTGGTCTGCCATTGCAATACAATCTACAAGTTAAGATATCAGCTCTTAAAAAGCTCATATTTAAATGTTTTCTAGAGGTTATCTAAGAATGGAAAGACCTCAAGGCACCAGGGAAGAGATACTGCCTTTAAGTTCCATAGATCTATGGTCCTGACACCTTGGGTGTAATGACACTGCCCATTCTCCCTGTACATACCTATAATTTTCTGAGTAACTGCCTTCTCTTCCTTTGTTTCTCATCTGGAGCATTGTAAAGTTTCCTATTCCCATTATCATACTTAAAGCTACCAGATTAGCTTTCCTAATGATCAATTCTGATCCCGTTGCTGTCCCGTTCAGACATCTCTAATGACTCCCTCTCTTCTTTCCTAACATTTAAGTAAATCCTGTTTCTAATCTGCCTATCTAGGTTTTTTTAATTATTATTTTTTTCTCAATTACATGAAAAACAATTTTTAACAATTTTCTTAAAAATTTTGAGTTCCAAATTCCCTCCTGTTTTTTCTCCTTGAGAAGGCAAGCAAATTGATATCAATTATATATGTGCATTCATGCAAAATATATTTCCATATTAATCACGTTGCAAAAGAAAGCATACGCCAAAAAAAAAAGAAAGAAAAATTTAAAAGTTTTAAAGGTATGCTTTGATCTTCATTCAGATTCTATCAGTTCTTTTTCTGAAGGTAAATAGCATTTTTCATCATAAATCCGTCAGAATTGTTTTAGCTCTTTGTGATGGGGTTCAGACTCTGGGAACCTCCCTGAACTCCCCTGCAATCTTCCCACTTAATCTGGCATTTCATACTCAGATCTGTTGCCCTTGACCTGGCCTGACCTTCCATTCTGGTAACCTCTTGATTGCCTCACTGCTTCCCACCCAAACCCTACATTGTCTGATACTCCCAATTGCCTCCAGTTATTTCCCACCCTTGATTACATCACGTTACCCCAGTTTCATCAAGATCCTCCTTAGACCCTCCTCCCAGACCACTAAACCACCTCTAGTTTTTCCCACAGACTTTCTGTATATAAATTCCATCTTGCCTCCATGAAGTTGCTCAGATTCTTCAGCTCAGACTCTGTGTGGTTGAGATTCTATCTGGCCTGCTGGTTAATACAATGGTTACAAACGCTTAGGCTCCTTAAGAGTCAACCCAATATGGCGAATCTCTAATAAACTTTGTTTTTCTTTGGTTTAAAAAAGACTTGAGTCAAATTCATTCAAGCAGGACCCAATGTGTCAGTATTTCAGGATCTCCAGCACCCTGAGAACAGTTGTGTCGCTGAGAATAGCTGTCATTCACAGTTGATCACTATAACAATATTGCTGTCACTGTGGACGATGTTCTCCTGGTTCTGCTCATTTCACTTTGCAACAGTTCATATAAGTCTTTCCAGGTTTTTCTGGAACCATCCTCTTCGAAATTTCTTATAGCACCACAGTATTCCATCAGTTTGAGATGAATTGAAGAGAAAGAGTACATAGGCAGTTGTAATCACTATAGGCTTTCAGAATTGAAAGAGACTTTTCTTTCCTCTGTGCCAGGGATTCAAATGGACACAGGAATCTACCCCCTAAACTAAGCTAATAAAAAATAATAGTGCACAGCCCCTTGAGATCTGCAAAGCATTTCTTCAACACATCCATGAGACAAGCAATATCATTTTCCATGAGAAAACTGAGAGTTGAATGAACTCTGCCCAATGTCACATATCTACTAAGTGGCATATGTTAGTCCAACATTCTTTTTGCTATATGATGCTTCTTCCCATCATGATAACTCACATTTCTATAGCCCTTTAAGGTTTACAAGGCACTTTCTTCATGATAATCCTGTAAGGATTCAAAGATTATGAACTTTGTTTAAAAGTTGGGCAAATAAAGGCACAGCAGGCCAAAGCACCCAAGTCTCAGTCTCCTAATCTGTAAAATCAAGGAATTGAACTAGATGCCCTGTGAGATTCCTTCCAACTCTAAATCCTGAGGTCCTAGGACTTGGATGCAGTTACAAGCCAAATCACCTGATTATGTATTCAGCTCTCTTTCCACCACATATCACATCAAGCAAGATCCTTATAAACCCAGGCCACCAGCACCTCATCATCCCAGCAGAATTAAGAAAGAACAGAGACGGAACTGAATGCTAGAGAGAGATGTGATATGTTTCCACTGTTCTCCAATTTCCCATTCCTGAAATCCCCTACAGAGAAGTAGCTGAGACTTTCTGACCTGAGTTACCTCTGACCTGATGAAAAGTTCCACACAAAGGATTAGTCTGTTTTTCAAAAACATTTATCTTCCATCCAGACACTTGGGAAACCTTTCAGATGAAAGCTGTGACATTAAAGATTGGACCACTATTGTAGGAGAGGCAGTTTAGTGTAGAGGAAAGATCTATTAACGCACATATGCTTACCTCTTCCCTCTCCCTCATTCCTATTTCCTCTCAGTTAGACAAATCTTACTGATTCTTCTTGTGCTTACTTGTACCCACTACCTTTCCCCACTCATACAGCCACTGACCAATCCCAGGTCCTTTATTGCAATAGCCTCCTAATTGGCATCCCTACTTCCAAGCTCTTCCCTTTCTAATCTATCCTCCACGCAGTTGTCAAAATTATCTTCCCAAGGCACAGGTGGGCTTATGTCCCTCTTCTAATTGAAATTCTTCAGTGGCTCCCTATTGCTTCTGTGGTAAAATAGAAATTTCTCAGCTTGACATTTAAAACACTACACAGTCTAGATCCAGCCTGTCTTTGGAGACTAATTTCATATGACTCACCTTCATGAACTCTGGAATTTCATTCCAAACAAACTAGACTACCAATTATTTCCCACTGCCGTTTATTTGCATAGGCCACCATGCCTAGAATTCACTCCTTCTTCATCTCCATTTTTCCAGGGTATCAGAGTTGGAAGGAACTTTAAAAGCCATGTAAATTCAACTCACCCCTGAACAAACACTCAAAAAATAATCATCCAATTTTTTTCCTCTAATCAGGAGGGAATGCATTATCTCCATTCCATTTTTATATAGTTCTAATTGTGAGGAAGCTGCGTTTTTCCCCCTTAAATCAAACTTAAATCTACCTCTGTTCTTTCACTCACTCCTCCTAATTCTGTCTTCTGAAGCCAAGCAGAATTTTTTCAAGTGGCAGTCCTCAAATACTTGAATATAACTACCATATTGAACCACTAAATTTCCTCTTCTTCGAGTTCAACTTCCACACTTTATTCAGCCAGTTTTTGTAAGACATGATCTTTATGCCTCACACCATACTGCTTATCCAAAATCTTGTTTTCTTTAAATGCTCAGTTCTTGGGTCATTACCTCTGAATTATCACCTAATTTCCCCAGTTGTTAACTTTCTCTCTCTTACTCCTCAAATTACCTTATATTATCTTTTTTTGGCATGTTGTATACTCCTCTTCCAATGAATTGTAAGGTACCTGAGGTCAGGAATTCTTGTTTTTGTGTCCTGTATCAGTAAGCACCCCAACATACACAGGAGGTTCTTATGTCTGCATTTCTAAAAGGAAAAGCAACTTTTGATGGTTTAGCAATTGCTTTAATCAAACACATATATCATTCACCTAGTTCAGGGGAGTCAGCACCCTGAACTTCTGAGAAAATACTGAGACATCAAAGATCAACAGACATGGGTTCCTCTGTCTGACCAAAATATACATATATACTATATATGTATGTATATACATATATATTGTATATAATATATACATATGTGTATGTGTATATATACGTATATATTATATATGATATATACATATGTGTATGTGTGTGTGTATATATATATATAAAATCAAGACAGGTTCAATTGCCAGAGAGGGAAGCACCAACAGCTGGGATTTCAAAGAAGGGGGTCTGCTTAGCATCTTCCCAGACTTTTATCTGTCACACAAACCTTCTTCCAAAAACTAAGCCCCAAAGTAAAACTGGCACCTCAGAGTCTTTATCTACTTTTTAGAGCCAGAGGGCATCACATTCCTTGACAACCAGTGCCTCATTAACAAAAAGTGTGGGCCTTCCTACAAATCTTCCCAGATCCAACAATGGGTGGGCAAGATCCTCCTTAAAAACATTATTCAGAGGCACTTTTAGTAAAACAAAAACAGCAAAAGATCCTAACTTTGCTTGCCCTCACACCTCCCTATGCCCCACTCCCAGCATAGGACTTTGCCAATCATATCCAATTAGTAAACGCTTCTTGAATGGCCTTGAAAATAAGCGTGGATCCTGAAATCAGAACTGACTTCAAGTTTGGGATCTTCCTCTTTAATAGGTTTGTGACCTCAGACAAATTAATTCCCCTCTAAGCCCTAGTTTCCTCATCTATAGAATGGGGACAGTAATACTGTCACTACCTACTTCACAGTATTTTTGTGAAGATTGAAGATAGTGGTGGTGGCAATAACAGCTGGCATTTATATAGTGCTTTAAGGTTTGCAAAGCATTTTACAAATACCTCATTTGATCATTATAAACAATCTTATGAAGTAAGTGCTTCCTTTCCACTTTACAGATGAGGAAACTGAGGCAAACAGCAATGAAATTATTTACCCAGGGTTAAATAGCTAATAAGGGTCTAAAGTCAACTTTGAGCTCAGGTCTTCCTGACTCCAGGTCCAGCACACTACCCATTAAACAACCTAACTGCCTCCAAAAGAGAAGATTCCCAAATGGTAAAGTTCAGCCTTATGAGGAGGAAGAGCCATTTGGTTTCCCAGGATAGTTGAGAGAAACTTGAGGATAGTACTTCAGGAAAGATTCCGAGTTCTGTCTCTCATGCCCCTTGCAAAGCTAAGTAGTTGGGAATGGAGCTGAGGCAGAGAACTATGTGTAATCTCATTTGTTGGGACACAAAGTCTCTCTTTACCTGCTGCTTCTACTCCTTTCTTTAGCTTTCTGAATGTTGCCCTAAGGGCTACTCAAACTGGTACTTGATACTTTTCCAGGACTCTGGAGAACCATTATAGGATCAATTGCCCTATGGTTCCAATTTACAGAGAACACATCATTAGCCCACGTTTGTAAGTAGCTTGTTGTCTTATACCATAGGGAACAATACAGACTTACAGTAAATCAATCAAGTCCTTAATTATTATTTTCTTGCAATAAAAAAAAACTAGAGTCTTTTCCTTTTTCTACCGAAATCCCTAGACAGCATATCATCACAGAAAGGATATTGTTCTGAAAATCAGGAAAATTTTGCTCTCATCCCACTTACATCACTCACCACCCAGTGGTGACGCTGGGACAATCACCTTCCATACCTGTAAAATGAGAGGATTGGACTACATGACCTGAAAGATCTCTTCCAGTTTAATGTTATGTATGATCCTCTTTGAGTACTCTGAAAGAACACTGTACATGGGAGTGCTCTAGGGTTCTGTTCTGTTCCACATTCTTGCCAATGACTTGGAATAAACCATAAAACATTTGCTTATCAAATGTGCAGATAACATGACTTGGGAAGGGTTAGTTAATCTGTTGAACAATAGAAATTTAGTGTAGAATTATGAAGATAAGTATAAAATCTTACAATAAGATTCAAAAAATCAATAGCACAAATACAGGATGCAGGGAATATGACTAGTAAGCAGATCATGTGAAAAAAACCTATGTCTTGGTGAACTTCAAGCTCAACATGACAGGCAAAAAACATTATTGATATCTTAGACTACATTAATAGAGATAGTTCCAGAACAAGTGATTTTACATTCCTAATATCCTCTGCCTTGGTCAGACTCTATCTGGAGTGTGATGTTCAGTTCTCAATGCCATATTTTAGGCAGAACATTAATATAGTAGAGTTCATTAATATGACTGGACAGCCATAGCTGTCTTCAAATACCTGAGAAGTTCTCATGTGGAACAAAAATTAAACTTAGTCTTTCTGGCCAGATGACAGAATTAGGACCAGTAAATGGAAATTACAGAGCTACAGACGTTGACTCATTTATATAAAGAGGAAAGAACTGTGCAAGGATGGGATGGGCATAGTCTTGAGAATGTAGTAAGTTTTCCTGTCACTAGAGACATTTAAGGAAGGGCTGGATGATACATTTTCAATCAAAAAATTAATCAGCAAACCTTAATTGCCTCCTATGTGCCAAGAATTGGGGTGACACAGTCTCTCTTCTCAAGGAGTATTCACAGGGATATTAGGGTAAGAATTTACATTTCACATAGGAGAAGGAACTAGATCTCAGTCCTTTACAGCTGAGGGGACATTTTTCCTATTCTTTGAGGACAGAGACTGTGAGGCTTTTCATCTTCATATCCCCGGAGCCCAGAACAATCTTTCACATGTGCTTAGTAAATGTTTGCTGAGTTGATTTGAAGCAAATTGAATTGAATGATTCCTACTAGAAAATATAGCCATTGCTTACCTCCCACTCCCCTCACCCCATTAGTGGCTAATGGTTTGGGGAGGGTTGTTTTTGGGTTTTGTCAGGTTGGACTATCAATAGAGATTTGTCTCTCTCTGCTAGTTCATTCACAGCGGAACTTACGAGTCCTTGAGTACAGAGCCAGAGCTGTATTTCTCTTCTCCTTGCTTCCATGTAGGAGCCAAGACTAAGGCAAGGAGCTGCATGACTGGCAGGGGGTGTGGGGACTGGGGAAGGAGATTCAAACTACTGTAAATGATAAGAGTTACCCCCAAAATAAGAGTTGACTTTGCAAGTAGCATGGGCCCTGGAGGGAGCATCCTTCCCAGTGGAATAATTCTGGAAAGGTTGGCTTTAACCCTCTGCACAGCTGCTGACAATGACTTCTGAACTATTTGCTTCCCTGCCAGGTTTGCTGACATCAGATCACACAGGCAGAAGTGGCTCTTTGCCTGTGGACTGATTGTGTATTGTGGTTTTGGAAACTTCTGATGTGCAGATGTGAAACTCCTATACACAAAACAGATGTCACAAGTGAAGAGTAGGTACAGGGTTTTCATCACAGGGAGGAAGGGAGATAGAGATGCCTCCTCAGGAATGTAATGGAAAGAAACTGGGATGCAAGATATGAAGCAAAAGAGAAATCCAGGTCAATACAGTGAAAAGAGCCCTGGAACAAAGTGAGAGCTCATCACTTGGAAATGACTAAACCAATTATGGCATGTGAACAGAATGGAATGGAAAATTATTGTGCAATAAGAAATGATGAACAGGAGTAATTCAGAGAAGAATGACAAAATTTGTAGGAACCGATGCAGAGTCAGATGAGAACCAGAAGAATGCAGTTGAAATGATCACTAAAAGGAAACCTAACTGAGTTATTCAAGAACCAGTAATAGTCCCAGAGTACAGATAATGCAACATATTGTACCTTCCTCTTTCGAGGAGATAGAACACTAAGAGGCCAGAATGTCACATAGGAATACTACATCACTTGGTTTTGCTTATTTATTTTTTATAAGGCGGAGTTCAATTCTAGGGTGGGGGAAAGATAGAGAATATCTTGCAATAACTGAAATAAACAAGTCATCAATAAAATGTATAGGAAGGAAGAGAGAAAGGGAAAGAGAGGAAAGAATGGGGAAAGGTAGGGAAGGAAAGAAGGAGAGAGAGAGCAAGGGAAAAGTAGAGGAAGAGAGGGAAGGAAGAAAAGAGAAAGGGAAAGGAAGAGAGAAAAAAAGAGAGGGAAGACTCTCAATTGGGAATAAGAAGGCCTAAATTTCAAACCTGATTGCTACTTACTAGCTATGTAAAAGCCAGTCATTTTCTTTTTCTGAGTATCTTTAAATAAAGGAGTTGGACTGACCTCTTTTCAGCCCTGGCATTCTCTGTTACCTTTTACCTCTAAGGTTTTATGTCGTAGTGTCTTTTCCACTCCTAGTTTCTGCTTTCTCTATTTTAATGTCCTTTTCCAGTCTAGTATTCTATCCCAGAAAGAAAAAGAAGGACCCAGGGGGAATAAAATATGGTACATTGGAGAAAAGAAGAGGAGAGGGAAGCAGAGGGAGAAAGAGAGGAGGAGGATGTTAGAGCGGGAGGGGAAACATCATATTTTTCTGTCATCAGAGATCAGCAAAAAGGCACCATTGATTCATTAAAACTCAGCGCAGAATGAGTCAGACTTGGTCACACAGCATGTCTTAATAGAACTACTCCCCCATGTCATTTATGCCAAAACGATGCAATGTAAAGAAGCCAGTTTTGTTCAAAATCATGCAAATGAGGCTCCTTGCTCAGGACTTTCCCTAATCAGGAGAATCAAGAAGAGGGGCAAGACACAATTCTTTCTGGCTTTGGGGTACCCTTCCCCCAAGCCTTCTCTTCTCATCCGTTGCATTAGGGCCCGACACAAAGGAAACTATTTCCAATCCAAGTCTAGTCTGTTAAACCCTTGTTCCTTCATTAAGAACTAAGATTGTTGTCTGTATTTGCTCTTTGAGGCTGCCTCCATGATGATTTGAAAGAAGGTAAGGTAAGAGACAATGTAGTCAGAGCTATGACTAGGGTGGAGAAGCTGGTATTTTTGTCCCAGGGCAGAAAATTTAGAGTGTGATGATCTTACCATCATGAAACGTGCTTGTTTGCCCTGAAAGCTTCACTACAGACTTCCTCCCCTTTCAACCGCTAAGAAACAGTATGATATCTCAGAGGATGCTTTCTTCCCTGGGAGCCATACTCAAGGTTAGAGACTCTTTATTGTTTCTTTTTTGTGCCATGGACACTTTTAGTGGTCTGTCGAAACCTGTGAACCTCAACCCAGAATAATGCTAAATAAATACAGTGTGTAGCACTACAAAGGAAGCCAGGTATATTGAAATTCATTTGTCAAAATATTTAAAAGCAAGTTCAGATTCCAGATTTAAGACTCCTACATAAATGATCTTACTATCCTCACCACACACACACACATTTGACCCAAAGGCAAAAGTTACTAGTTGTGGTTTTAGACATAGACCATCAAAAGGTGAAATGGATTAAGATTCAGGAGCTTCAAGCCCCATCTGCGACTAGTGAGCTATATGACCATGGGCAAGTCATTTCCTTTCTCCTGGCCTTTTTCTTCATCTATAGGAACTTGGACTAATTCAATTCAATGTGAGAACTATTCACCAAATGCCTATTGTGCACTGTACTAGATTTAAATTAAGCCATGATATTCTGCATAGGAAGATGTGGGGGGCAGGGAAGTTTAGCTCTCGAAGGGATTATAGTTTAGTAGGAGGAGATTACATAATGCAAAATAACTGTAATATAAAATAATCCATGATAAAAGCTTAAGAGAGTACAAAGTATACTGTGAAGTCTGAGAGGGGAAGAGTTAGTACTACCATGGAGGACCAAGGAAAGGCTTCATGGAAGAGGAATCATTTGACTTGGTTTTTCAAGCATCACCTCCATGGCCCCTTTCAGCTCCAAAGATCAATGGTTCCAAAGTGCATACTTCCTAGATTACCACCCAACAGGAGATCAATGGTTAAAATGCAAATTCCATAAAGGACAGAATATGGCGCAGTCAATCGTGAACCTACTACCAGGAAGCATCGCTCATATAAGAATGTTATTTCCAATTGGTAAGAGGAGCTACAGGGAATGTGTTGGTGACTGGTTGTGAATAATTGATATAAATAACTTGGTTGATTGTGGAGAAAATTAAATTTGCTTCTTGCCAATTTATTGGAAATCTAGAGGGATAGTCAGAAGACATGATGACCCTAAGAGTTTGACTTGAGGCAGCATAACACTAGGTAATGAAGAAATGAAAAAGTGTCACTGATTAAAATGTGGAAAGGTCATAGGTGGCTAGGCAGATACTAGCAAGCATCCCAACTCTCCATCCCAACTTCTCAGAAATTCTGAATTTAAGTCATTTCATCTCTTTGCCAACCCCCAAGATATTGTCCTCAAGAAGTATGGAAACAAAAGACTAGGAACATCTTTCCCCTTGTTTAGTTCTAGTCACTCAGCTGGCTTGTGCCTCCGTTTCCCCATATAGGAAAAGTAAATATAACAATCGTAGATACCTTAATAAAGATATTGTAAAGGAAAGAGCTCCAGAGGAGGGAGTCAATAGAACCAGATTTTGCCACCGACCACCTGTGACCCACTGGGCAAGTTGCTTCTCATTTCTGCATTCATACCAACTATAAAAAGGGGTTAAATTAAATAATCCCTAAGTTTTCTTCCAGTTCCCAGATTCTGTGATTCTAACAGGAGATGAAATGGTTGAAATACTAAATTATGAATAGAAAGAATTTGCATAAACGGTTGTGAACTAACACAAAAATGAAGCATTTGTTGAAGAGCCATGAGAATCACATCTGTTTGGCTCTGCTCCACCATGTCTGCCTCATAGGATTATGGTGAGGTTCAAAGAAAATGTGAGGTGTCTTGAAAACTATAAAAAGTAGCATGCCAGTATGTGTGTGTGTTAGGCCAGAAGCTGGCCACTAACACAAATCTGAGGCATCTGCTACAGCTTAGTGGGAAGCTATCTCTTAGGCAGATGATTTTTTTTTGGAGGGGAGATGGAGAGACACATACAAACTGTTGCTCCCACAGTTGACCCCCAGAAGAAACCTCTCCAGAGAGCATATAGGGTCTGCCCATTCGCCTCCAGGGAGCACTTCAGATTAGATAGACTGACCCTCTGGGTCACTTCCAGTAGGATTACTTTGTAGGCCTCAGAGAGTCAGACCCTCCATCAGTAAATTCAAGTGCCTTCGATCTCAGTGTCCATGAAAGACTGAATCCACCAGCTCTTCCTAGAACAGAGGGCTAATGAACGAAGCTAGATAAATGATATGCAGAGTAAAGAAAGATAACCCTGTAAGGGTAGGCCTGAGTATTAGATGCTCTGAGTGTGCCCAGCACCTTTTCACACTCGTGGGGTTACCCAGGATCAGTTGCTCAAGGGGAATAAGGGTGACTTGGCCTTTCCATCTCCTGCTTCCTTCCTCATTTTCATGTATCTTGGACACAAGAGAGAGAAGGAAGCGTGCTTAGTGACTGGGTAGCCTACAGCCTAGGGCCCCTACATTGTTGATCTCCAAGGTACTTCCCCCACCCTTTTTCCTATGGAACTTCCTGGCAGAGCCCAGATTCTGGGTCTGATGGGCCATCTGCCATCACTCCAGGCCCCAGAGGTACCTTCCTCTCTTCCTCCCCTGAGTCCTTCTCAGGGCCTCCAAGCAGTAGCCACATTCAAGAAAACTTCACCTAGATGTGATTTTCCCTTTTTCCTCCCCATGGCTCAGTCTGGGTTCAGTTTAAACACTAAATTTTAAAAGGATGCACAACCTTAAACTCCCTCACCATCCCTTCATGGCTAACTGTGGGGTGAAGTGACCTGGGTCCAACTCAAAAGATGCCCCCCCTTTTTTTAAGTCAAGAAGAAAAGAGTGAAAAAAATACTCTGCATTTTAGAGGAAGCTGAAGGATTTGATTTAAAGGATCCTTTTGCAAAAATCCGTATTTTCTAATTAAGTTTAATGTTTTTTTTAAAAAATTAAGTTCCATTAAGTTTTAGTTCCTTTAGCTTGTTTGATGAATAATAATCTTAATTTATAATATATTCTAGTATTTCTATAATATTAAGATTTGTGTAGTCCTATATATATCTCATTTTGATCCACACAATAAACCTATTGCATAAGTGCTAATTTAATAGGAGTTAACACCTAAAATGGGGCTGGGGATCAGCTTCTGGGAGACAGTAGAACTGGAATTTGTGTACCATTGACTTACCTGCTATTATTATCTCCATTTTACAGAGGGGCAAACTGAGGCTAGGAAAGGGTAAGTGACTTGCCCAGGTACACCCAACTAGTAAGTGTGTGAAGCAGGATTTGAATTCAGATCTTCTTGACTATAGATGTGGCTGTCTTACAACTGGCCCACCTAGCTGTCCTTTACATTTTAGTATTCAATCAATGTTTTCCTTTAAAAAATACATTAAGTACATATACAAGTGAAATCTGCATCACATGTCAGTGGCTGTAAATGAATGCCTTTACAATACTGTGACTCTAACAAAAGGGGTTTTTGTTCATTTGTGAAGACCATGTAGAGCATTTTTATACATTATCTCATTGGATCTCAAAATAGCCCTCTGAGGTAGGGAGTGCATATCTTCTTAGCTCAAATGTACAGTGAAAGAAACTGAGGCCTAGAGAAGGGGAGTAGTTCCCACAGCTAGTTAATGACAGAGCTGGAACTCTAAACATTGTCTTCCCAGCTTCTGAACCATATTTCCTTTCCCTTGGGGTCCCACAGGACTTCGGGGTTTGGATTCTTTTGCCCAGAACTATCCAGGATCCTCCTATTACCCAGAAGTGGAGGTTTAGAGAAGAGGCCCCTCCTCAAAATGTGCCTGAGAAGAAGGCCAGCAATTCCTCTATATATTTATTTATTAGCTGCCAAAGCTTTCTGCAAGTGTGGGCTGTTCCAGCACACACGGTATATATATATATGTCCCTTGTTCCCACAGCCTCCCCAGCGTGGTGGCAACCTTGAAGCAGACATGTGGTAGATACATTCTGGAGTTCGGCAAATCCTCCAAAGGCTTCTAAGTTCATCCTCCTCCACCTACCTACGCTTGCTCTTTTTTATTCCTGCATAGACCCTCTCCCCATCCCCCACCCCATCCTGAAGACACTCAGGTAGGCAACAAGGAATGAAAAGCAGGAACTGTATGCTCCGAATGTCATGTTGTTTGTGGAATCAGACACCCCCTTTCCCACCCTGTCTTTGGAACCCTCCCACCCTAACCCTTGGTCCTCTCCTGAAAACATGGGCCCCAGCTATAGTTTTTTCTTTCTTCCTATCAGTTCTTCAGGCAACTCAGTTGCCATTCTAAAGGAACTGTGTGTTGTAATAGAAACAGTACTTAGAATGGGAAAACCTGAGTCCTCTTCCTACTTCTAACACTTACTAAGCTCCGAATTTAGAGAAATTATTAGTGTCAGATGCCCACTAGGTTTAGCCACTTTAATGGTGTCAGGCACTGTGCTTAACTCTGGGGATACAAAAAGGGGTGAAAGACCTGACTTCAAGGGCATTACAATCTAATGAACTAGAAGGAAAAGTCAAGATAGAAAGAATCAGCCAATTACCTCCTAAAAGAAATCCCAAAAGGAAAAGTTCCATGAATGTCATAGGCAGAAAGGGTGGGACAAAGGCCAAGAAGGTAGCCCAGGTCCTCTAAGACATGACCAGTCGGGAAAGGCATACTTTACTGCCCTCTGCACATGCTACAGTCCAGCCATTGGTCTACTCACAGATGCTCCAACATGACATCTCATTGCCCATCCCTATGCCTTTGCACTGGTGACTTCTCATACCTGGAACATTCTGCCCTTCTGACTTCCCAGGCTTCAACTCAAGTCCTATCTTTTGCAGGAGGCCTTTCCTAATCCCTCTAGCTGCTAGTGCCTTGCCTGCTCAGACTACCTTCCATCTATTCTGCATGCAACATATATGTACCCATTAACATGTTGACTTCCCCTTTAGGATTCATGTGCCATGAAGCTAAGTTCTTTGCACCCTCAGCATTTGGCACAGTGCCCAGCATGTAGTGAGCATCTAATAAAGATTTGTTGTCTAACATTCCCAGATCTCAGACCCTTCGTTCCAGCCTGTTCCATATTCATTTCTGATCAGAACTTTCCTCTTCAGAAATACTTGGTAAAATATAAAGTGTTATACAAATATGTTGTTATTATTATTTCTTGGTTTTGGTGACATATGACTCTTTTCCCTTTCCGTGGCGCTATCTTCTAAGGGTTCCCCCTTAACAGGATGGATTCACATCGCCCCATTAAAGAAGCCAGAACAGCTGAGCTTTGAAAGCAGAAAGGCAAAAGCTGTAGGCAATACCCATGATCAGGGCCCCAACCTCTCCCTGATTCTGAGGCTGTCTGCAGACAGCAGATAAAAGCAGGAAGGGAAAGACTTCCTAGTCAATGTTAGGCGTCTCTCTCTACTGCTTCTGCAGAACTATTTGTACTGAGAAGAAGGAGACAGAATGAACCAGGGAAGGCCTCTGTGCAACAAAATAGTGTGGTTCTAAGGGTTTTCTCCATGTGTGCCTTTGTGTTCCCCTGAACTGTGTGTGTCCCTGGAGAAGATCCATGTGCCAGGCTATCCTGCAAGCTGACCAGAAGTCTTGGGCACAGCAAATGCTGAAGAGTTTAGCTAAAGATGACTTTGAGCTATAAGGCAAATATGACAGCTATGTCCTTCTGAGTTCTTCCCTATTCTCTTAGGCAGGCCAGTATCAGAGTCCTGATGGATGCTCCCTGATAACACACCCTCACTTGGTAATCAGCCTTCCACAGATTTGGAAGGATTTGGACCCACAGCAAAGCCTTGCTTATCTTTCTGTACCACCCTAGGCCAAAGATGCCGCAACATTCCACTGTCAGGCCCCTAGTGCCCCCGGCTCCCATCAAATCCCAGATTCTCTTAAGATGTGCCAATCATGAGTTGGGAATTAGAGTGGTCAGGGAAGACTTCCTGAAGGAAATGGGTTTCGAACTAGGTCTTGAAGGACTGGGACTGGATAGGACTGGAGAGGAAGATGGAAGCCAAGTGACATGAGTAAAAGATAGGAATGAACACAGTGTATTTCAGGAATAAAGCCATCCAGCAGGGGGGTAGTGTGTGTGAGGGAGAATTCAATTAAAAAAAAATTTAACACCTAATATGTGCAAAACACTACCCTGGACTCTAGGGAAACAAGTTATAATAATGGACAGCAAGGTGATATAATAGCTAGAACATGCTGAATCTGGAGTGAGGAAAAACTGAATTCAACTCTTACCTTAGATACTAGCTGCATGACTTTGGGCAAGTCATTTAACTGCTTTCTGCCTCAGTTTCCTTAACTGTAAAATTGAGATAATAGCACCTACCTCTCAGGGTTGCATTACAAGTATGGAGAATAATCTACATGAATGGGGAAGGTAGGGTGGAGATAGTTCGAAGATAATAGGAAGAAAAACCGAGAAATACATAGGAGCATCTGAAGTGTGAATACTAGAGTGAAATGACTTTTAAAAAATTTAGTTAAAGCTTGACCGTGGAGGGCCTTCAATGTCAAGCTGAATATAGTTATCCTTTCCACAATCCACAGAAAAGTTTTTGGCCCTCCCTTTATACAGAAGAAGTTGGAATTATTATGGCATTAAAAGATAAAATATGTTGATATTATGGAATACTATACATATATTGTGTGCATTTCTGAGTTTCTAACCTTTTTCTGTCATCTGCTGGCCTTCATTTATCATCTGTAGCTTCTGCAATACTCCCGCAAATTTCCCATTTAATTTCTTATGCTTACCTCTGATGGAGAAGGCTGTGATGTGGAAGGGATAACTGTCGTAAGCAGTTTATGAATTGGACCATAAGAAGCAAATGAAGGTTTTTTTAGCAGGGTAATAATGGTCAGAACTGTGCATTTAGAAGAGATTTTGGCAGCTATGTGAAGGCTAGATTGGAGACAGGAAAAACTAGCAGTAGGAAGACCAGTTAAAAAGTCTATTAAGATATTCCAAGCAAACGGTCAGATGTAGGTAGGAGAGTGAGAAAGAGTTTGAAAGTTACTTCTAATGCTCCAAACCCTAACCAGCCAGAGGAAAAGGAGATATGTTGGCTGACTCCAACAGAGTTGCTCCAGCTAGACTTGAGTGAGAGAGCCTTGTTGGGGCTTAGATACCAGGAATCTTTGTTCTCAGGCCTGTCATAGGGTGATACACCTCACCTCACATGAAACAGATTACACCAGACAGCATCATGAAAGTGGACGGTCAGCCATGGCACCAGACCCACATAATGTCATAACCACTTGTTTCAAGACATGCCCATGTACCCCAACCCAATCCAATTCTTTGGACAGCACAGCGTAACAGAAAAATAGACAGATTTGGCACCTGAAAAACCCAAGTTCACATGCCCCTCTGCAGGACACTCCAAGCCTCTCAGCCTCAGTTTCCTTGCTTGTGAAATGAGAGTAATGATTCTTCCATCACCTTCTTTGTAGCATTGTGGGAAAACGTAATGCATATGAGTGGACACATGGGTGTATATAAGTGCTCATGTTATTTATGTTTGTAGCATGTCAGATTTTACTCATTGATTCATTCAGCACATATTCCTTGAACAGTTGCTAGCTTCAATTCACTGAGGTGGGCATTAAGGGTAATACAAAGATAAAGGAGAGAATCCCTGCCCTCAGAAGCTTATGGTCTAGTAGGAGAGGGGAAACATTATATTCATACATAGATAAATATAATATGAATCAGAGTATAAGGGGATTAAAGAAATAGAATGGGCTAGTAGATCAAATGAAGGAAAGCATTCCAATAGAAAGAATTAGAGCAGACTTCATGGAGGAGGTGGTATTTAAGATAGTCCTTGAAGGGTAGGTAAGTGAAGGTGTTGTGGTGGGAGATGGTGGGAATTTAAGTAGGCAACTATTAAAATAGGGTACAGACAAGCATGAAATGGAGACTGGACTTGGGTACACTTCCCTGTACCCACTACTTCCTAGCTGTGTGACCTTGAGCAAATTCACTTCCCTTTCCAAGGACTCAGTTTTCTCATCTGTAAAATGAAGGAATTGGACTAAGTTATTTCTAAGGTGCCTTCCCACTCTGTGGGGGAACAGAATTGCAGAAACATTTATATAAGACCTTCTATGTGTCAGGCTTTGTATTAAATGTTTTTTACAAATATCTCATTTGATTCTCACAACAACTCTAGGAAATAAATGCTACTATTTTCCCTATTTTATAGTTGAGAAAACTGAGGCAAATAGAAGTTAAGTGACTTGACCAGGGTCACATCGTTTTTTTCATCTGTAAAATAAGGGAATTAGACTTGATGGCTTTTAAGTCTCTAAGGCTAGATTTGAACTCAGATCTTGTCTCCAGGTTCAATGCTCTATAAGAAACCATAGAAAAGTCAGTCCATCCTATTCTACCTAGTCCAACCCTCACCCCTATTTCTAGATGAGGAAACTGAGGCCTAGCGAGATTAAGTGAGTTACAAGGTCACATATATATTAAGTGAGAAGAAGGCTTTGAACCTCTAATGCCAGAGCCTGTGCTCTGAGCCCAAGTATCCTCATTCGTAAAATGAGGGAGTTGGATTTGATAGTTTATAAGTTCCCTTCTTGCCTTTAATCTGTGAACCTGACACATCCAGGCCCAAGTCTTGAAGGAGGCACTGGGAATGGAGTGATAAGTCTGAAGACAGAGAAGCAAGATCCACCCAAGAAAGACAGGAAGGAATATATGGGACCCTATGGGACTCCTGTCCCTGGTGTCTCAGCTTCCCTCCCCTGTCTTCTAATCAGTTCTATCCAGTGCCTAACATACCCAAATATATACATTCTTACCTTCCACCTACATCCCCACATATATTCAAACTCAAAGGCATACACACATACACACACACCCCTCCTCATGTCCTCTATACTCACACCACCCACATACACATAAGACAACCCAACACATGCATATGCCCATTGTACCCTCTATAGAAGATACTCCATAGAGTACTCACAAAGACACACAATCTCCATATATACCCTATATGGACACATACACATACCCTAAATTTGCACTTGCACCTGCACACACATACACTTTTGTACTCTCTATTCAAATAACACTCCACATTCAGATTATGCGCTCTCTCTCTCTCTCTCTCTCTCTCTCTCTCTCTCTCTCTCTCTCTCTCTCTCTCTCTCTCCCTCTCTCTCTCACACACACACACACATACACACTCTCTCTTCCTCTCTCTCTCTCTCTCTTTTACACACAAACACACACACTTCTATCCTCTTCACATATTCACACCCTGTACATTCATTAGTGCCCCACTCACACCACATATACAAACAAACATTTATACACATACATCTACCTTTTGCTGTTGTTCAGTCATTTCAGTTGTGTGATTCTTTGTGACCCATTTTGAGTTTTCTTAGCAAAGATACTGGAATGGTTTGCCTTTTCCCTCTCTGGCTCATTTTACAGATGAGTAAACTGAGGTAAACATGTAAGTGACTTGCTCAGGGTCACACAGCTAGTATGTTTTTGAGGCTGGCTTTCAACTCATGTCTTCCTGACTCCAGGCCTGGTGCTCTATCCAGTGCATCACCTAACTGCCCATACATCTACCTACCCCACATATATTCGTACCCATACTCCTTAGGAACACAAGAACTCATACACCTTCACATAAAACACATACACACACACACACACACACACCTCTTTCACAAAGACAAATGGCCCTCCATCTACATGTGCCCACACTATCAATTTGATTTAATTTTAAACATTTATTAAGCACTTGCTAAATGCAAAGCTCTATACTTGACATTGGGAATAAATAGATAAAAATTACACCTTCCTTGACCTTCAAAAGCTTACAATCTAGTAGGGGATAGGACAAGGAAGGATCCCTTCCAGTGAGAGCATTATAGGTGAGTAGACAGGAGGTGATACCTGAGAAGGGTCCAAAATGAAAAGAAAAAATTCAACAAGTGGGTACCAAGAGACATATTCCAGACATGAGAGTCAACATGTGAAAATGTAAAGAGGAAGAAAAATAGGACAATAGCGGAGAAGAGTGAGAAATCCGATTTGTCTGGAACACAAGACTTTTCAAAGGCAGATAGTATCAAATAAGGCTGGAAAGAAGAGAGGTAGCCTAACTGTAGAGGGCCACAGATGATAGGAAAAGGAGCACATATTTCATTCTGTGGGTAATGGGGAACCATGAAAGGTTTATGAGCGATTGAGTGACATGATGAGATGTGTGAATTAGGAAGTTTATTCTGGGAGCATATAAATTATGGATTAGAGTACAGAGACTGGAGGTAGGAAGACCAATTATAAGACAATTACAATAATCCAAATGGGAGCCTGAAGAAGTGTGTGGTAGACAGTGAGAGAAAAAGGTCAAGGATAAATCCCAGATTATAAACCTCGATGACTGGAAGAGCAGTAGTGATAGAAGTTAAAGGAATGGGTGGCTTCGAAGTGTTAACCAGATATAGAGATAGGTGGTCAATGGGTGGGATGAATCCTCCGCATCAGGGTGACAAATGAGTGGATAAATGGAGTGGATAAATTTACCAAGAAAGGGAGTGGGGAGAGAAGGAATAGAAGACTTAGGATATTCCCTTCAGGAAAAAGAAAAGAGGAAACTAGGAAAGGAGACCAATAAAAAGCAATCAGAGAGCTAGGAGAACCCAGAGAACACAATCACAAAAGCTACATACACATTCATGGTTCATACTCATATATCTGTCTATCCACACACACCTAGGCACCTATATAACCGCCATATACAGACACATCCCCTCACATATACTCCCCCTGCCCATTCATTGATACTCACACGTCACTCATATCCACCACCGCACATGCACACTGAGCCCAATACACACATGACCCTCCCCTTCACATACAATCCCATACTTCATGTACATACCTATCCCATCTCTCCCAACACATGAACATATATGCCAAACACCTACTTCCACCCACATTTTCAGACACACATGCGTATACCTAGTCCCCACACACATTCCCTCTTTCCTCCATACACAACAGCTCTCATACATACCCCTATCTTCCAACCCTTCCCCTCCTCATTACATACATATATACAATCAGCCCCTTGTGCACAGAAATATAGACTAAGAGCACATACCTGGTCACATATTCAGACCTGTGCACATTCACATGTAAATACCCCACCTCTACAGCTACAAATACCACCACCAACTCCATACACAGACACCTCCATCCCAACCAGCTATGCTGAAAGAAAATGACCCATTCCTAGATATGAAGGAAGAGAGGGAGGGAGGGGACAAAAAAAGGAAAGAAGAAGGGAAGGAAGAGAGGGAAAGAGGTAGAACAGAGAAGGAAGAGAGAGAAGGAAAGAGTAAGGAGTGAAAGGAAGAGGAAGTAAGGGAAGGGAAGGCAAGAGAAGGAGAGAGAGGGAGGAGAGAGAAGAGGAGGAAGGGGAAAGGGGGGCCAGCCTAAAGGAAGAGCCTCGAATGCCAAGGAAACCCATGAACCCTTGACCAAGGCCAAGGAAACCCTGACCCATGTCAGGGAAAAGGCAGGTTTTTGGTTCCTAAACTAAATGCTGTTGTGATGTTTGTTCCTAAAACCATAACCATTCCTATCTATTCCTGGGCAGCATATGCCTTTAAGAGTTGCCATGGCAACTCCCCGTGGTTAATGAATAGAATGAAATAAAACATCCTCAATAAATGTCAATGCACAGAATAGATTTGCTGGGGAGCTGAGACCTCTGATCACTGGGCACATTCGACCAGTTCAGGTTCAAGTGAGCCTTCTGTTTTGAGACTGGAAGCTGCCACTGAGGGCCACTCACGTCTGTGCCCTGTTCACTCTGCTCTGTTTATTGTTGGGGCCCAGAGAGACTCACCCGCGAGGTCAGAAACCGCCTGACTCTACACAGATGGCAGGACAGGGGAAGGATGGGTGAACGGACTGATTTGATTATGCCTAGGTCAGGAAGCCCCAGCGGTCAATGTTGACTGGACATGGCACTCATTGTTTACATATGCCAGGGAAATGGCCCATCAGGAGGCAGAAGCCCTGGGGTTCCAGTCTATGCTTTGATGCTAGTCAGTTATTAGTCTGTAGATAAGTCACTTTATGCATCCCCTTGTGACTCAGTTTCCTTATATGTTAAAAAAGAGCTTCTTTCATTCCTGGCCTGCTCATGACTTAGGATTTATATGACAGTCAGATGAAAAAAGATATTGGGGAAAAGAGCTCCGGAAAATCTGGTGTGCTGACTCAAGGTCAAGGATATTGTCCCTGCTCTGGAATGAAAGTGGTTATCTTGAGAGGAGTGTTCCTTTTATGGCTTGATGGAAGACATAGGGTTCAGGTAAATAGGTGTTCCTACTAAACAGAGGTACAAAGGATTACATCTTCCTTGAGCCTTTCTCTATTAAAGAGGGCTTCATAGGGATGACAGCTGATAGAGTGCCTTGTGTGCATATAGGGGATAGAACTGGATCTGTGATTTCACTGGTTTTGGTGCAGTGGATAGAACATCGGTCCTGGAGTCAGGGATGCCTGAGTTCAAATCCAGTCTCAGAAACTTACTAGTTACATGATCTTGGACAAGTCATTTAACATACGTTTGCCTCAGTTTGCTCAACTGCAAAATGGGGACAATAATAGAATCTACCTCCCAAGGTTACTGTGAGAACTAAATGATATTTGTAAAGAATCCAGCACAGCATCTGACATACAGTAGGAGCTTAATAAGTGCTTGTTTCCTTCTTCTTAGATAAAGAAACTGCCTCCCCTATACCAAAATATGGTTGAAATGGGTATATGATTTATATACAAAGGGTGATACCATAAGCAAATTAGGAGAGCAAGGAATAGTTTTTCTGTTAGATCTATGGAGAATGGAAGAATGTATAACCACGTAAGAGACAGGGAACATTATGAAATGCAAAGTGAATAATTTTGATTATGTTAAATTAAGACATTTTTGCAAACCCAGTGCAACCAAGATTAGAAGGAAAGCAGAAAGTGAGGAAATAATTTTTACAGCTAGTATTTCTGATAATGACCTTATTTCTCAAATATATAGAGAACAGAGTGTTAAATTTATAAGGATACAAGTCATTCCTCAATTGATAAATGGTCAAAGGATATCAACAGACAGTTTTCAGATAAAGAAATTAAAGCTATCCATAATTATATAAAAATATGTTCTAAATCACTATTGATTAGGGAAATGCAAATTAAAATAACTCTGAGGTACCACCTCATACCTATTAGATTGACTGATCAGACAGAAAAGGAAAATGATGAGTATTGGAAGAGATGTGGGGAAAATGGAACACCAATGTATTGTTGGAGTTGTGAGCTGATCTAACTATTCTGGAGAGCAATTTGGAACTATGCCCAAAAGGCTATAAAACTGTGCATACCTTTTGATCCAGCAATACCACTACTAGGTCTGAATCCCAAAGAGATCATAAAAAAGGGAAATGGGTCCACATGTACAAAAATATTTATAGTGGCTCTTTTTGTGCTGGCGAAGAATTGGAAATTGAGGAGATGCCCATTAACTGGGGAATAGCTGAACAAATTTTGGTCTATGAATGTAATGGAATACTATTGTGCTATAAGAAATGATGAGCAAGTAGATTTCAGAAAAACTTGGAAAGACTTACATGAACTGATGCCAAGTGAAGCGAGCAGAACCAGAAGAGTATCATTCACGGTAACAGCAACATGGTACGATAAGCAATTATAATAGACGTAGCTCTTCCCAACAATACAGTGATCCAAGACAATGCCAAAAGAGTAGTGATAGAAAATACTATCTACATTCAGAGAAAGATATTATGGACTCTACATATAGATCAAAGCATTGTATTTTCACTTTTTTGGTTTTTTTAATTTTTCTTTCTTGTGGTTTTCCCCTTTTGTTCTGATTCTTCTTTCACAACGTGACAATATGTTGCTGTGGCAATATGTTTAACATGATTGTACATGTATAACCTATATCAGATTGTTTGCCATTTTGGAGAGGGGAAGGGAAAGGAGGAAGAGAGAACATTTTGGAACTCAAAATCTTACAAAAATGAATATTGAAAACTATCTTTACATGTAATTGGAAAAAATACTATTAAATGAAAACACATACACATACACATGCATACATGAAAGAAATTCCCTCTATAAGACAGAATCTTAGAGAATTACACAGGACACTGAGAGGTTAAGGGATCACACAGCAAATATTTGTCAAAGACAATACTTGAACCCCTATCATCCTTGTTTCAAAGCCAGCTTTCTATTCACTATACCAAAGCTGGCACGCAGCAGACACTTTACAATTGTTTGTTGAGTTGAATTTTAGACTAGAAGTCATCAAGGATCCTAGGAGGTTGGACCAGTAGGGTCCTAGAATGATAAAATCTCAGAGTCAGAATTAAATTTGGGAAATGTTTATTAAGCACCTACTATGTGCCAGGCATTGTGCTAATTCCAAAATGATGAAAAACAATACTGTCTTAACTTCAAGGACCTTAAAGTCTAATGGGAGGAGGATGGGGAAGCAGAATGTAACATGTACACAAGATACAAAATAGAACGTGATAGAAGCGAGAGGGAGGTTGAGACAAAGTATACCCTAGAAAAACATGAAGCAGGAGAAAACGCTTCCATGTGGAGGAATTGGGGACATCTTCATGGAAGAAGATAAGATGTATCTGAGCTGGCCTTTGAAAGAAGAGAAGGATTTCAACTGGTTGAGATAAAGAAGTAGTTCTAGCCATAGGGAACAGAGAAATGGGAAGAAGAAGGGGGATCGCCTTTGTTACTATATCGAAGTGGACAAGATTGGAAAATAGCTATGAGCCCAATCTCATGGGATTGTAGACTGTGTGAGATAGCATGAAAGTAAGTCTGGGAAGGTAAGTGGGAACCACACTGAGAATGGCCCCAATGCTTGGCGGAAGTGTTCAGAATTTATCCTGTAGGAAGTAGGGAATTACTGAAGTTTCTTAAGTAAGGAAGTGACAAGGGGAGGCCTGCGTCTTAGGAAGATTATTTAGGCAGCTGCTTGAATGATGAAGTAGAACATGGAACAAATGGAGGCAGCTAGGAGGTCATGACAATTGACCTGAATTAGAAAGGCAACAACGGGAGAAGATAGGAAAGGACAGATGTCAATGATGTCATGGGGTGTGTGGCTCAACAGTCATATGATCTGAATTTAAATCTCAGCTGTGCCCCTTTCTAACTTGGACAAGTCAATAAATTCCCTAGCAATGGAGATAGTTGGGTCGTTAGAATACCCCATGATTGTCCCCTCTATGCTGAAAACTGGATTGAAGCCCTCAAAAGAAGTGATTAGAAATTTCGCTGGACCTGGGTTTGCCACTGGCTTCTCTTTCTGCTGGTTTCGTGCCAAATATTCTCAGAAGGCAAATTTTTTCCACCTCTAGATAACAGTTCTTTCAGAAAAGCTGTTTTTGGCCACTGCCAATCTGTTGCTCTAGGAGGGTGGGAACTCCTTCAGGCCCCATGGAGGTACCTAATGGAGGTTGGGAGGGACACATACATTTCCTGAAGCCTCCATCGTCCCATCCCCTTCTCACTCCCAGCCCCAGCAACCCATGAAGGAAAATTAGTGTGTGACAGACTCCAGTTTCTGTGTTGGAGTCTTGGCTTTACCACTTTATAACTGTATATCCTTGGGCAACTTTGGTAACATCTCTGTGACTCAGTTTCCTCATCTATAAAATGATGATACAACATGTAGGGCCTACCTCACAGAATCATGAGGAACAAATAAGAGAATATATGGAAAGTACTTTGAAAACTGCCAAGTATTATAGAAATATGAATTGTTACAATAATTTACTTCTTCCCCTCACCCCAATTTACCTTCATTAATAAGAGAGGGAATATAACTCTGAGTGCTACACATCCTAGGTTGTAAAAAACTGCCAGTTTCAAATATTGAGTTCCTTTCTTAATCCACAAGCATTTTTAAGTGACCTCTATGTGCTGGGCACTGCAAATACAGACAAAATAAAAGTCTTTGACCTCAAGGAATTTAGATTTTATAAGAAGAAACAACATGTATATAAATGAATGGATGAATGCAAATTAATTTCATGAGACACTTTCAGCTGGAAAGATCACAAAAACTCATGTAGGAAGAAAGACTTGGACTGATCTTTGAGGCAGGATAGAGATTCAAAAGAGATGGAGATGATGATGGAGTGCAATCCAAGTATGAGGGACAGCCTTGTGCAAAAGCAGGGAAGTAGGAGATGGAATATCTTTATGAGGAACAGAAAGTAGGATAGTTTGGCTGGAATATACAGGATACAAAAGTGAGGGATGTATAAGTCTGCAAAGACTGGGACCAGATTGTGAAGGACTTTTACTGCCAAACAGAGGAGTTTGTATATTATCCTGGGGCTGAAAGGGTCTCACTGAAACTTCTTGAGCAGGGGAGTGACATGGCCAAACCTCTTTATAAATATTCACTTGGTGACTATATAGGGGCAGTGGATGGAATGGAGAAGGGAAAGACTTGAAGCAGGAGGGGAGCCAATTGGGAGGTTCTACAATAATCCAGATGTGAACGAAGGTGGTGGCCTTGTGAACCATCAAAATGTTCCAGAAATTTCAATATCTTACTGAATGGGTTAAACCAATGAGCATCACCATAAAATCAACAGCACAGGCACAAGGGATTGAATGTCCCCTTTCTACTCTAACTTCTTCAAGTCCAGGCAGTTGCAGGTTGAAGACACATCAGGATCATTCATAAAATCTCAATCATGGCATCCCATATTATGTATCTTGCTACGACTATAGCCAGATGTACATTTAAGGTAGAAAGAATCACAAGACAAACCTCATAGGACGAGAGAAGAAACCTTCACAAAATTAAGCTTGGAAGGGACCTTGACAGCCATAGAGAATCATAGATTTATAGCTGGGCATCTACTCCAACCTTCTCATTTGACAGATGAGGAAACTGAGACCCAGAGAAGGTCCAAGGTCACACAGGTAGAAAATTGAAGGGACACGATTTGAACGCAGGTCTTCTGATTCTGTATTTGTCTCTCTTTCCATTGTTGCACAGAAATCTCATGTATGATATCCCTAACAAGTTATCATCCAGCTCGAAAATTCTTAGAAGGAAAAAACCCTTTGTAAAAGTAATATTTCCATAGCTATCAACTGTTTACCAAGCCCTCACAGCAGTGTAACAACCTCCCCACTTAACAATTGAGGAAACTGAGGCTTAAAGAGTTTGAGTGACTTGTCAAAGGTCAAAAAGCTACTGAGTAGGCAGATCCAGGGCATGAGTGGAGGCTCTCTGACTCAAAGATTCCACATCTTCCCATGACATGTGCCCACTAGGGCAGAGGGGTGGGTTCACTGATCCAAAGATACATTAACATCTTTCTCCCCTTCCCTAAATGGCCAACACATTCTCCAAATGGCAAGCAATTCTTCAGCCTCAAAGAAAAGACACAGAAAGAAGGAAAGCTTCACCCACTCCAATTCCATCTAGCCTTTTCACTGCTCCTACCAGCAGCCCTACTGACAGACACCCTCTCTGGACTTGCCAATCTAGATTTGTATAAGCCAGGTTTGGCGGATGTTAGCGAGGAAGAAACGAGCATTTAGATGTAAATTCAATGAGTAATTTTATAATTGTTGTCTGAATAAACTGCTTTTTTAACTATAACCTGCCAGCCAGCGTGACTTTACGAGCAAATCAAGTTTCAAGTAATTCATGATTACAAGTGTACTAAACAATAACTACAGTAATCACCCTCGAACTAAATATCACAAGTATTATTCTACCATTTTACAGATGGGCTAAATGAGGTTCAGAAAAGGAAAATGAGATTCTCATGATCATATAGCTAATAAGTGGCCAGCCAGAATCTGAACTTAGACTTCCTTATTCAAAAATCCAGAGCTCTTGCACTACTCCCCTTTCACTTCTCCAGGGCCCAGATACACTTAGGGAACTGACTCCTGCCTCTGCCACTTATTATGTGACAATGCGGTAAGTTACGTTTTCTTTATGAGTCTCAGTTTCCCTACTTATGCAATGAAAAGGTTGAACTAGATTATCTTTAAGGTTGCCTTTCAATCTAAAATTCTATGATCTTAGGGACTTTTCAATAGTTTGAAAGGCAAGGCAAGGCATTGAACACTGATTAAGCACTAATAATGTAACCAGGCACTGTGCTAAGTATTGGGAATACCAATACAAAAAAAGTCCCTGCCTTCAAGGAACCTACATTCTAATGGGGACTGTGGTTTGTTCAGCTGTTTCTCAGTAGAGTCTGATTCTTTATAACTCCATTTGTGGGTTTCTTGACAAAGATGCTGGAGGGGTTTGCCACTTCCTTTTCTAGTTCTAACGGAGGTAGACAACACATAAAAAGGAGGTAGAGGTGGGGGAGATGAGGGGTACTCACATGGGGGCAATTGTCAAAATCCATGGAGTCAGAAACACAACGGGGAAGGGAATGAAATACAGAGGGCTGAAAGTGGTGAGGGGATATGGCAGGGTGAGAAGGCACTAAGGAAAGCTCCAGGTCAACTGAATCATAGTGTATCAAACGCCATGGTGTCAGAAACATGGCCAGGAGGGACTCAGAGTCATGGTCTAACACTAGTGATCTTTTGGCTCATCTTTTACCATTTCTCAGAAATGGGGCATTGTGTGCATATTATGCAAAAGAGGGGCAATCAGTATCCTGAGAAAAGCACTAGACTTGCAGGAGAAGATCAGGGTTCTACTCTCACATCCCTCACTGACTAGTCATGTAATCTACTTTCTCTCTGGACCTCAGTTTCCTTATGTGTAAACTGAAAGAACTGGACTCAGGAGAAGATCAGGGTTCTACTCTCACATCTCTCACTGACTAGTCATGTAATCTACTTTCTCTCTGGACCTCAGTTTCCTTATGTGTAAACTGAGAGAACTGGACTTCATTAAATCATGTGTAAGGTCACTTCCAACTCTAAAAGTCCAATAAAATTATTATGAATATCATAACAACAACTCACATTTTTATAACACTTCACAGTTTCCATAGAACTACCCTCTGAACCCATGAGGAAGCAAGCAATCCACCACCTGAGAGAGAAATGGTAGACTCAGGATGGAAAATAAAACTTTTTTTTGGATGTGGCCAGTTTAGGGATTTGTTTTGCAGGATTCTGCTTATTTACTATCAAAGGTCTGTTTTTCTTCCCCCAAACCCCAACATGGGGGCAGGAGGTGAAAGAAACAGAAAATAGATTTTTGTTTATTAAAAAATATAAATTCAAAAACCACCCTATGGGTACAAATATTTTGTTCTCATTTTAAAAATGAGGAAATTGAATCTGACAAAGGTAAAATACCTTACCCCACAACGTGCAGCTATTAAGTGACAAAACTGAGACTTAACTCCAAGTCTGTTGACTTCTAGACCAAATTTATCTGAAAATTCTTGCCCAACTAAAGTGGTTTCCAAAAGCGAAGTATCATTTTAGTTTCTCTAGGCTCTCCATAAATCTGTGTTGAATTTGTTGTTGTGTTGAGTTGAATATTCCCCTGGCATTTTCACTCTTAACTGGGGAGGATTATAGGAGCATCTGAGTTCTTGTCCACCCCCATTCTCAGCTTAGAGTGAAAAACCTTTAACAAGGAATTACTATGGAGACTGTGTGAAGGTGTAAGAGTGGGCACGTCGACATATTTGTGAAGGAAAGACAGTGCTGGGCAAGGAAAGAAATTCAATGTAAAGTAATTTGCAAATGATTGCAAGTAGATGTTTATACTTAGAATGTTCTCTTCCTTAAAGGTTAAGGACTAAACACCTTTTTCTGGTCAAGAAAGGACCAGTCAGCAGCTTCAGCTCCAGTTTGCAGGTTGTTTTCTCGGTCCAAATATTACAAGACAAGTTTGGCTTCAACAGTACAAGAGAAAGGGGAGGGAGACAGAGAGAAGAAAAAGGTAGAGAGAGGCAGCTGGCAGAGGTAAAGGAGTGAATACTGACGCCCCCTTTCCATCCCAGCCAGTGGAGATTGCGAAGGTACCACAAACTCATCACTTTTTAAATTTTTAACATTTTTCTTCCTGGCATACAGAAATTATATTTGGCTTTATGGGAAGGAGTGGTGTTCTTTAATGGAAGAATAAGACACAAAACTGATACTCCCAAGGAGATTTTTCTGGAAGAACTAAATCTCTAAAGTCCCTTGGATTTCTAATATTCTAGGTTCTAGGTTCTAAGTCCTTCCCAAGTCAGACATTCATTCTTCTCTGTACTTACAGTTTCAACATTTTATTTTCTGTGTCCCAAAGTTCCTCTTAACAGTTTGAATTCTGAGTTCCAATTTCCTTTCCAACTCTGATATTCTACGTTCTTTGTTCTAAGGGCCCCTCCTAATCTCACATTTTCTCTCTGAATTTCTGGCTTCTGGAAACTTTATGTCCAGAAAGAGGATTAGGGAAAGAGAAATAAACCTATACTTAGGCAATGACCTTTGACATAGGAACCCAGCTATTCTTGGGAATAAGTCTCCAAAAACCCCCAACTCTGAGACATATTCAATTAAATTAATTTTCCTAAGTTCTAGATCAACCCTTCCCAGACTGAGATCCATTTGGTTTGACTCCTGGAAATTACAGAATTGCAAACAAATATCCAGGCTTTTCTTTTAATGAAACAATTACCTAACTACATATGATCACAGAATTTAAAGCTGGGAGAAACCTTAATGATCACCCAGCCCAACCCATAAGTTTACTGATGAGGGAACTAAAGTCTGGGGACCCCGAGAGACTTGACCAAAGTCATACAGAGCAGGGCTTTGAACAAGAGTCCTTTGACTACAAATTCACTGGTCCTTCCCTTTCACCTCAAAGACCTCTGGGTTAGGTCAAACACAATTACGACTATGAACCATACTCATGGTTCTCTCAGAAATTAACTGGAAAGGAAAAATTGCCTCTATTTTAAAAGGGAAATCCTATACTTTTTTTATCTGTAGAACTAATGCCTCACATCCCAAAGCATGTAGCCTAATACTGGCCTCCTCACTAGCTCCTCCCAAAATTCCCAGGCAACCTAAGAACCTGGGGTTGCTAGCAGTCAAAGTTTTGATCCAAAATCTCCCTTCTCTTAGGTCATCTTCCTTCTCCGACTTCACATAGAACTACCCTCTGAACCAATGATGAAGCAACCTATCCACTGCCTAAGAGAAAAGTGATGGACTCAGGATGTAGAATGAAACATTTTGGGGGATATGTGATCAACACATCTCCCACACTTCATGTCCCTGATTCAACATCTATCTACTGCCTCAAGTCCTTGCTAATGCAAGAGAGCTATTAGGTATGGGAAGGAGTGATTTGAAACTGCTCATGAGTAAATGAGACATGAGAGAAAACTATGGAATGGTTTGTGGGCTAGCCTTAGAATCCAAAAGACCTGGTCTTAAGTCTTAACTCTGACATTTACCAGTTGGGTGACCATGGGCAAGTCTCTTAAGCCATGGGTGGGGAACCTGCAGCCTCAAGGCCACATGTGGCCCTCTAGGCCCTCAAGTGTAGCCCTTTGATCCCAGATTCAGTGAACCAGTCCTCAAGTCTGGCCCTTTGACTAAATCTGGGATCAGTCCCAGAGGGCCTAGAGGGCCACATGTGGCCTTGAGGCCTCAGGTTCCCCACTCTTGGCTTGAGGTCTCTATGCTCCACGCAAATCTCTAAATCACATGCAGTAGCTGCTAGACCATGCATTGGATAGAGTGCTGGTCTTGGAGTCTGGAGGACTTGAGTACAAATCCACCTTCAGACACTTACTGCTTGTGTGATCCTGAACAAGTCACTTGCTCTGTTTGCCCCAGTTTCTCATCTATAAAATGAGCTGGAGGAGGAAATGGCAAACCCCTCCAGCATCTCTGCCAAGAAAATCCCAAATGGGATCATGAAGAGTTGGAAACAATTGAGCAACCAAATCAGCGGAGAGTGTTTCTACACCATGAAGTCCCCATACAGATGAAATCGCAGGTCTGGAACAGTAGCCCCCACATCAGCAGAAAAAGCGTCCCTGCGGGGGACCCCATTGAGACTCAGAATCTTTTCCATTCTGACGCAACAATCCAACAGCTGCTTTGCCTAAGTAACGGCAGTAATGCCCCTGTCAAGCACAGTTCCCCATAACCTTCCATAGTCTGCAAAGGCCACTCAATAAGCACAGATAGAGGCAGTCCGCCTTGACTGATCTGGTCCTCAAGTGCAACCCTTTGGAATCTGGGATCAGGTGCACTTGAGGACCTTGAGGGCCACATGTGGTCTCAAGGCTGCAGATTCCCCACTCCTGGCTTAGGAAACTTGCCCACAGGTTTGAGGAGCTCTCAAGGGGGCAGTCAGGGTAGCCCCTACATGGCTCCTTGGATTTCCCAGGCCCTTCTCTCCTCCAGAGGGCTACCCCCTCCAAGGGCCCACAACCAATCGTACACTTGGGGGAGATTGTCTTCTCAATAGATGTGGCCTCTATTCAAGCTCACTTCCACCTGCCATAGGGGGTTAGTGGAAAGACACCTGGAATCAAGTCTTGCCCCTGTCCCTTACTAGCTGTGATCTCAATCAAGTCATTCCCTTTCTCTGAGCCTCAGTTTTCTCATCTGTAAAATGGGGATAATAACACGTGACCTATCTTCACAAGACTGGTTATGAGAACTTTCTTTGCAAACCATAAAGCATGATAACACTATATTGTTGACCGTGTCTGGTCCCTCACCTTCACGCTAGGTTAGACTCAAGCAGGTGGCCCTTACTGTGCCTTAGATATTCATTTTGCTTTCTTTCCTGGGGAGCCCTTGGGACCTGGAAGTTCAGAAGAAAGGTCACCATGTGAGTGTGTGAGTGTGTATGTGTGTGTGTATGTGTGTGTGCCTGTCTGTCTGTTTCTCTCCTTGCCAGGTAATATTTACCAGATCCATTCAAGAGGTGGCACCTTGCCCACCATGTGCTGGTAGTAGATGAAAAGATAATCAAATGTGAATGGAAAGAGGACACATACAGATTTTCCAATTCAGAGAACAGATTTACATTGTAAAACACGCCGCTATCATGTTCTGGGAAACAGGGCTTCCTGAGGGTTTCCAGGAACTGTCCAAGAGTTGTTAGTCACCCCCAATTCTTGGTTAATTACTTAACTAATGAGTATTTACTAGTTTAGCTTAACAGAATGAAATCAACACTGGAATTAGAGTCAGAATGGACCTGAGTTCAAATTCCTTCTCTGACACTGGTTGTGTGACCAAGGGCAAGTCAATTAATCTTTTTGAACCTCCATATATTCATCTATAAAAGTAGAATAATAACACCTAGGTACTTTCCTCACAGAGCTGATATGCGGATCAAATGAGATTACACATATAATGCTTTGAAAGCCTTAAGTACTATGTAAATATCACCTGTAATGCTGTTTTCATTATTGAACAGTCATCATGAGGAAAGAAAAATTGAAGGCAAGAATCACCTATGACAATTGAGAGGCCCAGGGTGGACATGAGCAAATTGTGATATGTTACAAATAGAAGTGGTAAAAAGGCATGTTGGCAAAGAAATGTATAGTTAAAAGATTAGCTGAGTATGTCATGTGAGGAAAGGGACAGGTAACTGATGGCCAGTCCATAGACTACACCAGATCCTCACAGTGTCCAAGGAACTTGAGGAACACCCCCAAAATACTGGCTGAATACCTTTGCAGAAAGATGTGGACAAGAGTCGCAAAGGATAGGGTTGTGGACATAAGCTGTGGACTGCACTGTCAGAGAGAATGCCTACTCACTCTTCTGTAGGATTTCTGAATTGGCAGAGTTCTCTGAAATGGATTTCAGTAAGTTCCCCATAAGGTATTAAACTAGCAGGACAGCTAGGTGGTGCAGTGGATAGAGCACCAGTGCAGGAGTCAGGAGGACCTGAGTTCAAATCTCACCTCAGATACTTGACACTCACTAGCTCCGTGACCTTGGGCAAGTCACTTATAGCCCATCCTGGGTCATCTCCAGTCATCAGATGACTCTGGAGGAGAAGTGAGGCTGGTAACCTGCACAGCCCTCCTTCATTCAAAACAAAGTCAAATGCAAGTCATGTCATTATTTCTCTGATGGCATGGTCTTCTTTAGCAATGAAGGACAAACACATATTAAACTGTTACTAGGAATTTGCTTCCTTAGTTAAAATAATTTTCTGGGACAATTGACTTCTACTCAGCATGAGACTTTTCAAAAGAGATAGTCACAGGATAAGGCGGTCAACCTAGCTTTTACTCAGTTGCTTATAGTTGGGGGTCATCACATTGACTATGAACTAAAAGAGATGTCAAGCTCCTCTTATCAGGGAAAGGTTTTCAAGTCATTGCATCTTAGCAGACAGGGGCTGTGACAGCCATAACGTGGCCCCTAACCTGATAGAAGAGAGAAGCTTGTCAAGTGAGACACCAGAGGAAATGCCCAGCAGGAACAATGTGATGCCCACTGAACAACAGAAATATGGCATCTGTAGGATAAAAGGATCTCAGATTGAGAGCTGGAAAGGAGTTGAGAATTTGTCCCACTCATTTTCCAGATAGAGAAACAGACCCAGAAAAGTGAAGATATTTGCCTAAATTCTCACAAGTAGTTAAATAGAAGAACTGGAATTCAAACTCAGGTCTTTTGGCAAATCCAGTATTCTTTCCACCATATTACACTGCCTTACCTAGCAAAGAGACAGTGTACTCAACAAAGAAGATCCACCCAAAAGCAGAAACCAGCATAATGATATCATCACAAGACACTGGCAGCCTACACCATTAGAGGTTTAAGTTGCCTGGTCATACATGCCCAGCTACATAAATGCCCTATATGTGCATACAAATAAAAATAAGATGTGAATAACTGGAGAAATATTAATTACTTATTAAATTCTTGATGATTGATCACTTACTTAATATTAATTAAGCAGCTACTATGTGCCAAGCACTCTACCAGGCACTGGGGATGATATAAGGTTTTAATAACGTCTGTTCTTTTATGAATGGAGTTTACAGACCATAACATACAAACATTTAGTCAGAGAAAAGGAAATGAACACTGTTCATTCAGTCATTTCTGACTCTTTGTGACCCCATGGACTATAGCATATTAGGTCACCCTATCCTTCACCATCTCCCCAAATCTGTCCAAGTTCATGTTTGCTGCTTCTATGACATTATTCTGTCTCCTCCTCTGCTGCCCCTTCTCTTTTTGTCTTTACTCTTTGCCAACATCAAGGTCTTTTCCAATGAGTCCTGTCTTCTCATTATGTGGCCAAAGTATCTAAGCTTTAGCTTCAGTGTACATACACAATTAATCATAATATATGGTAATATATGATGAGTACGTTGAGTCACTGCAAAACAAGTGTTATAAGGAATTTAATGGGAAGGGTATTGCTAACAGAGGAGAACATGGAGGTGGTATATGAGTTGGGATTTTAAAGGATGGGTAGGAATTCAACAGGCAGAGAGGGCAAAGGTGTAACATTTTTCAGACAGAGAGGATGTTGTAAGTACATATGAAATAAGAAAGCCAAGTAAGGAGCCACGTAGTACAGTTTGATTAAAGCACAGAACATTTAGATAGAAGTAAACTGCTGACTTGGCCCTGGGAGAAGAGAGGCTCGATTTAAAAAATACTGCAAAAATAATGTGTACAGGGCTTAGCAGTTGATTTAATGTGATAACTGGATGAGAAAGAAGGATAGGAATTAAAGAAGATTGTTGTCATATCCTACCTGAGGCTGGATCAAGGTACACACCCCTCTCAGTATGGGTTATCCTTGTTTGGGAATATACTTGAGACCTGGATCCATATCTGAAGGTGAGTAAGACAGGCCAGATGGGTATCAGGGTTCCAAAATCCAGTGGCCTGAAAAGAATTTTTGTAAATTGTTGGAGCAAAGTTTCAGGCCAGGGAATGAAAGCTAGATCAGGAACCAGAAAGCAGAGTCTTAGCAAAGTGAAAACTAACATGTACATAACTTTTTAGTTTTACAAAGCACTTTACTTATCTCATTTGCTCAAGATGCTCTCTTTATACATAACGTGGCAGGGGAGGTGTGGGAGGGTGTAAATGTAGGTGTAGGTGTAGATGTAGATGTACATATAAAAGGAACCCCAATTTATAGAGGAAGAAAACTGTATATATATATATATATATATATATATATATATATAATATATATATATAATATATATATAATTAACTCCGATTTACAGATAAAGAATACTATATAGTATGTATACAGCATTTTCATCTGTAAATTGGAGTTCATTTTCTCTATATAGTATACTTACATATATATACTTATAAAATGAATCCCAATTTATGGATAAAACTGCTAAGGTAGACAGTTTAAATGACTTGCCCAGGGTTATATAGCTGTTAAGTGTTTGAGCCAGGATTTGAACTTGGGTCTTCCTGGCTCCAAGGCTAGTGCTCTCTCCAGTATATCATACAACAACCCCAATTGTCTATAAAACCCTGTCTTTGAGAAATCCTTGACTGCTGGTGATCCCCACCAGCCTCTCTCCTTCCCTTACTGTCATATTCTTAGGTGAGATCTCTTGTGACTTCCTAACTTGGGTATGTATTGAGACTGTGGACTCTACATTTTTGACATAATGAGCCTGTATTACTAGAGAAAGCACCAGTAACAGCAAGAGGTAATTCAAGAGAAAATGAATAGCCTTCTTTTGGAAGTATAAGGCGATGACCTTAGTTCAGGGCATGGAGAGTTTGAGTTGAAGAAAATGTGCTGTTACATTTATTATATAAATATGATGCCTCCTCTGATAGATTTTAGGCTCCCTGAGGATGGGGACTCTTTCACTTCTGGCTTTGCATCCCCAGCACCTGACTCATAGTACCTCATAAATGCTTATTAATTGCTTCATAAATGGGAGCTGACAGGAAGTATGGATCTTATGGTCTCTAAGGTCCCCTTAAGCTCTAGAGTCCAGGGGTGGGGAACCTGTAGCGTAGAGGCCACATAGGATCTTCTAGGTCCTTAAGTGTAGCCCTTTGACTGAATCTGAATTTCACAGAACAAATTCCTTTAATAAAAGGATTTGTTCTGTAAACCTTGGACTCAGTCAAAAAGCTGCACTTGAGGACCTAGAAGGCCACATGTGACCTCAAGGCCACAGGTTCCCCACCCCTACTCTAGACCTATACCTCAGGATCCCATAAAAAAAAAATAAAGATGAAAGTCAGGGGTGAAACTACAGATTTAACTTCCATATAGAGAACAGAAATTATGATAATGCATGAGCACTGCTAGAGAGATTGTGTTAGAGAGTCACAAGGAGAGGGCCGGGTTTGAGGAGTCATTATTTAATAGACGTGAGGGGAAAGAGGAACCAGAAAAGAAGTAGCTGGCCAAGAAATGCCCAGGAGTATGTGATGGCCCAGAAGGGAGGGAAGAGAGAGTTCTGAGAAGATGGGGATATTCATCAAATGATGGGGATACCATCAAATAATGCCAAAAGTGCCAGGAGAGTGAGGCCCACTGGATTTTGGTGACTAGGTCATTAGCAAGCTCAGAGAGCAAAGTTGCTATGGAAAAGTGAGGCTGAAAGCCACACTGCAGGGTTTGAGCGGTACGTGGGTGGTAAGAAAGTAGAGGCAAGGAAGGCAAACTCTTCTTTTAAAAAGTTTGACTGTGGAAGGAAAGGGAGAGATGAAACACTTGCCTGAGGGAGCAGTAAGGTCCAAAGAAGCCCTTTTTGAAAGAAAAAAACATGAAGATTCTGAAAAGCTTGAGCATAGGCAGAGGGAAAAGAACCAGTGCAGAGGGAGGAATGCAAGGTTGAAAAGAGCTTTCTGACTTTCATCCTCTCAGGCCCACACCCCAGGATCACTCTAATTTGCCAGAATCTTGATGTTTGTGAGATTCCATGCAAGCCTGCATAGCTCCCTGCTGCCCCCCAAACAGCACCTCCTCTGGATTGCTCTAGGACGCCTACGGAGGGCAGAGGAGACAGGATCCTCTGCCTTTAGCTCTGGAGGAGGGAGGGGATTAGGTGGGGAAGAGGACCTGGATGGAGAGCATACAATTCCACCTGAGAGCAAAGGAAAGGAAAAAAATAGAGGAAATTACCATTACTGAATGGCAGTTGCAAATTGGAATTTGTTTGGGGATTTATTTTAAGTCCGCTCCCAAATCTTCACAGTTGTAGCTGTTAAGTGGCATGGTAGCTAGAGTCCTGGACTTGAAGTCAGAAAGACCTGTGTTCAAATGATCCTTCCTCAAATTCTGTGTGACCCTAGGTGAGTCACTTAATTTTTCTCTGTCTCAATTTCCTCATTTTTAAAATAATATCATCTAAATAAAATGAGATCATAGAGTAACATCGTAATACTGTCATCTACCTTCCAGGGTTGTCAAGAAGGATCAGATGAGATAATGTATGCAAAGTGCTTTGCAAACTTTAAAATGATATACAAATGCTAGCTATTATCATTATCATCGTCGTCATCATTATTATGCCATTAGGGGATGAACAGCATTTCACTCTGAAATATCGGGAGTGAATTTACCTGGTAATTTGCATCTTATTTGCCCTTGGTTTATTCAATGCCAACATCTCCCAAGCACCAGGTCCCTCCCTGGGAAGCAACACACCAAGGAGAAAAGTCTTAAATATGACACTTAGATTTGTGTTCTTCTACCTTTCAAGACCACCAGAAATCACTATGGGGGCCATTCAGGTATTTCAAGTCCAAGTCAACTTCTGGCCAGAGAGTTTGCTGACAATAGTGATGGAAAGGAAATACAACGAAAGCAAATTGTGTAGGAAGCAGAATCAGGGAAATTACTAAATTCAAACCTAGGATCTTCTACTGGTAGCCAGTACCTACAGCATGGTCCGCAGTGTGATATCATGGCCTGATTATTGAGAAATGTGGGATAGAGACCTTGACCCTTCCAATTCATACATTTTATGTTCTAAGATCCCTTCCACCTCTTCTATTTGATGATTCTATATACTAAGAATCCTCCCAGCTCTGACATTCTATGTTCTAAGGTATCTTCTAATTCTGACATTCTATGTTCTAAGGTATCTTCTAGCTCTGACATTCTATGTTCCAAGATCCTTCCATCTCTTATATTTGATGATTCTATATACTAAGAATTCTTCTAGCTCTGATATTCAATGTTCTAAGGTACCTTCCAGCTCTGACATTCTATATTCTAAGGTACTTTCCATCTCTGACATTCTATGTTCTAAGATCCCTTCCACCTCTTATATTCCATGACTTAACATTCCAAGAATCCTTCCAGTTCTGACATTCAGTGTTCTAATGTACCCTCTAGCTCTTATATCCTATAATTCTATAGACTACTAAGAATCCTTGCAGATTCAACATGCTGTCTTCTAAGCTCTGGTGTGCTGTTGGTCTACATTCTAAGAATCTTTGCAGTTATTTTATGTTCTATGTTCTCATTCTGTGCTCCAAGGTCCTGACGTTCTGTGATTCTATATTCTAAGAATTATTCCAGATTCAATATTCCATGTTCTAAGACTCCTTCCTGACATCCTATAATTCTACATTCTAAAACCCTTCCAGCTCTGGCACTCTATGCTTCTACACTCTGAGAATCCTTCCTGCTCTGATATGTTATGTTCCCAGGTCCCTTCCTGCTCGGACATTCTATTCTAGGGTTTTTTTCAACCTTGACAATCTCTGTTCTCTGGTCTGATGTCCCTTTCAGTTCTAAACCTTCAGGAGAAGTGAGGACATAGAAGAGATAAGCCTTGCAGAATGCTGTGATGCAGGTTAAACTGATCTTTAACAAAGCAGTATGTATCCATCCATCTAATCCTTCCTTCCACTTTATCCAGATTGTATTTCCTGCTGTCTTTTGGTCCCACCCCCAAGTACTCAGAACTTCACTAAGGCCCAGGGATTCCCATCTGACAGGAAATTCTCTCTGATCCATACCTGGCTCTCATTGGATCATGGATTTAGATCTGAAAAAGACCTTAGAGGTAAATGAGTCCATGTTTTATAGGAGGGCAACTGAGACTCAGCATTACACAGCTAGTAAGTATCGGAGGCAGGATTTGAACTTAAGTCTTCTCCATAATGGTAATGACAACATTTATTCCCTCACCACATGTAGGCAGCCTCTTTATTCTGCTTCTGTATAGGGCTGCAGTAAAATCCAGGGCTAAGTGCAATATGTACCTGATATTTGTTCTCTGTGTGTATGTGTGTGTGTTTATGCGTGTGTTGAGGATGTTTGTGGGTGGAGAAGCAATTGTAGTTCTGAGGCCAGTGCTGTGAGAGAAGAGAGTACTAAGTCTGGGGAGTAGGAATCCAGATAGACTTATCTATAAGGACTTAAAAATACAGAAAGGGATTAAGTCTGCTTCTAAATGTCTACCATATTGAGAAATGCCTACATGGATCCCACTCCTAATCAAGAGTGAGCAAAAAGGTACAGACCAGGAAGACCATTTGGAGAGGAATGCCTACAGTGCTTTTTATAGGCTCACATCTTTAGAACTGGAAAGGGACCCGAGAGATCACTGAGCCCAAATGCCTCATTTTACAGAGAAGAAAACCAAGTCCACCAGAAAGGGCCAAGGAACTTCCCCAAGGATATCCAGGTAGTGAGAGAAGTGAGATTTGAACTCAGATGCTCTTATGGTCAGTTCCAATAAACCTGGAAGGAAGAGATTAGAGGAATGAAGATGTAGACCTAGAAGGGAATTAGAAACCACAGAACATAAACTGAGGTATAGAGAAGTTAAGTGACTTGCCCATGGTCACATAGCTAGTATCTGAGGCAGGATGTGAACCCAGATCTCTCTGACTACTAAAGCTAGCATATGCACTATACATATAGCCTCTCAGGAGGTAGACTAAAAGGAACCCAAGAAAGAGATCAATCAATTCACAGAAGATAGAATGTGAAGGAAAGAGAGGACCTTAGAGCACCATGGTGCTAAGGAGCTTTATAGTTAGGAGACCTGGGTTCACATCCTGCTCTGCCGTTTAGTTCCTGTGTGACTTGGGGAAAGTCATTTTACCACCACTCATCTCCAGTTTCCCCATCTATAAAATCAGGAAGTTGAACTAGATACCTTCTGAAATTCCTTCTATCTCTACATCTGTAATACATATAAATGAAGGTATAATGTCAAATTTTGCTGGGACCTTGTAAAATAAATCACAGATTATATAAGAAGTTGGGTGAGGGTATGTGGGGTTTCAATTGCAGGTACAGTTATATATAGTGGAGTACTGAACCAAGAAAACGTAGGGTCAAGGTCGGGCTCTATCATCTCTGTGACTCACTTTCCTCATCTGCAGAATAGGGATAATGATATTTGTCCTACCTGCTGGTTGGTCTACCTGCCACAAGACTCACTCCACCCCACTCCAAATCCATCCTCCACTCAAATGTCAAATTCATCTTCCTGACCGTGTCACACACACACATAACCCTACCCTACTCTTCCAACTCAGTAAACTCCAGGACTTCCTATCCCCTCCAGGATCAAAGGTAAAAATCCCTCTGCATGGCATATAAAGCTCTTTATAACCCACTTTTCCTATCTTTTCATTCCTCTTCTTACACATTTACATACTCTGTAATCCAGTGATATCGGTCTCCTTGTTGTTTCTCAAAGAAATGGCCCTCATTCCGGGCCATTTTCATTGGCTATGCCCCAATGCCTAGAATGCTCTCTCTCCTCATCTCTCCCTACTGGTTTCCTGGCTTCCTTCAAGTACTGCTTTTTTTAAGGAAACTTTTGATCCTTATCTTTAACTCTAGGGCCTACCCTCTGATGATCATTTCCAAATTATCCTGTATGTAGTGGCTTGTCTGTACATAGTTATTTGCATGTATTCTTCCCCATTATACTATGAGCTCCCTGAGAACAAGGGGGCTATCTTTTACCTTCCTTTGTATCCCTATCGATGGACACAGTTCCCTGCATATAGTAGGCACATAATAAATGTTTATTGACTACTCTACCTCACACAGAGTTGTTATGAGAACAGCATTATATTATATATATAATATAATTAGATACTATATATAATAAATTATACAATCATGTATAACATACATAATAGATTATATAATTAGAATATATAACTATGTAATTAGATTATACAATTATTATATGTATGTTTGAGTGACTATATATATATATATAGAGAGAGAGAGATATATATGCTGTTATTAAGAACACAGGACATCAAAACTGGAAGAGACCTAATAGATCAACCCCTCTTGCTCAATCCCCATTTTAAAAGAGAAAACAGAACAAAAACTGACTTGCTCAAGGTCATGAATTTAATCATCAGAAAATACAGGAAGTATCCAGGTGTCTTGACCACCCTTTCCCAACCTAACCCTGCCCTTTCCCCTCTACCATGCTTGCTATTCAAATCCTCAGATACACAGATGTATACACTAGGGCTTTAAGCTATTTTCAGTACTGTGGCAAGCCATCCGCCAATTTCTGGGTGCCCAGGCACTGCCTACCAGTCTCCAGTACCTGGCCCTTTCAAGCATGTCACCAGTTGCCGCTGGCCATTCTGATCTGCCCTCTTCTGCTTCTTAGTTTTCTGCAGCTCTTGATGCCCCTGACTCAACTCCCTCAAATGACGCACGTAAGTAACCCCTGTTCTAGGCCTGCTGCACTGTAAGATAAAATAGGGAGACAGAAACTTGTATCCTCTCTCCTGACCCCATTCTCCTTCACTGATCCCCCAAAAGCAACCAAATATACAAAAGAGGAAAAGATAGAGACTTACATCCAGTAAATGCAGTGTTTTACACACTAGGTTTTCCCCACAAAACATATTTGGCCATGAAATATATTAAATGAATTCTCAATTACTGATCCAGGATCCCTGAGGGAATGGAGTATCTCTGGGATAAAAGGGAGGAAAGTGATGTTAAGGAAATTTGGAACAAATGAGAAGTTTTTATTCCAGCATGCAAAATAAGCTCTTGTTACTAGATATAGTTTTCCATTTAACATCTTCAAAGGAAAAGTATCACCATCATTGATATTTCCTCATGAAATCCCCATTCATGTTAAGAAAATAAGAAGTTTGCTTTGGTCATAGTATATGGAAAGCTGGTTTAGCAACCAGAACACTGGACTTGGCTTAGGAGACCTGGATTCAAGTTTCAATTGCAACTAGCTATGTAACCATGGTGATTCAATTCCCTTTTCTGAGTCCCAATTTCTTCATCTTTAGAATGGGAACAACATTAGCTTACACGATGTAATTCTATTGCCTGCCTCACGGGGCTGTTGTGAGAAAGGCCCTTAGCCAACTGCCAATAGCTAACATAATTGTGACCTTCTGATTATAGATGTTTGTTTCCAGGGAACTAGGCTGGTTTTCTTCTCTCTCCTCCTCTATCCATCTCCAAGGACAGAGCTCCAAAGCCAAGTCCTCTGGGGACTTCTTCAAGTCGAATTTGTTTCCACAGGTGCTTTCCGAGGAGTATGTAAGAAAATTGACCATTTTCCTGAAGATGCAGATTATGAACAAGACACAGCTGAGTATCTGCTGAGTAAGTCTCGCCACTCTCCTGTTTTTCTTGGGGAGGAGGGAAAGGGAGAACCTGAGGGAAGGGATAGCAATCTGCTTCTGGGTATATGACGCTAAGGATATGGCTACAGTCCCCATGCCATAGTTTGGGGTAGTTGGAACAGAAATAGTTTGTTGTAGTAGAAAGAGGGCTGTATTTGTAGTCAGAGTACCCGCATTCAAATCCCTGGTTCCTCCGTTCCTGTGTGCCCTAACTGGGCTCCAATTTCCTTATTGGTAAGATGATGGCCCAAATGACCTCAAAATACCTTCAAGCTTTATATCTATGCTCCCATAATCCAAGCAGAGAGGCTACAATGATCATCAAAGATTAAAGCTGAATGGTCCTTTAAACATAGAATATCAGGGCTGGAAGGACTCTTCAGACATTGAATATACAGTGTTGTAGTTGAAAGTGACCTTAGAATATGGAATATTAGAAGTGAAAGCAATCTCTTTGATCATCTAGCCATTTTTCAGGTAAGAAAACTGAGGCTGAAAGAAATTATTTCCCCAAGATCACATGAGTTCATGACAGAGCCAGTTCTCTGGATCTCCAGACTCTGAGTTCAAAAGTCTATATGAACAATCTATATCTGTCTATATCATAATCTGTATTATGCTTTAAAACTTTACCTTTACTGTAGTTTTGCTTGAGTAAACTGGTTTACAGCACAGCCTCCCTACTCATCAGATATGGAATTGAAAGATAAGAGTTGTTAGCAGTGGTAAACTTGCCCTGACTGTGGCCTCTCCTGTTTTCTGCCAATAAATGTTGTTCCCCTACAGAAAATCAGGATAAAATAGGCCCAGAAAAAGCCTTGTATTTGGAGTTAAGAGATCTAGGTTCTAACTCCAGTGCCAACATGATTCCCTGTTTGACCTTGGACAAGTCATATCTTTTCTCTAGGCCTCAGTTCCTTCTATAATTTAAAGAGATTCAAGGTCCCTTCCACATCTAATATTCTATGTTCTAAGTTCTAAGACGTTTCTCATCTCTAACATCATGTTCTATGACTGGGAAGTGGTATAGCCTCCCTTGACCTTGTATTCAGTGTAGTTCAGTTCACATAGTCTAACTTCTGCTTCACATACAGCTTTGCCTCAGATCATTATGCAGCTCAGGGGGTTCCCCCAGCTCTTTCCAGTAAGCAGCTTGACTCTCACAGGCCATTAGGTGCCACTGGGCCTGCTGAATTGCCTCTTCCAATTCTCTAACTCCATTTCTTTATGTCATTTCTCTTGATTTTGGAGAGTAAAATCAAGACAGGTAATTTTTTCTTGACTTCATCAATTACTGTAGATTTCCTCCAAAAGTGTTCCTTTCATTTTTAATCACCAGAATTAGATGATCACAGGAGTGGTAAATAGTTGTGTGATTTTTTTTTTAAATAGTCTAATAAAGACTCAAACCTGAGTAATTTAAATTGAAGACAGTAGTTATAGCAAAAGAGTAGATCGTGGAATTAATTACCCTTCACCCTCATTTTCAAAGCAGGAACCATAACAAGTCCAATTAAAGGAAGCCTCAGAAAACATCTGGTCCCCTAGTTCTTGTTAACAGCTCTGAGTATTTTAGCAACAAGCCTTAGGTGAGTCAATGTGACACAATGGCCAAGAAAGCTCATGTGACGTTAGAGGCTAAAGCAAGTCATGGCAATGCAGTTTAGTGCAGGAAATGGAGTCAAAGAACCTAGGTTCGAATCTCAGCTCTACCATTTACCACGCAGATGTGTGACCTTAGGCAAGGAATGTCACCTCCCCGCATCTCAGCCTTCAAGATATTTTCTAGTTCTAAATATGCGATTCTCTAACAGAGGTTTAATTCATAAAACAAAGGAGGTCAGAGTTCCTCAGAGATCCCTTACCATTCTGTGTCTGTGATCTAGAATACAATATGCATATGGCAGCAAGGGCTCACAGGAGTGAGTTGAGAATCATGTGACCTGGATTCAACAACTTTATTACAAAAGCCCCAAGCATTTATATCATAAGCTGTGATTTTTAAAGCACTTTCCACATACATTATCTCATTTGGACCTCTAGGATTAGTCCCATTTTCTAAAGTTGAAGAAAACTGAGGTTGGGAGAAGGTAAATTACTTGCCTAATATCGTAAAACCAATCAATGACAGGGTTAAGATAAGACTCTAGACATAGTTTTAAGATTATAAATCTAGGATTGAAAGGGACCCAAGAGATTAGCTAGCTTAGGATTCTTTATTCCCCTATGTTGCCTTCTCTCAGTCATTTTACCTAATGAAGTTTCTCTGATCAGGAAGAAAAGAAAAGAAACACAGGCCGTAGAAGCTAGTAAATATACCTACAATGTCTGGCAACCATTGGAATGCAGAGAGGAAGCTGACCCTCCTCCTGATCCTGCAGCCCCAAGACCCCATTGTCTGGACATGAGCCTTGTTAACATGCAGGGCCAGATCAACTCTGGTTGGAGTTGTGTGCTATCCTATTTTAATTCATTTGTCTTGAGAGATGACACACTGCCAAAGTACATTCTGTATTTCTTTTTAAATGAAAGTTAATTATAATTAATATTTTAATAGAAACACAGAAATTGTCAGAGCCAGGAGGGACTTCAGGCTCTAGGACAAGAGTGTTGGAGTTGAAAGAGACCTTAGGACTCGGAATATATAACCTTAAGAGTTTAAAGAGACCTGGGAGATCATGCAGGGGGCTAACGTCCAGGTGATGTCCAGGTAAGGACATCCAAGGCATAGAAACTATGCTATAAAAGGTTCAGTTAAAGAAATTAGAAATATTTACACTGAAGAAGAGTTAAGGTCAGCTAACCACCTAGTTATTTGAAGTGCTATCGCGTGTTTGAGGTATTCACTCATCCTGCTTGGCCCCAGAGGACAGGGCTAGAAGCAGTGAATGGTGGGTAAAGAAGAGAAGATTTGGGTTTTACATGAGGAAAAACTTCCTTCTGAATCAAGCTGTGGAAAAGTGGTTTTCTCATCTTTGAATGCCTTCAGTCAGAGACTGAATGACCACTTGTGGAAGATAGCATCAAAGGGATCTACTCAGGGAGAGTTTAGTCTAGTTGAAGAGTTCATAACTTCTTCTGCACCATGAACCTTTTGGACAGTCTGGTGAAGTCAATGTTCCCCTCCTGAGAATAATGTCCATTGCCTATATTTATAAATTGAAGGAAATGCTAATTTTTAGTTGAAAGATAATGAAAATAAAGATGCATTTTTCCCCATCTAAGCTAGACCCCCCTAAAAATTGTAGACCCCAGGGGAAGACACTCTGGTCTAGCTGACCTCTAGTCTTCACACTCCTTCCATTCCACCATAGTTCCTACTTCTAGATCACATGATATAGTCCTAGCCTCTTAATCTACAAGAAGAAACTGAGGCATGGAGGGATTAAATGAATTGCAAAATGTTAAGAAATGTTTGCCACAAAAAGTGGCAAAACAAGGGTTAAACTCAAGGTGTCCTGACTCCTAATATTGTACGTCTCAATTATATCACATTGCCTATTCAATTTTGCTGAGTAAGTTTTTGAAAATCACCGCTAGCTACAGCCAGAGGGCCCCTAGGATAGTGAGCTATCAGTGCTGCGGTGTTAATGAGGCACGTACAGAATGTCTGTGACCACGTCAAGACCCTGTGCAAGACATTGTTACTAAAGGGGCCCCAAACGCAGTTAGAGGGAATGAGCCCACTGTCCCCAGAAATCCCTGGATAGTGAGAGCCACAGAGCTAATGAAAGGAAGAGGAAATGAATCCATACCTCCAGAGCTGTACTGAATCGATTATTCTGGAGCCAACTGAGATTTTTCACCCTACTGGCTAAGCACCAAACAGTCAATCCAATTCAGTTCCTGAAACAGTCTAAATAACCAGATGTGAGCTGTCTGAGAGACCAAATTGGATCAAACATTTTGGGAATCAATCATTTCTTTGGCACTTAGCCAAGACATCCAAAAAAGATCCCCCTAATCAACAGAAAAATGGCTAATTCAAAACTCCAGGAGACCTTCCCTGATTAATCCTATCCCATTTCCATCACCCTATCACTCCATGTCTCCTCAGTGCTTGCATAGTCATTGGGTGAGGAGGAAAAGGGAGAAGGAAGGGATTGCATATACCAAAGTGGATCATAAATTTCTTGAGTAAAGGACTACATTTCCATCTCTCTTTTTTAAAACCTATTCCATTGTGCCCAGCACAGAGTTTAACTCTCATGGAACTAGGCAACTCAAAAGAGAGCATCTTGCCCAGTCTACACCTGAAAATGAACATCCCTTGGCAACATCTCCAACAAGTGGTCAGACAAAAGAACTCGTTATCTAAACAATCAGTATGCTTAATTGTTGGGCAGTTCTGATGGGGCAGAAAGTCCTATTTTTTAATTGTGAATTAAATTTGGCTTCTCTTTAGCTCAACGTAGTTTCATTGTTAGTAAAAATGAATAGATCAGAGAGACAGAGACATAGATAGATGAGATAGATGAGGATAGATGGATGGATGGATGGATAGATGAGATGGATAAATGGATGGATAGATGGATAAAAATTTTTAAAGTTGGGAAGGCATAGGTTATGGGGGCAAAGTATAGTCTGAAGACAAAAGAGTCAGCCAAATAGCTTCTCCAGAACCCCTCCAACCAAGAAATGCTTTGCTTCCTTCTGGACAGCACAGGTTAGCCAGCACAAATCTCTGGGGTAAAATAGAAATATCTCTACAGATTTTTCCAAAGAGATTTATTTTTTCGAACAAAGCCAGTCTTCCCTTAGAGACATTAGAAACACAAGTAAAGGCCCAAAGGAGTAGAAGCCTGGAAATATGGGGCTGAAAGGAGAGAGAAGGATCAAGAAACCAGGGAGTACTTTTTCCTTCTTTGTCCCCAAAGACACAACCAAACCTATAACTAGAGCTGATTTGTACAAACTCAGAAGTTTGATAGAGTAGATTCCTGTTCATGAGGGGTTGAACTGATTGACTTTGGAGTCCCTTCCAAATTTGAGATCCTATAGAGGGATGCTCTCTGCTTCTCATAGACTTAACCTGGAATATGCATATGGGTCATATGCAGGGATTACTGGGGAAACTATGTGGTGCAGTAGATAGAGCATGGCCAGGAGTCAAGAAAATCTAATTTAAATCCAACCTCAGACACTTACTAGCTATGTGACCTTGGGCAAGTCATTTAACCTCTCTATTTGCTTCAGTTCCCTCAACTTTAAAATGGTGGGAGGAGGGGGAATGGGAGGAGTTAATAAAGCATCTACCTCCCAGGGCTGTTGTGACAATCAAAGGAGATAACAATGGCTAAGGACTTAGTACAATATTTGGCATAAAGTAAACACTACAATATGACGATGAGAATGAGGAAGGTCACCATCATCCTCATCCTCCTCATCATCAATGAGTAGAAGTTACGGCAGATTTTAGCTCATCTCAAGGGAGAATTTCCTAACCATTGTTAGGTATTTGCTGCCCCTAAGTCAGATAGACGGCTTTGGGAGATAGTTCTGTATTTCTGGATGTTTTCAAGCAGAAAGTCTTGTTAACCACTTTTCAGAGATGCTTTATAAGTTATTTATGAAAGGGTTGGATTAGATGACCTCTGAGATAATTTCATTGTTGAGTCACTTTCTATCTTCTCTCTCACATTTATATCCACTTGTCCCTTGAACCCACCCAGTCTTTTTTCTTCCAACTCACTTCATCGACACCACAAAGGCCATAGGGCAATTTCAGCCCTTTCAGAATCATCGCACTGTGCGTTTATAGTCTCTTTTTATTATAATCGTGTCCCTGCCTTATCTTCCCTCCTAGATTATTAGTTCCTTGAGGGCAGAGGTCAGAGGTACTCCAGATCCCCCAGGTCTACCACAGGACCTCCGGAAATGCTGATTAATCATGTGGAGTTAGATGGATGAAGCAGAGACATGGGCCACTGTAATGGTAGGGTACTATCATGAAAAGAGCATGGTCTTGAGACCCAGGACCCCCAGGGTCAATGTTTCATCTCCAACACTTGCTGTTGGCATTACCTTGGAAAAATCAGTTCATTTCCCTGACCTTATCTTTGCAAAAAACAAAAACCAAAATGAGATCATGAGGAGTTGGACACAATTGAAATCCAAGTTTCCTCTTTTATAAAATGAAAGCAATGATACTTGGAATAACGCTTGAGAGGGAAGGCATTACAGTGACCAGAGAGCTGTCCTAGAAGTCAGGAAGACTGGAGTGTCCAAGTCTCACCTCTAATACTGAAAATATTTTGATGTTTTTAAAAATATTTTTAATATTTTGAGTAGAAAATCAACACAATCATTACTTACAAGTCACCAATGCTACGATTTTAGAGCTTGGACTGGACTCATTCAGTACCATCACATCCTGCAAGAGTCAAGGACTAAGTGATGTAGAGGACAGACCAACACAACAGGAAAACCTGAGTTTGGATCTTATCTCAGACAATTTCTAATTGTGTGGCCATGGGCAAGTCACTTTCTCTGTGCCTCAGTTTCCTCATCTGTAAAGTGGAGATAGTAATAGCATCTACTTCACAGATTTGGTATGATCCAGTGATATTACATATGAGAAGCACTTTGCAAAATTAGAAGCACCATATAAATGCTGGTTATTAATATTTGCTAGTTGTACAATCATGAGCAAGTCATTTAACCTCTCCATCCCCAAAGTAACTCTCTAAGACTAGGATTCATTCCCTCCTCATCTTGGCCTCCTGGCTTCCTTCAAGTCCCAGCTAAAATCCCACCTTCTGCAAGAAGCCTTTCCTTATCTCCCTTAAGACTAGTGTCTTCCCTTGGTCAACAATCTCCAACTTATCTTGTATAGAACTTGTGTGTACCTAGGTGTTTGCATGTAGTTTCCTCCATTAGACCACGAGATCTTTAAGGGCAGCAATGGTCTTTGTCATTCTTAGTATCCCCAATACTCAGCAGAGAGCCTGGTATACTATAGGTGCATAATAAATACTTGTTGACTTGACTAAGTTGACTGAACTGGTGCCAATCTGCTTAACAGAGGAAGTCCCTCCCCCACAGAGAGCTCCCTATGCCAGTGAAAACAAAAATCTGAGACAAAAATAAAATAAAACATATAAAATAAAATACTTATATTCCCTGCTTCACAAGGTTATTGCCAGGATGATGCTTTTTCACTTTTAAGGCGCCATAAAAATGTGAACTATTTAATATCCTATCTTATGGCTTTTTCTTTCCTCAGAACCTAGCTCATACCTCTGTATGTGATAGATGCTTAATGGTTTTCAGTTTAAATAAACTGAAGTTTCCAGTGAGAGGTCATGTGATCTTGAATCCTGACTGTTCCTAGTAGTTCCTTGTAAACTTTTCTGATCCTCTACTGTTTCCTCCATACACACAGGGGCTGTGAGAGCATCCAGTGTCTTTCCTATTCTCAGTGTGGGACTGCTATTCTTTGGGGGACTCTGCGTGGCAGCAAGCGAGTTCTACAAAAGCAGGCACAATGTCATTCTCAGTGCGGGGATCTTTTTTGTATCTGCAGGTAAGTTTAGCACCAGGGAAAGCTGAGGAGCCTCTTCATTTATCAGGAGGACCTCAGACAAAACCAAGAAAGCCCAGTCATGAAGACACAGCCTCTGCTGGAGGTGGAGGCAGAATAATATGGCAGATGGAGTCAGAAGTCCTAGGCTCAAATTCCAGTTATGATACTAACCATACAACTTTGGGAAAGCCATTTAACCTCTTCAAGTTTCAGTTTCCTCTTCTATAAAATGAAGGAATTGAATAAGATGGTCATTGTACTTATCACCTTAATGACTCCATGAATCATCCCTCTTAGATAGCGTGGGGAGCCTTTCTTTCTGTCCTAACAAGAGCTAAAGTTTCACAGGAAAAAAATACAATTAAAGACTTCCTATAGAAAGCAACACAATTTAGTGCAATTTTTGCCCTGAAAGACACATAAAACATCCAACATTTGTCAAATATAACAAATGCACATACTCACACAATGAACACGCATGTGCCCTTTTGGCCTAAAGGGTCACTAAGGGTGAGCAAAAGAGTAAGGCCCAAAGGTAAAAAAGATGGGTGAAGAGACTGGGAAGATAGGAAGTAGAGGAAAAACAGAAAAAGAAAAGACAGAGGAATAAGAGAAAGAGTGACAAGAAGAAAGATGGAGAGAGTTAGAGATGCACAAAGAAGACAGAAAAAGAGGGAGACAAAGGAAAGAGACTCAATTGTTCTGGAGGTAAATATTAGTAGAGGGTCATCTCTCGCTGTAAAATGCTTAGGGAATGCTACTCCTTGGCCGATTATCCATGTTTCTGCAGCTACTCTAATGCATACATCTTTAGAGAATCTAACCCAAACAGAATAGCTCCAACACTACATCAAGAAGGAAACCATACTGAATCAAAGCTGCAGTGACCAGAGCAAGATGGCACCCAAAAGATAAAATGAAATCAAACCATGAGGCTGCACTTGGCCATAGTTAAAGGCTCCACAACATTATACTAAGACATGACAATCTAATCAGCTTAATGACCCTGAGGAGTCTTAGAGAGGAATAAAATCTGAGAGTCCCTAATATTGAGTTTATTGAGTTGTATATTCATAATGTACAAAATAATGAGAAAATGACCTATTATCATTACCCCCAGTATGGTAGCAAGAGAGCCAGAAGTCAAATGGCCACTATTCTCAACCTTGTCTTGACTTGGTAACTGGTGTTGTCCAAGGCATGTCCTGTCCTAATCTCAGTTTTCTCATGATGGGGGACTCAACCGTATGCTATCAAGTCATTTTCTAGAAAAATGTAGGGGTCAGGCTAGATCTCTAAGGGCCCTTCCAGATCTAAGATTCTATGTCCTATGTTCCAATATTCCTTCTGACTCTAACAGTTTATCACTTTATATTTGCTAAGGCAGTCTAAGGACATATCAGTTCTACTGAGTTGTACTGACATTCTTGCCATTTCCACCTATTAAATCTTCCAGGGAGATAGCATGCATAAGCTGCTGAAGGACTGTTAGTCCGAAACCCAAACCTTTCATCTTTAGACTAAACAGACACATGGGGAACATTTATCAGTATGAGAAATAGTACATTTTCTTTGTACTTTGGGATCATTATAGCTGCTTCTGCATTCCTCAAAACCCTGGACTCCAGATCTGAAGCATTTTCTCCAGCATGTCTCCTTTTGGGAAAGTCTCCCATTGCCACATGACTACAAGGTACCCTAAAACTCACTTAATACCAGGGCTAGAATGGACCAGAAAACCTAAGACCATTAAGCCTGGAAGGCCTTTTAGAGGTTACCTAACCCAAACACTTCATTTTACTAATGAGGAATCTGGGAAACAGAAAGAAGTGACTTGTGAAAGGTCACACAAGCAATTGGTGGCAAAAGCAACCAAGAACAGTGGAAAGAACACTGGACGTGGAGTCAGATGACATAGGCTCAAATCACTGTACTGTCACTTAATACTTGTGTCTCCATAGGCAAGTCATAGCCACTCTCTGGGCTTCAGTTTCCTAATTTACAAAATAAGAACATAAAGAGATTACCTCAATGGCCCTCTGTTCCCCATACACGAAACTAATAATGCTATAGCACCAAATGCAGTCCTCTTTCCAATCTGTAGGCATTCTGACTTAGGGGCCCTCAACTTAGAAATAACCGATAAAAAGCACAGAGAGAGTCCAAGTCTGGAACCCCTAATAGCCAAAGGATAGCTATGCTTTGTTCTTCATTTCACAATGCCTGGGGAATGCTTTTAGCAAGAAAAGGACTTCTTCATAGGCAAATTGAAGAGCGTTTGTGTGTGTGTGTGTGTGTGTCTGTCTGTTTTACTCTCTCTCTCTCTCACACACACACACACACACACACACACACACACATATACACACACACCGGCTTGCCTTCAATGTCACCAAAGAACTGGAGGGGTACACCTATTATCCCCCATTAGGACACTGACTACACTGTCCCTAAGAAAGTGTGACACAGGGTACAAAACAAGTACATTAAACTTTTATGGGTTAAGTAGGTCTCCTTCGGCCAGCCAGACAGCCCAATTAGTAGGTATGATGTCGATTCTGTAGGGAAATGCCTTCCAAGTTCCACAAAGTCATAATTCAGGAACCTTTGGGAACATAGCTTGGTGTGAACAAATAGATTGGGTATGGTAGAAAGCATGTTGGACTTCTCTAAATCAGGAGAACCTGGACTTGAGTTCAGGTTTGAACACTTAAACTCCACAACTAAAGCTGTCACTTCTCTGTGGGTCTCTCTTTCTATACCTATAAAATACAGGATCACTTTAGATGACCTCTAAGGTAAGATATTCTAGCTTTCATGTCCTAAGTCAACATTACCCAAACTAATTTTGTCATAGAACACTTGGGGCCTGAAAATATACTTATTCCCTCCAAAAAATTCCACATAAATACTGGCACAGGGAATTCTAAGGAGGGGGGATGGTTAGGGAAATTTGGAAGCCAAATAAAACTATTCATGCCTAAAAATACCTCATATAAGTGTTTTGATAGATGCATAATTTCATATTTAATATTTTCAATGAAGAAACATTTTCTCACATTACAGGGAAAACTTTGGGAAATGCTGTTCTAAAGTCATAATACTCTATGATCTTTGTTCTTCAGGTTCTATTAGCCCAGTGGAGTGAAAGTTCCTTCAAGGAAGGAGCTTTCTCTTTAGATCCTAAGCATACAACAGTGTCTTGTGCATAATTGATGTTTAATAAATTACTATCAAATTGAATTCACCTTCTATGTTATATCCTCTCTTTCAACTCTAACCTTCTCTGTGTTATTTGCAGTGCTTCCCATGAGACAGACCTTACAAGGATTTACAGAAGCATTTGTAACTTAGTAGTAGCTGTTCTTAGGTCTCTGGTCCTTCTCTCAACACACTTAGTATAAATGTTTCTTAGTTAAGGTTAGCAAGGGCACTTCTATTTCCTATTAAAAGGTACGTTTTTCTCTTCCTTTCTCTTAGGATTAAGTAACATCATCGGGATTATAGTTTATATCTCAGCAAATGCTGGAGACCCTGGCCAAAGTGACTCCAAAAAAAGTTACTCCTATGGCTGGTCCTTTTATTTCGGAGCCTTATCTTTCATCATCGCAGAAATCGTGGGTGTCATCGCCGTGCACATATACATTGAGAAGCACAGGCAGATTCGTGCCAAGTCACATTCCGAGCTACTGAAGAAATCCACCTTTGCCCGCCTCCCACCCTACAGGTACAGGTTCCGGAGGCGATCCAGCTCCCGGTCCACAGAACCCTGCTCCCGAGACCTGTCCCCTATCAGCAAAGGCTTCCACACCATCCCTTCCACTGACATCTCCATGTTCACCCTCTCCCGGGACCCCTCCAAGGTCACAATGGGGACCCTCCTCAACTCCGATCGAGACCATACGTTTTTACAGCTCCACAACTCCATTCCCAAAGAGTTCAAGGAGTCACTGCACAATAACCCTGCCAACAGGCGCACCACACCTGTCTGAGTGGACCTTGGCCCTCTGCCCTCTGCCCAGTCTTTCCCATGCCCAGTGCAACCTTTGGGGGAAGTGTACAGAGGTGTCTGTCAGATTGCATGGCATAGTCCCCGTGATGGTATTACCAGTGAAACCCTTGTTTATACAGAATAAAACCAAATGGGCCTCAACTCTATCCTCCACCCCAGCCTTTATTCCTCTGCCCTCCTTTCTAAGACAGTTTCCCTTTCTGAGGTCCGAGCCTAAAAGCCAGCCCTACCTGACCAATCAGTTTCTGGGTCTCTCAGTGCCAGATGTTTCCTCCTTTTTCTTCATTGGCTAGAAAGATCTTGGCCTTCTTTCCTCCTTCATCAGAAAGGACGTGGAGGAATTCCCATTGGATTGGGGGAGGGCTCCACCAATCATGTGAATAGGCGTCTATCCCTATCATTCATACACACTGAGCCTCTGCAGATCCAGTGACTCGGGAGTCCCACCCCAGGGGGAATCATTAACCTGATAGTTACATGTTACAAGAAATTGCCTAGAAATCAAGAACGTCCAAGCACTGACACGGCAAATGTCATGAGCGCTTGTGTTATTAAAAATGTTGCCTTGTTGTAACCGATTGAACTGGAAGTGTTTTGTTTCTTTCTTGTCTTTGCCGAACAAGTTGTCCTCTGGAGCGGGTGACCCAGGCGTTCTGAAGCCGAGCTCCTACCAACCACCTAAGGCATTCTGCTTAGCCTGATTGATCTATGGCATTCTATTCAACAATAAACTTTTCCATGTGTCAAACATTTTATCAGCCCCTACTATGTATAGGACCCTATCCTAGGTACTGAAGGTAAGAAATAAAAATGAAAAAAACATAGTCCATACCCTGATGAGACTCACAGTCAAGTATCAATCGATAAACATCTATTAAATATTTACTATATGTAGAATACTGTTAGGTATTGGGGTTGAGGATGAGTACCAAGTATGGTAAAACAGTCTTTGTCCTCACAGAATGCATAGTCTAGTAATAGTTGGGGGATAAAACACATAAATAAACACAATACAATTTGGAGAAAGAGAAAGCAGAAATATGGTGGGCAAGGCACTATTTTAGTCATCAGGGAGATAATTATAAAAGCAAATTTTTGCCCTCAACAATCTTACTTTCTATTGGAAATAATAAGAATAGCTAACATTTATGTAGCCCTTTAAAGTTTACAAAATGTTTTCATGTTTAATTTCATGTGAAATAATCCTACGAGGTAAGTGTCACTAATGTATGTAGATTAAGGGACTGAGTTTTTTAAAAAGGTTTAGTGACTTGCCCAGCATTGCATAGCTAGTAAAGGTCTGAAGTGGATTTAAAAATCATATCTTCTTGACCCCACACCCAATACTCTATCTATCCTACTGCCTCTTCAAGTTCTAGACGTTGAATTCAGAAGATCTGAGCATTTCTGCTCCTTGGGCCGTCATCTGTGAAGGGAAAGGATAGGGCTAGGAATCATTAAAGTTCCTTCCACCTCTAACATTCTATGACTTGTTAAGTAAATAGGAGTAGTACAAAATACTTTGAGGGGTCCAAAAAAAGAAAAATAGTTTATGAAGGTCGAGGTAGTATCTGGGAAGGAATTATGGAAGGCTTCTTGGAGAAGGCGATATTTAATCTGGGACTCAAAGAATAAATAGAATTTAAATAGGTAGATATGGGGATGAGAAAGACATGGTATTTCATGTATTAGCTATTAGCTTCATATGTTTTCCTACAGAGGTAGGAAAACATATGAAGTGTGAGGAGGGGGAGGGATGTCAAGCAGTTCATTTTGACAGGCATAAAGGATTCCTGAAAAATTAGGGTAGAAAAGGCAGGTTGGTACCAGATTATGGAAGATGTGGAAAGCTAGGCAGATGAGATTAATGTTAATCGGCAGGCAACAGGAAGCCTTTCTCAGCAGGGCAAAGAATTTACCTGACAAAAAAACCAGAAGCCTGACCTTGGGCTATCACCTGTATGTACCCAGTGCCCAGATCTCTATCTCTCATCTCATCTATCTCTCTCAAGCTCTAGATTTAGATCCAAGTCTCCAGCCTCCTACAGAAAATCTCCACCTGAATTCCAACATGACCAAAATTCAGGGTTATCTTTATATCCCAACCCATTCCTTTTGACTTCATATCTGTCATTTAACTTTCACTTACATCAGAAGCTTCATTTTTATCTAACATTTCTCTCTCTCATCTCAATTCAACTATTCAATTCACATCAAACATCAGCAAATCCTGTTGTTGATTCCTGCACCTCCTCTCTATTCCCACTGTTGCCACCACTTTGTGCCCTTAGGCAAATCATTTAATCTCCCTGGGCCTCAGTTTCCTCATCTGTAAAGTGAAATTGCTGGACTAGATGACCTCTAAGAATCTTTCCAGTTCTATATGTATGCACTCAGAAGCCTACATATCACCCAGATCGAGGCTTGGGGAACCTATGGCCTAGAGGCCACATGTAGCCTTCTAAGTCCTTGGGTACAGCATTTTGACTGAATGCAAGTTTTACAGGCCAAATGCTTTCATTAAGGAGATTTGTTCTGTGAAGTTTGAATTCAGTCAAAAAACCTAGAGGTTCACATGTGTGCTCGAAGCTGGAGGTTCCCCAACCCTGACCTGAATCATTGCAACAGCCTCTTTTTCCACCTCCCTGCCTCCAGCCTCTCCCTCCTTCAAACCATCCTTCATACTGTTGCCAAAGTCCAACTCTTAGTGTGAAATTTAGCGTATCACTCCTCAGTTCAAACAAATATGATGTCTCCCTAATAACTACTGGATCCAAATCCAAACCCTTTACCTTGGAATTCTTGGACCTTCACAATCTGACACATATATCTCCCCTCCTCAACCTCAAACCTCTTCAAACTAATCATACGCTGATCTTCTGCCACCTTCAAGGAGTTTACATTCTAATGTGGGGGGTGAGATACCACATGAATATATTCTATATTTCATCCAAACTGTTCATTGTCCCCCAGGATATATCCTCAGAATGCAACTACCTCTTTGCTTTTGTTTCCATATTTCCCGTTAATTTCTAATTGTTGAAATTCTATCCATTCTTCCAGAACTAGTTCAAATGCTTCTCTAATTAGCCTTCTTTGTCCCAGTGGAAATTATCTGTCTTCAGTTTTCACATATTTTGTACCTTTCTTATATTCTTTCATTTTATAATATTGTTATTTACATGTTTGTCATATCCCCTACTGGAGGGTAGATATAAATGTCTAAATTAAAATGTTATGTCTCCCCTAGTACCTGGCATCATGCTCTGCATAGAGTATATGTTTAATAAATGGCTTTTAAGTTGAATTGGGCCCCTACTCTCTCCATCTTTTCATCTTTTCTCCTCCATCTATCTTGAAGCCAAACTCAATCTCTCCTCCACTCTAGGGATGCTGAAAGTCAGACATTTTGAAGTTACTAGAAGAGGAAGGGTACAATTTTCCTAAGGGTATGCTACATGGCATTTATGACATCCTATCACCTGACCTTCACAACTATCTTGGGAAACTCACAAATGGGAAACAGCAAGCTTACATTTACCACACAATGAATTAAAGTCTCACACAAATTGCTGTCAAGTCAATAGTCTGGCCATGGACCTGAAAAAGGCTGACTGATCTCCAGGCCCGTAGGGACCAAATAAAATTCCATTCTTTCACCAACAGCCTCAAATTAAATTGAACAAAAATGAGAAAAAATGTTTCTATGTTGTAACAGGAAAAATAAAACAATGAGATATGGTGTTATAGAGAGATCTCTGGATTTAGAGTCAAGGGACCTGAATTTGAGAACCAACTCTCACATTAGCTTACCCTGGACAAGCTACTTACCCAATTCATATCCTCCATGCTTAGGAGTTACAGTTTATTTATCTGTACAATGAATGAAAGAATTTATAAAGCTCATCTCAGATTTATAAACTATGAATCTATGACTTCTGGCTCTAACACAAAATACAATTTTACCTTGACCAAGTCATTTCCCCTCTGTGAACCCCATTTTCCCCATTGATGAAATGTGAGAGGTAGACTCAATGACCTCGAAGGTCTCTTCCAATTGTGACATTCTATATTCTATGGTTCTACAACCTCATTTCCCTCTGAGGACCTCACCCTCGAAATGAAGACTGTTGCATTAGCAAACCTCTTTCTGGAGATTCTTGCTGAGAGAAAAAGACAAAGAGGTAATTCCTCTCTCTTTTCCTCCTAGAAAAATTCTGGTGACTGTCCAACAAGAATAGAGCTTGAAGCTTGGGTAGAATGCAGAAGTTCCTACCTATTCCAGTGATTCCCCAGCACCATATGAGCTTCTCTTCCCTGAGAGCTGCCAGGACTGGAACCTTGAACCATATCTCAGAATTTAAAAATGTCACTGGCTGAATTTCTTCCTAAGCCTAGAAGTAGCCAACAGGTAGTTAGTTGGTGAAATACCACAGCTATGTCCTATGTGGAAAGGCATTTCTTTCTTTCCCAGGTGTAGTGCTTATAGGAGGGGGTAAGAGGGGCCTCAGAGCTATATTCTTATGCAAGAGGTAAATTAACCTAATCTATGACCCACTGACTCCCCTTCCAAAATTTATCTACCAAGTTCAGTTACCAGGTCACCATGGTTATTTCCCAAAAACACAAAGAGTTTCATCTAGGAAGGATCCCTTCTCCTCCTGGGAAACATACAAAGGAGATACAAACCAGACCCAAATGGTCAAGTTCCAAGGGAAACACAGACTCACACAAATGGGCACTGCAATTATATATCTGCATTAATGTCTCTCAGCAATAACTTGCCTCATATGAGCAGAGGCAGGAGGCCAAAACAATTCACAGGCTCCAGGGAATGATTGCTACTAGCTACTTATAAAGTTTCAGGGAAGAAGTATAAGCTGATGGTAAAATATCTTTTTATCATTACTTCCAACTCTCCATGCCATGTCTAGCCATTCATTTGGCTCACTGCACTGTGGAAGCAACCTTGTGTATCAAAGGGTAGAATGGGAACTCTAACAGGTCCTACCAATTCGATTCACTTGATCACCTTACTAAGTGTTTATTATATACAGAGCAGTTCAAAAGATACTAGAGATATTAAAAAAAACCAAGTACCAGACCTCAAGGAATTTATATCCGAATGGGGATATACTTAGCTGAGTAGAATACAAGGTAGGGAGTGATTAGGACAAAGGAAAGATCTAGAAAAATTTGAAGAGAAAGAGAACACATTTAGCTGAGGTCATAAAGATGGGGAACAAGAAAGGAAGATTTCATGGGCAAGGTGGCACCTGAGCTGAACCCTGAAGAAAAAGGTGTTTCTAAAAGGTGAAAATGAGAAATCGCATTTCATGCATGAAAAATTGGCTTGTCCAAACGTATGGTAATGGAAAAGTGCATGTTGGGCTTAGGAAAACGACTAATAGAGCAGGATAGAATATAGAATGCATGCGGGGCAAGAGTACACAATAAGGCTTGCAATATAAGGCGAGGCCAGATGATGGGGCATCCTTAAATGTCTGGCTACAGAGACTGTAATTATCCTATTTAGGAATAGGAAGCTGTCTAGCAAAGGATGGTATGCCTATCATCGGACACACATTCTAAGTTTAGAGAGGTTCATCACCAGCATATGATGGATTTTTTGGTCATATCAATTCATGAAAACTATCTTTAAAGGGGTAGGGGAATTACAATCTATCTCAGGAAAAGGAATGACCACACAGATGCAGGAGCAAATCTTTTGAAGTCATGAAGTATGTTTTTCAGCCCCTTCCCACTGTATAGACATGGAAGGGTGGCAAAGCTGGCTTTCTCTGATTAGTCCTTATGATTTCCATCTTGCATATGGTGACAGTGGTGAGATGGGCCAAGAGAAATAGCTTTGCCATGTCCTCATTGTTGTCTCCAATACTGTCTTCACCAAACATTTAATATGTACTTATTGTGTGCTGGGGTGATGTTCAAGAAGGACTAGATCCTCTGGTGCCAGGGCATGACAAACCCTTTTCAGAGCTGCTCATTCACTTTGGGTGTCTACCTGGCACTCAACCCTCCTCTGTGGCTCCAAGAAGCTGTAGCACACACAACAGCCACACTCTGGTAAAACCATCTCAGCAGACAGGCTAAACCAGGTTGAGAGCTATCAACAGACCTCAGACCCGCTGGTGAGTTGGGGGAACGGGAAAGTGTCAACCTCAAGCATGTGGAGACTTCCACCGGCAGAATGGGTGGATGAGGACAATCTGTTACAATGGAAATGAAGATGACTGAAACGGGTGCTTGGAGTGTCTAGAGCTTGGTCAGATGTTGAAAACATCAAGGTCATTCACTGCATCCAAGGCCGCTGCTAGTCATCTTGTCACTAGACTTTGATGACTCTGGAAGAAAGAATGAGGCTGAGGACTTATGCAACTCTGCCTCATTTAAATCCAATTTACATGCAAGTCATCAACCTGTAATGTCATTGGCTCTCTTCAATAAAGGAAGGAAAACAACAGCAGTATGTGCTGGGCCCTGTGTTAAGTACTGGATACTTTAAACCCAGAAGTCTACGCTGCTAGAAATTTGTAATAAGAAGCCTGTGGTCTCCTCACTGATGTTAACATCAAAGGTTAGAGACCAGGCTTTCCCAAATAGAAAATAAAATCCTTTATTAGTTTACCTGGCTAATACTTGTCATACTGCCTTGCATAGAGTAGACATCTAATAAATAATTATAACTTACTTATTGACTAAACACTTCACACATCTACTTCTATTTTCAACCTGAACCGTTTCTGAGAAGTGATAAATTTAATAATTTACTACCCATTTTGCTAATAATAAAATTGTCTTTTTCAAGTCAAGCTTTAAGGGATGACTGTGGCTCCAATATTCCTAGGTAAGTAACAATATTTCAGAATTTCAGAGGTAGAAGGAAAATCTTTGGTTCATCTACTCCAAACCTCCTTGTTTTATTCATTGAGTCTATTGGTGCCCGGGACTAGGGAAGGTCACACAATGTGTGAATATCAAGTTCTGGCTAGAACTCAAGTCTTCTACTAGCCCTTCTAGAGCTCTTCTCACTGTCCCAACCCTTCTATGTTCATTGTCCTCCTGCCTTTCATGATGTTAAACACTTCACATATATGCCTTTGGCCATCATGCTTTCAGACCAACAAGGGTTATCTTTTTGGTTTATATTCTTATGGTGATCTCTTAATATTCCTGATCATTTTAATTTACTCAGAACTTCACTTAGGTAGCTAGACTCACCTTAGCTTCACATGAATCCCTCTCCAACAATCTATGGCCATACTTCAACATCATGTCTCTAGTACCCTGAATTCTCTTTCAAATTCCTTGGTCTTCTTCCAAGAAGAAACCAGCAGCCAATGGCAAACTAGATTCCACCTTTGTCAGACCACTGCTGGGGAAAGATGTAGAGACATGAAAACTGGCTCACTAAACATTCATGCTACCCAATTTTATTATGACCCTTCTTCTTGCTCAGAAATCCTACTATTCATCCCATCCAATACTTAAAAAAAAATCGTAAGAAGCTAGTATATGCAGGACAACTCTCTAACACAACAGAAGAGTTACTCATTTGCATTGGAATAGAGGGTTTTTACACTGAGAGTTCCAATATCAACCCTACACCAGTGATATCACAGTTCTGAATACACTAAAATGTGCAAAACACTTGGGAATTGGTTCTGGGTTCTGGAAATAAAATCACAAAAATGAAGTTTCTTCAAAAGAGTGATATTCTACTGGGGAGATAGAAAATACAATCATAGGATCATAATTCTAGAGCTTAAAGAGACCTCAAAAGTAATACCATTTAACCCCCCTCTTCATTTTACAGATAGGTAAATTGAAGCCCATAGAAGTCAAATGACTTGTTTATGGTCATAAAAATATAAACACATAAGTAATTTACAGTTATTGAAAAGGGAGATATCACTAACAGCTAGAAGAATTAGAAAAGGCTTCCGGAAAGGAGGAAGCATAAGAGATGAATTGTGAAGGAAGATAGTAATCTAAAGAGGTGCAGGCAGAGAGAGAATACATTCCAGGCATAGAGGATATACTGTGCGATGATATGGAGAGGTAGGAAATTTAATATTAAGTTTAAGGAAGATGGTCAAGCAAAGGAGTGGTCAGAGAAGTAGGAGAAGAACCAAGAGAAAGTCTTCACAAAAGAAGGGTCATTAATAACCCCAAATGCTACAGAATGGTCATCATGGATGAATAGTGAGAAACAGTCACTGGAGTTAGCAATCAACCCATCAGCAAACATTTATTAAGCACCTACTGTGTGCCATGCATTATGTTAAGTCCTGAAGATACAAATGTAAAAGTGAGACAGTCCTTACCCTTAACCATCTTACATTTTCCTGAGAAGATGCAGCAAGATTACTGACAAGAAAATGCAAACTGTCTACAAAATAAGTATATGATTAGTAGGGAAAGAGATGGCACTAAAAACTGAAGGAATAAGAAAGGACTTCTTTTTGAAAGATGTGGCATTTGAGCTGTCTTGAATGCACCTAGGGATTGCAGGAAGTGAAAGGAAAGAAGACAATTTGCGGTATTCCAGAAAGCCCATGCAATGGAATGGTGTATATGGGAAATAGAAAGCCAAAGAAGGGTGCAAAAAAGGAAATGCTTTGTAATCAATCCAGAAAAATAATCAGATTGTTGAGAGATTTTGCCAGACAGAGAAGTTTAATTTTTTGTCTCAGAGGCAATAGGAAGCCACTGAAGCTTCTGGGACAGGGAAGTAATACGGTCTATAATTTAAGATTGTCAATTTGGCAGTTCTTTGGAGAACTGATTGGAGAGGGGAGGCATTGAATTTAGGGTCACCAATTAAAACTATTTCAATGATGTAGGCTAAAAGCAATGAGGGCCTGAACTGGGATGGTTATCATGTGAGTAAAGAAAAAGAAACAGATGTGAGAGTCGTTGAGTTAGGTAGGAGCAACATCACCTGACAACTGATTAGATTTAGGGGTGGCATGAGACAGAGGTCTTGCAAATAAAGAATTAAGAATGACTCCTAAATGTCAAACTGTGGTAGCTGTAAGAATGGTGGAACCCTTAACAGAAAGAGGGAAGTTGGAAGGAATGGAGGTTTTTCCAGAGGGGAAGGGATGATGAGTTCTATTTTGGATAATCACATAATCCTGGAGAGGGTAGCTTTAATTGAATGATGAGGTCAGAAGACAGATTACAAGGGGATAAGAGTATATCCTTGACTTTCCTCATATTTTACATCATGCCTTCACCTTGACATGATACTAAACATGTAATTGTTGTTTCCTCTAGAAATCAAAAGAAATTTCCTTCCACTCTAAGGTCAACTATTTCACCTATGTTTTGGATTCAATCCCTTCCTGCCTCAATAGGAAACTTGTCCCCACAAATATTCCCTTCATTTCTACCATTTTTCATGCCTTCAACATGATCCCCATCCCTTCTACCATCAACACACTCCAGATAGATATAGATAGATAGATAAGTAGATAGATAGGTGTATGTGTATGTATATATATATATGTTATATATGTATATACATACATTTGTATGTATTTGTGTATGTATGTGTGCATGTGTGTGTTTATATGTATGTATATATATGTCTACACACACACACTTCACTTGACCTTGACTCCTAACTACGCTTGAATTCCTCTGCTTCATTTCACCACCAAAAGTCTCCAAAACATGTCTCTGCATTGGACATACACCCTCCCATCATAACCCCCAATATCCAGATTCTATCCCCATCAACTATAGAGGAATTCTCTCCATCACTTTGGCCAAATTCAATGACTTTTCTCAGACCTCTTCTTGCTCTCTCTGTGGTCTTCAACAGACTTGATATCTATTTTGTGCCCCTTACTACACCTACACACACACACACACACACACACACACACACACACATACACACACACTTGATCCCCTTGAAATTCTCCTTCTCCTGGGCTCCCATGACACTTTTTTTTGGTCTGCTTCTTCCTTTTTGACCATTCCTGTCTGGCCATCTCTGTTTATTCCTCTTTTTCTTCCCATCCCTTGAGTTTTCCTCACAGCCATCTTTACATAGACTTTTGACCTTCGCTATCTACACTCCCCTTAGAAAATTCATCTAAGATTGAACAGCTTCTGCTATTTCTTCAGCCCTGACTTCTATTTATTCTCCAGCCCTATATTGTTAGCTACCTACATGACCCATCTACATCCGGGGATGCAACCTGACAATAGAAAAAACAATAACTTTCCGTTCAGAAGACCTGTGTTCAAACCCTAGCTCTATCACCTGCTACCTAAATATGATCCTAAGCAAGTCATTTAGCCTCTCTGAGCCTCAGTTTCCTCCAAGGGCGATGTTATTCTTTTCACTCCCTACTTCCTATAGTGATTGTAAGGAAAATACTTTGTGAGCTTAAACTTACTGAAAGAAATCTAACTAGGATTATTTAGCTATTATCATGCTTGCATTCCTCACTTTTGCGTGGGACACAACATGTAAAATATTAACTCATTAACTAATCATTTCTCCTTGCCATCTGGTTCCCCTTGCCAAGTACCTCATTTCTCCTAGTGAAATCCCCATTTTTTAATTTAGAAACCTTGGAGATATCTTTAACTCTTCCCTCTTCTTCACTCCCTATATCTATTCTGTCATCAAGTTCCTTTATGTCAACTATTGATAAAGTGTCTAAGACACTTGTCCTTTCCTCTCTATGCCTACTGTCACCAATCTAGTCCAGGTTCTCAAGTGCTCATACCTGAACTATTACAAAAATCCTATGGTTCTTCTCCCTCTAATCCATCTAGCATACCACAGCGAAAATGCACTTTTATCATATCACTTCTACTAAATGTCCTACAATAATCCCCATTTTTGCTATATCAAGTCATTGAAACTTATAGAATATTAGAACATTAGATAATTGAAATATTAGAGCTAGACAAGACTACAGAACCTAGAACATGAAATGTTAGAATAAGAAGGTATCTTAGAACAATGATCTTAGATCTTAGAGCTAAAGGTCTCCTTAGAAACTAAAGACACATTAGAACACAGAACAGAATATTAGAGTTAGGAAGGACTTTAGAACCTAGAACATAGGATGCTAGTACTAAAAAGGACCACAGAGAACATAGAATGTTAGAGTTATGAGAGAATTTCTGATTGTTCAGTCATTTTCAGTCATGTCCAACACTTTGTGACCCCATTTGAGGTTTTCTTAGCAAAGATACTGGAGTGATTTGCCATTTTCTTCTCCAGTTCTAAAATTAGAATATTCAATTCAATTAAAAACATGCATTAAGTACATACAGTCATATAATTTGAGCTGAGAGGGACCTTCGGACATAGAACATAGAATGTCAGAGTTGAAAGGAACCTAAGAGATCATGAAAACCAATCCTCTTATTCTACAGATGCAGATCTGAGTCCTAGATAAGTGGGGTGATTTGTTATAAAGTTATATAGCTAATACATGACAAAGCAAGGACTCAGACACAGGTCTCCTGATTCCCACTACACTGCTCTGACTTCTCAAATGATGCCTTCCTAAAATCCTCTACCTTACTTTCAAAGCTTCCCATAATCTATTCTAATACTCCCACCTAGCCAGCTTTCCCCACACTGTTTCCAAATAGACTCCATTCATCTAATCAGGCCAATCAACTTTCCATTCCAGGCGTGTTTATGCTGACAAAATAGCTTTTGCTCACATCACCTGGATAGGATTTAGAGAGATGACCTCCTTTCTTTATCATTTCTAAATCCTATCTATCTTCAATTTTTCAAGAAGGGGCAAGTTCATCAATGTGGATGCTGTCTGTACTGACATAAACTACAACCCAATGGACTTTCCTGGATGGTCTCCATGAGTTACTATGTTTCAAAAGTTCAATATCTTGCTGTCAATAAGGTGATAGAGCCTCCCAAAGTAGCTAGCTTCTCAGGCAAGATACATACAGTTCATCAGAGTTCATATCCATCCTTCAAATGTCAGATCAAACCTACTTTTCCAATAAGCCTTCCCTTCCTACTTCAGTTTCCTCCCCCCTCATATTTCTCTTTTTTGAATTCCTAATGCAGTTACTATCAGTTGAACACTTAGTTTTCTCAAATAATTTGATGTTTATATGTTTGTATTTATGATGGAATGGGTGTATGCAAGTATAAATATATATTCCATATAGTATAAAAATATATTTATATAAACATACATGCATACAAAGATACCCACACATATATGTATATATACATATATGTATATATAACTGTATATTATATATAGATATATACACACATATCCATATTTATTTATTTATATCTGTATATGAAAGTGTAGCCTCCTTAAGCAGCATGAGTTCCCTGATACCTGGGGCAGTCATTTTTGTCTGTTTCTTCAGTACCTAGAACAGGTCTTGGCACGTAATAGATGCTTCACAAAGGCTTGTTGATTGTCTGGTTGACTGATTGATGTGTGCGGCATGCTGATATAGTGGAAAATTGAAGCTAAAGGATAGAACCCAATTCTTCCACTTACTAAGTATAAATCTCTTATCTTCTCTTGACTACAAGCAACTCTCTAATCCTACAAATTGCAAGGTATTTGCTAATCTGTACTGGGAAAAGGGCTTTCCTTGATGAAAAACATGTTATACCAAGGTAATTAGAAATCTAGATCAAAACAGGGGGAAATAATGCTTGTACTACCCACCTTGTTTGGGGAAAAGGGCTTTATGGACCATAAAGTGCTCTGAAAATGTAAGCTGTCTTTTTTCCAACTAGACTATAAGCTTGTTTCTTCTTTCCTTGTATCTTTCTTGGCACCTAACAGCATTGAGTCAATAGCAGGCCTATCCAAATCCTCATGGACCAGTTCATTAAGGTTTTTCTTTCTTGGGATCTTCAAGTATCAGTACAAATATACACACATGAAATTATTTGAGAAGCTCCTTGATGTATCCCCCTTAGCTGCAGGGACAACTCTTACATATGAGATTCTAGGTTGGGGTGGCCATGTAGCTTAGCTCTACAGAAGGGGAGTAAAAGGTCTTATGTCTACTTTCCAATAGGAAGAGTATTAAAGAGATAACTGGGACCCCAAAAAGTGAAGTGATTAGCCCAGGGTCACTCAGCCAGTTCATATCAGAGGTTGGACTTAAACCCAGATTTCCTTGATCCAACACTAATATTCTTATACCATGTTACCTCTCCAAGACTCTAAGTTGTGGTGCACTAAAATCGGCAGGCACTGGCAAAGGGAGTTCTCTACAGCTCTCAAGTGTGGTTCAAAATTACAACATTATCAATAACAGTGTATTAGAAAAGTGGCATGGCCAACTTGACAGATTCTTTTATATATTGTCTTCCTCCACTGGAAAGTGAGCTCCTTGAGGATAGGAAATATCTTTCTTCTTGCTTGGATTTGTATTTCTAGCATTGATTTATGTGCCTGATACATAGAAAACAATAAATGCTTCTTCACTGATTGACAAAGTACATTCTTTTTTCTTTTATTTATTTATTTTTATGTTCCAGCATTCATTTCCACAAAATTTTGAGGTCCAATTTTTCTCCCCATCTCTACCCTCCCCCTCTCCATAATACCTTGCATTCTGATTACCCCTTCCCTTAATGTACCCTCCCTTCTATAACACCGCACCCTTCCCTTATCCCCATCTTCTCTCTTGTGGAGCAAGATAAATTTCTGTAACCCATTATCTGTGTTTTTTTATTTCCCAGTTATATGCAATAATAATTCCCAACATTCGTTTCTAATATTTTGAATTCCAACTTCTCTCCCTCCCTCCCTCTCTACCCATCCCCAGTGAGAAGGCAAGCAACTCAATACCAGCTATATATGTGTCATTTTGCAAAAGACTTCCATAATAATCATGTTGCATAATACTAACTATATTGCTTTCTATTCTACCCTGTCCCCCTCTTTTATTCTCTCATTTGACCTTATCCCTTCCCAAAAGTGTTTACTTCTAGTTACTCCCTTCCCCCATTTGCCCTCCCTTCTATCATCCCTCTCACCTCATTTGTCCCTCCTTCCCTACTTTCCTGTGGTGTAAGATAGATTTTCATACCAAATTTAGTGAGCATGTTATTCCCTCCCTAAGCCATATGTGAAGAGAGTAAGCTTCACTTTCCCCCTCTCATCTTCTCCCTTTTCTCCTCCTTTGAACAGGATTTTTCTTATCTCTTTTATGAGTTATAACCTGCCCCATTCCATTTCTCCCTTTCTCCTCCCAGTATTTTCCTCCCTCACCCCTTAATTTTTATTTTATTTTTTTTATGGATATCATCTCTTCTGATTTAACTCAATCTGTACTCTCTGTCTATGTGTGTGTGTGTGTGTGTGTGTGTGTGTGTGTGTGTGTGTGTGTAATCCCTCCACCTACCCAAATACTGAGAAAAGTCTCAAGAGCTATAAATATTATCTTTCCATGTAGGAATATAAACAGTTCAACTTTAGTAAGTCTCTTATGATTTCTCTTTCCTGTTTACCTTTTCACGCTTCCCTTGATTCTTGTGTTTGAAAGTCAAATTTTCTATTCAGTTCTGATCTTTTCATCATGTATGTTTGAAAGTCCTCTACATCATTGAATGACTATTTATTCCCTTGAAGTATTATACTCAGTTTTGCTGGGTAGGTGATTCTTGGTTTTAATCCCAGTTCCTTTGACCTCTGGAATATCCCATTCCAAGCCCTTTGATCCCTTAATGTAGAAGCTGCCAGATCCTGTGTTATTCTGATTGTATTTCCATAATACTTGAATTGTTTCTTTCTAGCTGCTTGCAGTATTTTCTCCTTGACCTGGGAACTCTGAAATTTGGTCACAATATTCCTAGGAGTTTCTCTTTTTGGCTCTCTTTCAGGAAGTGATGGATGGATTCTTTCAATATTTATTTTGCCCTCTGGTTCTAGAATATCAGGGCAATTTTCCTTGATAATTTCATGGAAGGTAATGTCTAGGCTCTTTTTTTGATCATGGCTTTCAGGTAGTCCCATAATTTTAAAATTGTCTCTCCTGGATCTATTTTCCAGGCCAGTTGTTTTTCCTATGAGATGTTTCACATTATCTTCTATTTTTTCAAACTCTCGGTTTTGTTTTCTAACTGCTTGGTTTATCTCATAGTCATTAACTTCCCTGAACTCGATTCTCTCTTTTAAAGAACTATTTTGTTCAGTGAGCTTTTGAATCTTGTTTTCCATTTGGCCAATTCTGCTTTTTAAAACCTCTTTCTCCTCATTGGTTTTTTGGACTTCTTTTTCCAGTTGGATAAGCCTCTTTCTAAAGGTGTTTTTTTCCTCAGCACTTTTTTGGTTCTCCTTTAGCAGGCTGGTGACACGCTTTTCAAGCTCTTCTATGGCCTGAGCCCATTTCATATTCATTTTGGGGATACTGGAGGCAGAGGCCTTGACTTCCTCTGACAGTATGCCTTGTTCTTCCTCATCAGAAAGGATGGAAGGAGACCCCTGTTCACCAAGAAAGTAACCTTCTATGGTCTTATTTTTTTTTTCCTTTTTTTGAGCATTTTCCCCAGCAAATTACTTAACTTCTGAATTCTTTGTCATGAGGAAGGTCCTAGAGCTTCTCCTCTCCTCAGTACAAGGCTGAGGTTCAGAGCAGATGCTCAATTCCCCCAGAGGCATTAAGCTGAGCTGCCTGGACAATGGACCCAGGCTGCTTCCTTGGCCACCTTAGCGCCTGCCTTCTACTGCTGCCCCCGCCTGGGGCTAATGCTGTGGGAACCCCTTTCCCTTCTCGTCCAACTGGGAAAGCCCTCCCACACTGACCTTTAGAGCTTTCTTTGTCACTTATGGGTTGAGGGATCTGAGACCCTCCCTGCTGAGAATTCTGCCCTGGAAGTCTGTTCAGGTACTGTTCTTCCCAGTGCCTTATGGCCAGGGCTAGGCTCCACTTTTGCTCAGTGTCCCATGAGATAGAGCTTTCCTGTCAGCCTTCCGGGTTACCTTTGGCTGGAAACGTCTTTTACTCTGTTGTTCTGTGGCTTCTGCTGCTCTAGAATTCGTTGAGAGTCATTTTTTACAGGTATTTTGTGGGCCGTGGGGGAAGCACTAGATTATGTGTCTTTCTACTCTGCCATCTATGACAAGTCATGTTCTTAAATGCATTAGCTTCATTGGTCTTCATAACTACCCTCAGAGGTAGGCAATACAGATGGAACAACTAGGTTTGCTCCCAAGGTTTCATTCCTATTCTGGCCATGAAGGTTGGAAATAACACAGAGAAGATGCCATGAATTTTTACCCTGGATCTGTACATTTTTAATACAATTATATATTGTAATAACTATTTTGGTGAAATTGATTTTCTTTCTGATCTTACCCATTTTGTTTTATATGGTTAAAAAACTTAATTCTGGGGTTTCACCAAACCCCACCCCCCTCCTGCAAAGGGGTCCATGACCAAAAAAACAAAAGACTAAAAATCCCTAATCTAAACTGAGACTATGTTGCTTTAGCAAAAAGTTATAGCAAACTACTCATTGCATACAAATAACTCATATGCTTCCTTGGATACATGGTTTGGTAGTCAGATCATAAATTTCCACTGTCTTCTGAACTCCTTGATGATGGCAGACCAGAAAAATATCACGCCTAGATGACCAACCTCTAATGTAATTTACTCTTTTTATAATATCATTAGCATCCATTCTTATAGTCCTACTCATGATCATGCTCCTTCCAAGTTCCAGATGAAAGTTCCTCCATGTTTGCATATTTAATGGCTAAGTTCACCCTCTGGATATCTTGACTAGTGACTCTGCATCCCTGAAGTCTTCTTTTTGAAGGAGATTGTCAGCATCTGGTGGATCTTCATCTCCGTTCCAGTGTCCAAAGACTGCCTCCTCCATTTCTTCCATGTACCCTGTCTCTGTCTCTATCTTTGGAATAATGTGTTTATAATAGCATTACCTTAAAAGTACTGAGAATTATCACTGAGGGGCTATTTACTTCATATCTGCAGAAGAAGCAGTGTGGTATGGTAGAAAGCATCCTGTGTTTGAAATCAGATGGCCTGCTTTCAAATCCTAGTGCTGCTAATTAATGCCTCAATGAAACTAGAAAAACTATTTAATCTCTCTCTGCCTGAGTTCCTCATGTGGGGAAAATCAAAGGATTGAACCAGATAGCCTCTAAGGTCTCTTCCAGTTCTAAATCTATATTCCTATGTTTCTATGACCCATGCTGCATCTCCTACCCAGGAAGCAGAATCCAAGCTTCTAACCAATTTAATCCTTTTAAAACCATAAAAACTATGTTAATCTACAGACAAACTGAGGCATAAAGAAGTAAGTGAGTGTACCTCAGATCCCATAGACAAGTGGCAAAATAGGATCATAACAATTAAGATGGGACTTTAGAGATTGACTAGTCCAACCTCTTCATTCTAGATGGAAAAACAAAATGAATTCCAGCATGAGGAAATATTTTTTCCATGGTCACATAGATGAGAAGCTGGAGAAATAAGATTCAAACTCATGGCTTTTACCCAAGGAAGTGCTCCTTCTAGTCTACCATTGCTGTTGCTTCAACAAAATTATTAGTGAGCAATTAAATACTAAACTGAAAGGTATTCAAGGAAGTTAGAGAGGTGACTTACCAAACATAACCAAGGAATGCTTTATGGAGGAGAACGGGAAGATAAACAGTGGGTATTGAACTGGGTCTTGAAGGATAGGTAGGATTTACAGAGGTGGAGAAAAGTGGAAGAAAGCTATTAATGCCTTTTCAGGTACAGCAGCACATGGGGCCAAGAGTTTCAGGACATAGTCTACAATAATGGCTCCTAAGTTCCTTTTCTGAGCTGTCTCTAAGAACATGGAAGCCATCAGATGAAAAGTCTACTTTGGATTATTTTTTCCCTAAATTCAGTAGCTTGCACTTGCCCACATTGAAGTCCATCATCTGCCACTTCTCTGCCCACTCACACAGCTCTGTGAGATCTCCTGGTGGTTTTATCACCATCAACTTGGCATTTCCCTACTCAGCACAGCTCAGTGTCATCTGCAAATGTGGAGGTTTCACTCCCTCCTCCAGATCATTTATAAAAATGAAAATAAGACTATGCCCAGCATAGATCCCTGGCTGGTGAAAGGAGGTTGGAGGGGGCACCTCACTGTTTTCATTTAATTCATTCATTCAACAAGTACCATATTGGTCTGAATGTAGGCTGCCATTAAATACAGAGTGCATAACTAAAAGGTGATCCTGTTGAAAGGGGGAAAACATATTAAAATATACAAACAACAATTGCAAGAAATTACCATGTTAAAATATATTTACTGTGGAAAGATATTTTTATAGTTCTTTAAATTCAAATGAAGATGTTTTATTCATTTTATCATCATTTCACTCTTTATCTTCATCACTTTTGTTGTTCTTTTACTAAGAACATAATTACAGTTCACACTAAGGTTTTATATAAGCCAGATTTGGGGAAAAGTACAGTCTATATTTGGACGAATGTGGTATTTATCGAGCATCTATCATGAAGACAGTCATCAAGGAGACTAAAGAAATATTAAGATTTGTCCCTGTCCTCAAGAAGCTTATGATCCTACCGGGGAGATAAGACTTACACACACAGAATAATATGGGACACTATACAATTAAATAACAAATGGCAAATCAGGAAAAGTAAATGCCCTTTTATGTTAATTTTTTTAAAGTGCTCATTTATCCCTACATGTTGTTTTCTGTCACTAAGGCTTTTGCCTTATTCAATAATTCAAAAGATCCTTTTATTAATTTCTGGAGAACTGTTATCCCAGATCACAATATCTTCATGCCTTAATAGGCTATCATCATGAGTAGAGGCCACAACCCCGCCCCACCACCAAAAATCTTCATTATTTGGTATCCAACCTTCCCATGATTAGCTTTGCCAGAGAAGGCAAGGCCTCAATTTATAGACACACAAAATATCATTGATCCCATCCTAGAAGCCTTCCTAGCTTGGTAGTGCCTAGCAGAACAGGTATTCTACTGTTAGTGCCAAAGATTCCTTCCATATCATAACATCCAAGAAGAGTTTTACCAGGATTTATCTAGTTCCTTATCAATAGCATTTTCCATATCAAAACATTTTCCATGCTAGCACCATTTTTAAAGTAGCTTTTGGCATAAAACTTTGCCAAAAGCTTCTAAAGGCATAAATAAATAATGTCCACTGTTTCTTCTTCATCCACATGCTTATTTTTCCTTCACAAATTCTAGTAAGTTAACAAGACATAATTCTCCCTTCCAGAAACTATAATGCCAAGCTCAAATAGGATATATGTTTCAGTGATCCAGTCCTATTCTTTACTATAGGGTTTGAAGAGTCCTGTAGGTCTATTACCAACCAATGGACCAGATTGCAAAGAGTTATTCCAATTCAGTTATTATTTTAATCTGCTTAGTGGCAAAATCTCATCAACTATTTGATAATCCACTTGGCATTTTGACACTTAGATAGTCATGTTGAGTGTTCACTTCATCAGTACAGTTTATGGTGCCTAGACACCTTCTCATTCTGTATCATTTTTGTCACTGTTTTTCCATCAGTCTTTCATAAGAGATCTATCTACTAAATGAGATATGGCTTTCCTCCTTGTTTAGCATCTTAGGAATGACATTTTACCACTGGGCTCTTATAAAGTAAAACAAGAGAGATTCCACATGAAAATGGTCGAATTTGGAGGGAGAAAGAGAATCGAAGGTTAAAGGGAAGAAGAGAGAAAGGGATGGATCCAGAGAATAGAATGAGGGGAGGAAAGGAAGGTAGGATTGTAGAGAATGCCTGAACTAAGCCTACACCTTGGAAATTTAATGACAAAAATATGTGGCTACACAAGTGAACTGGAGATAATAGACCAAAATGAAGATCAGACCCCAGACAACTTTCCCTCTAATGGTCTTCAGTTGTTAGCAGATGAGTTTGTGCATGAACTAAGCTATGAAACTACCTATGAAAGGAGAGATCCTCAGATAAAGTTTGCAAGAGTTCGTCAGGATAGAACCTATACCTGTTCTTTCATTGTGACTGGTAACTCTCAGATGGAAAAATCCTTGTACCCATGGTACAAGGTTAGCCCTTTCCCTGTACGGCAGAGTCTTAAAGAGCTGCTCAGATTACTGAGAGATTAATGTGACTAGCCCAAGGTCACACTGCATGTGCCAGAGACCGAATGTCAGCCCAAGTCATCCTGGCTCTGAGTCCAGCCCACTACACCACAATAACTTCAGATCTTATTGTGCTGCCTGGTAACAACATAAACACTAAGTACCTCATTCATTACTGTGATTTGCAATTACATCTCCAGGCCAGTTTTCAATTTTTCACTCTTCAGTTAATTTTTCAGTGTCTATAACCATTGTCAGAACAGAGAGTTTTCCCTTTTAATCTCTCTCTCTCTCTCTCTGTCTGTCTCTCTCTCTACCTCTCTCTGTCTCTCTCTCTCTCTCTCTCTCTCTTGTCTCTCTCTAACTTTCTCCTCTGTCTTTATCTTTCTCTCTGTCTCTATCTTTGTGTCTCTTGTTTCTCTTCCTATCTCTCTCTCTCTCTCTCCTCTGTCTTTCTGTGTCTCTCTGTCTCTGTTTCTTTCTCTTCTTATGTCTATCTGTCTTTCTATCTCTGTCTCTCTCTGTGTCTGTGTTGGTCTCTGTCTGTCTCTCTATCTCTCTATATCTTTGTCTCTCTCTTTCACACACACACGAGTGCACAACACACACACACACACACACACACACAAACATCCATTGGACATGGGAAAAATACTGCCCTGGACTTGGAATAAAATAATCTGAGCTAACTCTACCACAAATACCTGAGTGACCCTAGATTAGTACCTTAACCTCTGGATTTCGTTTTGTTCTTCTGTAAAATGAACAAGTTGGAACAAATTATTATTACATTTTGAACTGTGTCTTTAGGAAGATTCTCCTTGTCACATACATACACACATGTTAAAAGACAAGAATCTCCTACTCTAAAAGCTGAAGTTTGCTTGTACCAGACCATTCTATTCCCCATACTCTGACCAAAGCAGAGGGGGGCAACCTTTGATGAGAGAAGAGCCAGTTTCATATTTCATGCTGTAACTTTTATGTTTCATATGTCGATATATTTTCATTGGATTCCAGAGGGTTTTTTTTAGCAATTTCGTGTGTGACCAGGAGGATCCTGATAAGGTTATCCTGAATTTCTCTTATTTCTCCTTAATGAGGTATTAATCCCTTGACTAAAGTAACTCTTTGATAAAAGATGAACTCTCTCTTCCCTGACCCTACTCCCCTTTCCTCTTTAATGCCATATTGAGGATGAAAGATTAATTGACAGTTTGTGCACCCTTATTTTTGACCTTTAAAAGAGAGAAAGACAGATAGGAACTAGAGCTGGAGAGAGGCAGAAAAGCAAAAGGCGATATTCAGAGAGCAGACTTGGTTTCCTGGAGGGAAGCCTGTGCATCCGGATGGCCCCTGGAGAAGAGAGATCACATGACCTCAGAGATGGCAACAGATCGAACCAGTAGCCAGAGGGAGGAATCTCTGAGCCAATCTGGGAGCTGTGGGAATGTAAACTGGAAACAGCAAAATACCAGTGGCAAAGCAACAGAGAAATTCCTGGACAAAGCTTCCTGGACTGAGAGGAGGATCTCTTAGAACAATTGGCATCTGAGATCAATTGACAACAGTAGGATGAAGGAAAGCAAATACATGTCCTTCAGTATGTGAGATGTATGGACTGCGTGACTAAGATGGGAGATGATTCTGTAGTCACCCCAAGTGCTTACCTCTGGGAGTTTCTCAACTTCAGGGTAGAGCTATACCCAGGGAAAGTGGAAAACAGAGTTTACTTGAGTGAAAGGTCTTGACTTTTTATCAGCCTAAATGTTTGAATGGGAGTAGAGGATTCTTTGCTTTTTCTATAGAGACACAGACACAAGCTAAATTCCAGTGTTCTGAAGGGAAACTTGGCAGGGGGAGGGGAAGCCAGAGCATGAAACAAAAAAAGGGTATAGCACCCCCTCTCAGTGCTACCCCTCAATTCAAAGCCATAGGTTGGATGTTCTCCTCCCTACCCCAGGGGAATGACTACTCCAGGTTCAGGATATTCTGTATGGGTCCGCATTCCAAAAACTATCATTCATAAGCCCCCACAGGTGTGTTCCCCCTTCACAACCATTTGGTACAACTAGCTCAAAACCAAGGTATTCACTAAAATGGTATAGTATGAATAGTAATAATAAAATATTTCCCCATAAACCTGTGGCATACTTTCCCACAGATACACAAATTACAAATGGGAAGAGTGAGCACACACTAATAAAGAGGCACCCACTTGTCCAAGGCAATTTACATCACTGAAATGGGAAGGTCCAGATGCTTTTTCTCTACTTGTGGTGTCCTCATGTGGTGTTCACAGAATTTGAGAATTGCAAGGGATTTCAGCCACCACATAATCCAACCCATACACAGTTGCTCCACTGCAAGATGCCCTTTCCAAATGAGGAGGGAGGAGAGAAATCCCATCTCCTAAATAGACCTAAGAAAAGGCAAAAGGAGAAGAGCAAATACCTCTCAAGAACTGGGTTCTTCTTCCACAGAAGTCTCCTTTCTTGATATTTCTCCCAATGAACTCTCTTTTTAAAGTCATCAGGGACAATAGTTGATCTTTCTCCTTCCAATAGGCAGCTGCCCCATAATCTCACCTAAAAGATTAAAGAAGTATAAACATTTGTATTTTCTTTATGAAGAGGTTACCCACTTACAAAGTACTAGGTTTGTTTTTTTTTATGTTTGCATTTCCTTGCCAAAGAAGACCGTGCCATCACAGAAATGATGACATGACTTCTACTTGACCTTGTTTTGAGTGAGGGAGGGTTGCGCAGGTCACCAGCCTCACTTCTCCTCCAGAGACATCTGAATCTAGTGACCAGATATTCATCAGGATGACTGGAGATGACCCAGGATGAGGCAATTGGGGTTAAGTGACTTGCCCAAGGTCACATAGCTAGTGAGTGTCAAGTGTCTGAGGTGAGGTTTGAACTCAGGTCCTCCTGACTCCTGCACTGGTGCTCTATCCACTGCACCACCTAGCTGCCCCTCATTTTAAAACTTTTGAAAGATAGTTTAGTAGCTAGTTCAATCTTAAGTCTTCAAGTGTATGATCTAGCTATTACCATCCTTGTGGAAAGACCAATTCACTAGTTTCTGTTTTGTTTCCTTCTGGTAATTTCTGAGGGATATTTATTTTTTGGATTTTCAATGTTTTTAAATGCCAGAAAATCTGAAGAATTAATAGACAAAACAGCCTATCATTCTCACAATTTCTGCTTGTAGTAAATAGTAAGAGGGGCAGCTAGGTGATGCAGTAGAAAGAGCACCAGTGCAGGAGTCAGGAGGACCTGAGTACAAATCTCACCTCAGACACTTGATACTCACTAGCTGTGTGACCTTGGGCAAGTCACTTAACCACAATTGCCTCATCCTGGGTCATCTCCAGTCATCCTGATGAATATCTGGTCACTGGACCCAGATGGCTCTGGAGGAGAAATGAGACTGGTGACCTGCACAGCCCTCCCTCACTCAAAACAAAGTCAAGTGCAAGTCATGTCATCATTTCTCTGATGGCGTGGTCTTCTTCGTCAATGAAAGACCAACACACACACACACACACACACACACACACACACACACACACACACACACACACACACACACTTCTTTAAAAAAAGTTTAAAATGGTTTCAAAGGGTCCCAGTGGATGACTACCAATGGCCCTTTTCAATCTACGAAGCTGTTACAGTAGCTATGAGTCAGTCTTATGCGTCACACCCTTTAGAGGCATGCAACTGAAAGGGACAAACCCTTCACACCTATTGCCTCTAAAATGGGGGTGTGGGCACTTAACTGATCAGGAATCCCCTTTTTGGCTCACTCTTATCAATCTTCTCCCTGGCTGCCTTGCAGTCTGGACCTGAGACCTTGTCCTAGAGGACATCACTCTTTCTGCTCCAAAATTCCCACCTTGAGGCCCTTACTCCTGTGTTTCACTGTACGTAGTCCAGATACTGCTATGTGCCACTTGTGACTTTACTTCACAGCTATCTTCTTACTTTGCTGCATCCATAGATCCTCCTTGTGGCATCTTCTACCTCCCCCCACACACGAATTTTCCAGTTCTATAACCATAATCAAATCAATACTGGTGATCTATTCCCCTATGGCTCCACCCCACTTGCCATCCTGTAACTTTCCAAACAAAAATATCCCTCCCAGGCCACCAGTCTTCAATATACATAGTCATTCTTCATTAGGGTATGAGCTCTTTGAGGGCAGAGAATGACTTTGTTTTTGTATTAAGGTGGTGCGATGGACAGAGCATTGAGATCTGAATTCAAATACAGCCTCAGACACTTAGTGTGGCACTGGGTTATTGAGGCTATGCTTGTCTCAGTTTCCTCATCTGTAAAGCGGGGATAATAACAGCAGCTACTTCACATTGTTGTTGTGAGAATCAAATGAGATATTTGTTAGCAGTCAGCACAGTACCTGCCATGTGGTGAGCATTATATAAATGGTAGCTATCATTATCTGTATTTCCAAACTTAGCACAATCCTTGGCACACAATAAGAGTTTGATAAATGCTTTTACATTCATTGGTTTTCATTTTTCAAACTTGACTTCCAAGAATATAATTTCTGAGAAGCCCTCCTCCCTCCGCCCTCTGCCATGATTAAGCCTGGTCTGTGTAAAGAGCTTTGGTTTTGAAACCCTAAAATGTCAGAGCAAGAAAGGATCTTTGAGAACCTTCTGTTGAAAGCGTTATGCCTCAAAGAGCACCTGGTCACTGTGGAACAGACTCACAATAGCTATGAGGACTAATTACTTTCTGTTCCCTGATCTAACCCTTCCCATTCTTTCCTTTGTGCAGGTCAGTCTTCCACACCAAGAATTTCCTTTTCCCCTTCCTGACCCCATCTCCTAATAGAATTCATTCCTACCATCAAGATGACACTTCTTGCATGAAGTACCCCATGATCTTCTGTTTCCTCTATACCATCTTTATCCCCAGCTAGAAATTCTCCCTCTCGCTTCCAAAATCTCTTATGCTGCTATTTTTTGGACATGTCTTACATGCTTGAACAGGTTGTCCCAAAAGGCTTGGTACAGTTTTAAACTGTAAATAGCTTCAATAACTTAAAATCGCACTAAGACTTTGGGGACGTCATGTATTATTTGTTTCTTCAATTATTTCCACACCTATCTTATCCTCCTCCTAGATTAGGCACACATTGTCTTGTGTTCTTGCTATTCCTATGCTTGATTAGGGCCTTACACATAGCAGACCTTTAATAACTTTTTTTAAATTAAACTGATCACTCAGTGAGGAGACCTTCCCCATAACCCAAGAATTGCTATAACAGGAGAAAGAGTCAAAATGTCTATTTTAAGAAAAGATTGAACAGCCTGGTTCTCCAGAAGAAAAAAAAAAACCCATGAAGAACACGTGGGCAGGTAATAGAATCATGAAACAAGAGAACCGTATGCCCCAGAAGTCCCTACTGGAGTACCCAGGAAGATTAAGCACAAGGCCTGGAAACACAGAAGGAAGAGGCAAGAAGAGGCAAGCCTTAAGTCTAGGAGAGGGAAGAAGAAAAAATATCTCTGTCTTTTAAATAAACGGAAATTTTTTGAAGACAAAATGGATGAATTTAATTATAGAAAACGAAGATGATTGTGTATAACAAGACACAACATGCCCAAAATAACAAGGAAAAAAAAAAGAAACAGATTGGGAAAGTGAGGTTGCTTTGTTGTTTTTATTTTCTTTTTTGCAGTAAATACAGCCAACAAAAACCTGACACCAGATTCTATAGGGAACTGATACAAATTTATGAAAAGTGATATTTGTTCTCAAGTAGATTGGAAAGTCAAAGAATGAAAACACACAATTTTTTCAAAAGTGTTTTTCCATCACATTCATTTCCAAATAAATCCATGGTACTTCTGTAATCAGAAAGCTTACTCTTGTATTAAAAAATAAATCAACAGTCTGTAGCAGTAGTAGTAATATTAGTAGTAGTAGTCATAGTAAAAATAGGTAGCACTTATATAGTACTTTAAGGTTTATAAAGCCTTTCACAAATATTATTTTATTTCATCCTCATAGCAACCCTAGAGGGTAGGTACTATTATTATCTCCATTTTACAGATGAGGGAACTGAGGCAGAGATTAAGTGACTTGATCAGAGTCACATGCTTAGTAAGTGTCTGAGGCTGGATTTGAACTCATATCTTCTTGACTCTGGAGACAACACTCTATCCACTGAACTACCTGACTGCCTGTAGTCTCCCATCCTGTCTCCCATACTTCATTCTCTTCCCCTGCAAAGAAAAAGGTACATTTTTACTCTTCTTTATCAGCCTGACCATTATAATTACTTAGTGTTAAGTTTCTATTTTTTTCCTTCCATTTACATTATGTATATTTCCTGGTTCTATTAACTTCACTTTGCATTTGTTCATATAAGTTTCACCATGTTTTTCTGTATTCATCGTGCTCTGCCTTTACTAAAGCAAAATAATGTCCTATTGTATTCTTTTTTTAATTTTTTAATTTTATTATTTTTTTTAATGGTCTACAATCACTTCCTTAAAATTAAGATTTTATCCCCCCCAACACCTTCCCCCCACTACCCTCCTCCCTCCCCACAACAGCATACAATTCTGTATAGGTTCTATTATTGTATTCTTACATCACAATTTGTTTTACCATTCCCCAGTTGATGAATTTCTATGGATCCTCTTTGAAAACTAAGGACAAACACAACCACAACAACTTTGTTTCCATTTCTTTTACTACAAAAATTGTTGCTATAGAAGTTTTTGTATATATGGGATTTTTCTATTTCTAGCTCCCTTGGAATGCATGTATAGCAGTGGGTCCATCAGCAGTACATGAGTGTGCCTATCTTCCCATAACACTGCCATCATTCACAATTCCAATCTTTTTTGGATTTTTTTTCAATTTTCTGGATGTAAGGTAAAACCACATAGTTGCTTTGATTATGATTTGTAGTTTATTATTTTTATTTTTTAAGTAACAAGTCTTTCTATCCTTCTGTCCCTGATACTAGCTCCCAGCATACTCCTTGAACAAATTTTTTTAACTCCCCAAACAAATCCCTCAAAACGTATCTACAGTCTGACAGGACAATGGTAGTGACAAATTTCCATGTTAGTCATGTCTGCAAATGCATGTCTCTTTCTGCATTTTAAGTGCATCATTGCCTCTCTGTCAGGAGCAAACAGCATGTTTTCATTCTTTTGGAAACATGACTTATCATTCCATTAATCGGAGTCTAGTCCCTTCTAGCTTCTCTCTATAATGTTGCTGGAATTGTATACATTGTTCTTCTACTTCTATCCCATTCTGCATCTTCCCAGCTCTCAGAAATTTCCATTTCATCATTTATTATGGCACAATAATATTCCATTATATTCATATGCCAAAATTTCTTTAGTCCTTTAGTTTCTAATTTAGGTACTATGAAAAGAGCTGCTATAAATATTTTGGTGTGTATTATTAAAAAAGATCTGAAGCAATCTTTCAGATGTTTATTTATAGTGTGCGGTTTTTTGAGGCCTGTTTGCTGATATCCTTTGACAATTTATCCACTTAGGAGTGGCTCTTAGTCTTCTATATTTAAGTTATAAACATACAATTTTTGAAATATTAACCACAAATTTTAAATAATTATTTAAATTAAATAATTATTTTAGAAATTGTCCAAACACTCTAAAAAGATAAATGCAACTTAAATCATTTATAAAATGCCATCAAACGTCAATACTAAAGGGTCTGTAATTTTGTCTGTCCATGAAAATTACAACTCCAATACATAATATATGGCCCTTGTTATGGCTGAAAAGTTTTTCTTCCCATTGAGTAGTACTTACTAATCTTGATTTCACACCCTCACCAAAATAAATTTTGAACATGCTCCAAGGTATATATTTACTTATTCATAAATTCTATATTACACTTAGTAATTATGTACATTATAATTTCCACACAAAATATAAATTTTTAAAGAATTAGATAAATATAAAATAATATTTGATCCTATAATCAATAGGAAACCACTGGAGTTTAGGGGGAGGGGAATGACATGATAAGTCATGCATATTAGGAAAATCACTTTGGTGACAATAGAAAAAATGGATTGGAATAGGAAGAGAGTGAACAAGGAGGACCGATTAAGAGACTGGGCAAGATCTTAGAAATCTGGGAGGCAGTCTGGCAGAGAATAGGCTTGCACCAACACCTTATACCATATTCCATAAAATATTCTAAATGAGTATATGTGTGTGTTCGTCCTTTGTTGCCGAAGAAGACCATATCATCGGAGAAATGATGGCATGACTTGCACTTGACTTTGTTTTGAGTGGAGGAAGGCTGTGCAGGTCACCAGCCTCACTTCTCCTCCAGAGTCATCTGAATCCAGTAACTAAATATTCATCAGAATGACTGGAGATGACAAAAGATGAGGCAATTGGGGTTAAGTGACTTGCCTAAGGTCATATAGCTGGTGAGTGTCAAGTGTCTGAGGTGAGATTTGAACTCAGGTCCTTTTGACTCCTGCACTGGTGCTCTATCCATCACCTAGATGCCAAATGAATATATAACCTTAATATTAAAGATAATACTACTTTTAAATCTTAGAAGAGAAACAAATCATCACAGCTATAGGTAGATTTATTCTGAACCAACAAGGGATAGAGGCAAGCATAAGAGAAAAAAAAAAGAATTTTGATTACGATGAACTGAAAAGCTCTTGCACAAATGAAATTATTGTTCATAAAATAAAAAGGAAAGCAATCAAATGGAAAAAAGTTGTACATAATTCTGATTATACTTTCATATCTAAGATATAAAAATATTTAATATGTATGGATATTATAATACATAGTGGAGTCCAAAAGCTATTCTCCAATAGATAAATGGTCAAAGGATATGTACAGTTCTCAAAAGAATTGCAAACTATTAACATTCATAAGAAAAAAGACTTCAAATCACTAATGATATGAGAAATACAAATCAAAACAGCCTGAAGTTTTACCTCTCACACTACAAGGTGACAAAAAAGACAAAAGATGGGAACAGTTAATGTTGGAGGGGTTATAGGAAAATAGACTGATTCGTGCATTGTTGGTCGAGCTATGAATCAGTATAGTAACTTAGAAATATAAAAATAAAATTATTTAAATGCCAATACTATTTCACCTAGAGATTCTATCATGAGGCTTATATCCCGAAGAGACCACTGTTAAGAAGAAAGTCATCGTATACCCCCAAAATATTTACAGCAATATTTTTTATTCCAAGAATTGGAAACAAAGCAGATGGCCATGAGTTGCAAAATGGATCAATAAATCATGGTACATGGATATAATGAAATATAACTGTGTTGTAAGAAATAACAAATTTGATGAATAACAAAATAGTTAGTTAGGAGTTAGTCACATGAACTTATATGGAATGAAATGAGCACACCCAAGAAAGAATATAAAAACAAAGACTATAAGAATGTAAGTGGAAAAAACAACCACAAAAAAAATCAAAAGTGAGAGCTGCAAAATTGCAAAGAGCAAGCTTAGCTCCAAAAAGATTTGAGAAGACACTCCCACCCCACTGACCCTTCAGCACAGGTGGAAGGTATCATAAGTATGGTACATCACACAAGTATTAAATTTTTTTCAAGGTACTGATCAATTGTGTTGATTTCTCCTTAGCTTTATCTTTTTTCTATGTCTTTAAAAATATATAACATGACTCTCTGGAAGGGGGAAGAAGGATACTGGAGGAAATTATGGTGATGTAAGAAAAAGACAACAATGACAACTTATTTTTTTTAAAAAAAAAAAGAAGTTGAGCTAAGCCTTGGAGGAAAATTGGGATTCTGAGAGGGGAAAAAGCATATTTTTACTCATTTTTTTTAGTTTTAAAAAATCTAGGCAAGAATTAGTGAAGGCCTAAACTTGGATGACTGGAGAGAAGGGGATAAATGGAGAGAGATTTGACATCTGTTGCACAAATGCAGCAAGGAAAAATGATGGGTCAAAGATGATACCAAGGTTGTAAGAACTTGAGTGAATGGAAGGATGATTGTATACAAAAAAATAATGGGAAAGTTTGGAGGAGGAATGGTTTTGGGGCAAAAGATAATGTCATGTCTGTAAATTAGATTACAATCTATTCATGCCTTCTCCTCCTCTGAGACTCATTCCATCCCACCCAAAATTAAAAGGGAGGGAAAGTTCTTATTCATTATCATTTACCTAAGCATGGAGCCCCCAGTAAGGGCAATTGGCACAGAATAGGGCAACACAGTAGAGAGAAGGAAAAGAGTAGGGGATAAGGGGTAAGGTAAGTATGGTTGTATTAGAGACATGCCCCACAATTTAGCTATAGCAGCGAGGGAGAGATGTGACTTATCTTTTCGTCTTCCAAATAACTGATCCTTGATGTCAGTTCACTGGCCCTCCTTGGGATAAGATCATGGCAACTCCTTAGAGAAAATGATAATGATGTTCTCTGAACTTAAACAGATCATGCCTCTCATGGTAGACATATAGTCCAAAATGAAGCACATACTTATACCTATCAAACTGGCAAAAATATCTAAAAATGACAAAATTAAATGTTGATAGAACTGTAGGAAAACAGGAGCCCTGATACATTTACAAATCAACATAATATTTTTGGAGAACAATCTGGAAATACACAAAAAGAGTTGCAAATCTGATTGAGTCCTTTTACCCACTGGTCCTTCTATAAGGAATATATCCTTGGTGTTTAGTGGCAAAAATTCATAATGGTAAAAACGATTATAGATATGTATAATCAAACAAAAAAATTCTCAGATTAATCAAGTCCAAAAAATGAAATATTTCAATCTGCACTGTATCCATCAACTCTCTAAATGGAAGTCAATAGCGTGTTTCATCGTGAGTATTTTGTAATTGTAGTTGGTTCCATTATATTGGTCATAGTTCATAAGTCTTTCAAAGTTGTTTGTCTTTACGGTATTATTGTAAAAATCATTCTTCTCGTCTTCTTATTTCACTTTGTATCATTTCATTCAACCATTCCCATGTTTTAAAAGTGTTAAAGTAGACACCATGGCACAGTGGGGAAGATAATAGATTTAGAGTAATAGGACCTGGATTCGAATTTAGACTCTATTGCTACTGCTTATATGACCTCAGATAAATTTATTCATTTCAGTTGGCCTCCATTTCTTCTTCTGTAAAATGATAGAATTGAGTAAATGGCTTCTGAGAGCTATATTTCTATAACCTGCTACATAAAAATAATAGTAATGGCTTTATTTGTAATAGAAAAAAATACAAACCTAAGAAAAACCTCTGTGCTCAATGATTGAGGAATGGTTGAACAAATTATGGCATATCAATGTAATAGAATAGCAGTATGCCTCTAAAAATGAAAAATAGGCTAGATATATAAAGAACAATAGAATAACTTATATGAAAAGGCTGCCTTCAACTCCCTGAGGAAAAAAAAAGCTTGAGAAGAAAGGGGCAGAACTCACTATTCCATGGCTCACCAGTTACAGTCTTATTTAATTTGAAGACAGAAGTAAGATGCTACTTAATGGACCCCATTGGCTAAATGCACAAGACTGAATTCAGAAACTCCCAGTAACTTTGGGCATGGCTCCACTTAACTTGGCCTCACTTCCTTGCCAGCAGCAGAAGGGGAAGCAAGGAAGGAGAATGATGTAGCTGGGCCTTTGTCCAGCCCTTGGCCAGAGTTTTCATGCCTTCTGGCACCCTGTCTATGAAAGAGAGAAACCCGTGCCTGGGTCAAAATTTCTGAATCACTTCTAATGCCTTTAAGAGACAAAAGGGATGAAAAGAGAGGCCCATGCCATGACTCACAAACTGTCTCAATTTCCCAAATGCTTCCTGCTGTTGCAATTGAACTAGTTCTTTGACATTTTGACCTCAGTTCTACTGAATCTTTGAGTCTTCCTCAGGCTATTTACTGACTGCCCACTCCATTATTTCAACAAGGCTTTGTGTCATTCCCATTTCTATATCTCAATACTCCCTCCAGCATGGCACTCTCCTCTGACTCTTAGTTTGGGCAGATGCTCACTGCATCTTATGTGTTCTCACATCTGGAATCCTAGCTCCCATTACTATAATCAAACAACAGCTGTCCATTGTAGCAATTAGCATTAACTCCATAAACAGCAGTATGGCAAACATTTCCCATTCATCCTAGGCTCCTGACTGGATAGAATTTTTCCTTTGCATAAGACCATGTTGGCAGATAAGGTAGCTATAAAACCCCTTCTCAGGTCATGAGGGCACTGTTACTACTTTTCTATCCAAATTTCCTAAGGGAGTATAAAATCTCTCAGCACTAGAGAAGGGTGGGTCGTTTCATGTGTGAGGGTGAAATTCTGCTAGGGATCTTTATTTTATCCTGGTTATCTAGGATCTACTATATGCCAGAAGGAAGAAGTAAGGCCTTTAGTGTTTATACTATAGGACTGCTACCCAGAGCTTATTCCACTTTCTCTGAGAAAACAGCTAAGGCCTAAATAATACTAGCTGTTCTTGGAATAAAGCTACCTTCTTACTGGCCCTGAATGATCTATATGTCTTCCTTCCAGAAGACCCTCAAATTTGCTAATGCCCATTCAGCTGGCATAAAAGCTAAGACATCCATAGGATCATATGGGACCTTAGAGGTCACTGAGTCAAACCCTTTTGTTTTTGATGTAACGGAGTAGCTCAGACATTAAGTGACTTGTCTACAAGCAATACATGGAACAGCCAAGATTCAAACCCAGATCCAACTCCTAAGCAGCCTTTTCCACTGTGCCATCTATGACTTGGCAAGTGAGATTCATCTGACCCCACTTAGTCTAGCTATGTCTACTGATCATCACTTATTGAGTTTGAGCTCAATCACCTATTAACCCCACAATACTCTCAATAAATTAATAATAAGATGCATTATGAAAGGCAGTATGAAGTTATTGACCAGAAAGTCAGAGTCAGGAAAACCCGAGTTGAAGGTCTACATCACGATGGTCATGTATGCTGCCTAAGTCACCTAAATGGTACTGCCCTAGTCACTGTTTAAGGCTACAAATTAAAATAAAGTGACAATCTGCACTGGTAGAAAGTTTGCTTTGCAGGAGTACCCTGTACCAAGAAAGTAATAGATCAGAAAAAATGACATCTAAGAGAGAGATCTTACTATTACTTCCCTTTCTTTCACCCCTCTCTCTTTCAAATATCCACTAGGCTGTGTAATGAAATGGAAAGAAGGACAAGTGTAGAGAAAAGAACAGAGATGCTTAGTAGATGTATGATCATTCACCTCTCTAAGTCTCAATTTCTTCATATATAAAATTTTTAAAAATTTTATTGTTTAAAAATATTTAATAACTTTTTAAAATTATTAAAAATAATACTTTTACTGCTGAAATCACGGGATTTTTGTGAGGCAAGTGTTTTTTAAAAAATCTTTTAGAACTGTATAAATGAGTTCCTGTTATATGTAAACATGACTTATTTATGATTATTATCATTTGAACTGAGTGTCCCCAATAGCTATTATCTTTTATTTCTTCATCGCTAATTGGGAACAATTTCTTGATAAAGTCATCTATAGTGGATGCATCCACTTCATTTCCTAACACTCTCTTCTGAAAACTCTGCAGTCTGGTTTCCGTCTTCAATATTCAACTGAAACAGATTTCTCCCAAGTAATAATCTCTTAATAGTTAAATCTGATGGCCTTTTCTCAGTCTTTTTTTTTTTTTACTTGTTAGCACATGACACTGTTGAGCACTGCGTCCTCCTGTGCTTTTCCTTTTCCTTTTCCTCCTGTATGTTCTCTATCTCCTAATTACCCTCCCACTTGTCTTACTCAGGCATCTGAATCTCCTCTGCTGGATCTCCATCTACATCACGTCATCCCACTAATCACAGATGACCCCCAAGGCTTTGTCGTAGGTTCTCTCTTTTCCCCCCTATGCAATTTCACTTGGTGATTTTATTAGGTCATCTCTATGCAGGTGTATCCCAGATTTATATAATAGACCTAAGCTCTCTGCTAAGCCGCAGTCACATATCAACAAATGCCTTTTAGGTAACTAGATGATATGATAACTAGATGATAGATCATTGGATTTGGAGTTAGGAAAACCTGACCACAAATTCTGCCTTAGACACTTACTAGCTGTGTGACCCTGGGCAAGTCATTTAACCTCTCTCAGCCTCAGTTTCCACAACTGCAAAATGCAAATAATAATAGTACCTACCTTGCAGATCACATAAGATAACATCTGTAAAACACTTTGCAAACTCTAAAACACTCTATAAATGCTAGCTGTGATTATTATTGGTCATCTTGAACTGGATGTTAGGCATGTCTAATATGCCTCCCAGTCACCCAGGTTTGCAATCCCAGTATCATCCTTAATTCCTCATTCTTACTCACCCCATGTGTCCAATCACCCCATATATCTAATCCATTGCCATTTCTTTGTTTTCCAACTTCACAAGATCTCTCATACATATTCTCTCCACTCATATAGCAATTTCCCTAGTTCAGTCCTTCATTATCTCTCATTTGGACTATTGCAATAGACTTTTTTGATGTCCCTGCCTCATTCCTCTTCTCCCCTACTCACACACCTGAATCTATCCTGTACTCAGCTCCCAAAGTGCAGATCTTCCTTTGTCAAACACACACACACACACACACACACACAATTTAACATATTTCAGTGACTATTACCTTGAGGATAAAAATGTAAAGTCCTCTTCTTGGCATTTAAAGCTATTCTTACCTTCTTTCTCCCTTTCTATAATCTAATGACATTGGTCTATTTATTGTTCCTCACAAATGACATTCCATCTTTCATCCTCATGCCTTTGTACTCGCTGTCCTCATTCTGGAAATGTTCTCCCACCTCAACTCCACTTTGAGTTTCCCAAGCTTCTTTCAAGACTCAACTCAAAATCCACCTTCTACAGGAGAACTTTCCTGTTCTTTCCCCAATTGCCAGTGTCTTCCCCTTTGAGATATCCTTCCATCTATTTTGGACATATTTTATATTACCTAGTTATTTACATCCTATGTCTCCCTTTGGATATAAACTCCCTGAGGGAAGAGATTATCTTCATCTTTCCTTGCATCCTCACTGCTCAGTAAGGTGCCTGGAAAATAAGAAGTTTTAAGTAAATATTTGTTATTGCTTTTTTGTTGTCATTAACCCAGCCTCCCATCTGAAAAGTCTACTTAACATTCACTCATTGGTGACATAGCTTTTTATTATCTTTATAGACGAGAGATATTTAAGAACTTTTTGTATATGGGTTTTATTCCCATTGGCAATAAGTGAGAAGTAAGAAAGCACTTAATTGCTGTCAGAGAGTTTAAGTCACTAAGCCCAGAAAAGTCACAACCCCAGATATCGAAAGAACTTCTAGATAGCATGGATCAGAAGTTGTTTTAATCCTTAAATAACTACTGAGTACAGGAGAATCACCAGTAGACGAGAAATGGGTAAATACTCCAATTTTCAAAATGGAAAGTAAAGTAGATTAACCTTTATGCTGATTCCTGGCAAAATTTGAAAATGTATCAATATGTATAAAAATGCATAAATATATTTGTAGCAATGGTAGGATGGGATAGTAAGCGGTGGCCCTCCTTCACCCTACTACTCATTGCCTTGATGAGTTTTCCAGTATGGAAATATGGGTTTTCACTCCTTCTCGGCTCTGGGAAGTTGTATCAAAGCCTCTGTAATTCTATCTTTTTTTAGACCTGAGTCCCCAGACAGAAAGAGCTTGTCTTGCAAAACACCTCAGTATTAGATCTAATTTTTCTCTTCCTTGGGGATGCTTTCTCTTCAATTGCCTCCTCCTAACTGTATTCCCAATAAGTGTAACCAAACTATCATGATTAACATTGTTTGAGAAGACAAAGAAAATATTTAAAACAAAGAAAGGCAAATAGGCTCACTGTACTCAGAAGGAACAACTTCAAACTTCCATTAGGGACCCCAAGGGTAGAAAAGAAATACAAGATTCTGCCCTGAGGTCTGCAGTTGGGCCAGTCACAGCATTGACTGACCCAAACAGCCTTCCTTCCAAAGTCCTGGCCTCTCTTCCTGTGGTGCCTGCTTCTGCCCAGCTTCCTCCCCTTCTCCAGCTCCATGCATCTTCTGCGTATATAGAACTGTTCCAAAGTAATTTCCAACTGTACAGACTATCAGCACTCACTTGTGGTTACCTGACTTGTCATTATCTATTCTATCACTTTGCTCCCTTTCTGGTTCAATCTAAAGACTGTTCACACCTTATCTAGTTCACAGCTTATCATCTGTGAAATCTCAATCTTTACAATTAGATTAGCAATTTAACGTCGACCCTTTCCTGTGAGTAGATACTAGATTTTCAAGGACAAGTGACTTTATTCACTATTAAAGGAATACCTTGTGAATTAGAAAGAGAACCAGTGACCACTGTAAGGTAGAAAAGATTCATCAAGAAATATGTCATGCCAGTCTGAGCTCATTTGCTTTTTTTCCTCAAGGATATTTAGACAAGTAGAATATTATTGGTATAAAGTACCTATATTTTAGCGAAAAACTTGACAAAAATCTCTTATATATCCCTTACAGAGAAGATTAAGAAATATGGATTGAATAGCACTTTAGTTAGAAAGATTCAGAAATGATTGGATGACTAGACCTAGAGATTTGTGATTAAAAATGAAACACTGTTGATCTGGACAATCACTTCTCAAACTTTTTGATGTCGAGACCCCTTCACACTCTTAAATATTATTGAGAAACTCCCCCACCAATACATTTTGTCCATGTGGGTTGTATATATTTATATTTATTGATGTTTAAAAATTATGTTATTATAAAAATAGTTATAACCTTCCAGACTCCCTGAAAGGATAATGGGATCTCCCAAGCATCTTCTAACCACTTATCTAGAGAGAGTTCTCAAGTAAAAGGCTTTAGAGCTATGTGGAATATTTTACATAATTGAAGACATAAGTGGTATTCATATGAAATTTACAAATAGCCTGAAACTAGGAAGGACAGATAGTATGGATAAAAATAGGAGAGGAATGGCTAGAAAACCATTCAAGTGAAAAAGACTTCAAGATTTTCATGAATTTTTCTTTATTTTCTAGGATGTAACATGACCACTAAAAACTTACACATTGTATTAGACAGTGTTAGTACAACAGAGCAAGGGAGATTACAATTTCTCTTTACTTTACCATGATCAGCCCACATCTGACGTATTATGTTAAGCTCTGGATGCTATCATTTAAAAATGATATTGAAAAGCAGCAAGACATCCAAAGGAGAATAGCAAGAATGATGAAAGAACTAAAAATTATGTTGTATGAAAGTCAATTTAAGGAACTAGAGATGTTGAGGTCAGAGGACAGAACACTAAGGGGAAACAAAAGAGCAGTTTTTAATTATATGAAAGTTATCATATAGAAAGAGGAATGAAGCCAAGATGTGGGAGTAGAGGAAGCACTCAGCTGAGCTCTCCCAGAATTATTCTCCAAGGGGCAACTAGGAGGTGCAGTGGATAGAGCACTGGTGCAAGAGTCAGGAGGACCTGAGTTCAAATCTCACCTCAGACACTTGACACTCACTAGCTATGAGACCTTAGGCAAGTCACTTAACCTCAATTGCCTCATCCTGGGTTATCTCCAGTCATCCTGATGAATATCTGGTCACTGGATTCAGACGGTTCTGGAGGAGAAGTGAGGCTGGTGTCCTGCACAGCCCTCCCTCACTCAAAACAAAGTCAAGTGCAAGTCATGTCATCATTTCTCTGATGGCACGGTCTTCTTCGGCAATGAAAGATGAACACACACACTCAACATTTTTCTCCAAATAACTTTAAAATAATAGCTCAAATTGAATTCTGCAGTGGTGGAGCTAACAAAAGGTCAAAGTGAGACATTTTCCAGCCCAAGGTAACTTAGGAAGTTGACAGGAGAAGTCTATGACACCCTAGTGGAGCTAGCATGGAGCCAGTATGGTAGCCACACCAGCTGTGGGCTTTGGAGGTGGTGACAACAGCAGCCTCAGGAGCTCTCAATTGAGAAATGGTAAGGAAATCTGGCAACTGGTCAGAAAGAAGTTTTGGGGGATCCCTGTGCTAGTATTAAGTGCAAAAATGAGAGCTGTTTGGCAACTCTATTGCCTATCCTCATTTCTTTGTTGCAATTCTAAGGTGAAGAGTACTTTTAGTCACAAAAGACTTACGACCCCGAGGAGCAGTAGTATTTGTGACTACAAAGAAGCAGGGGCCCTTCTTGAGTAAGGATCAGAGCACAGATCAGAGGAAGAGTGACCACACCTCTTTCCAGATCACACCATCTAAGAAGTGCCAAAAACTTCTAAACCCTTAGAACTAGCTCTGAAAATAACATCATAAAAAAAGCTTGAAGCTTAGGAGAGTTTCACATACACACACACACACACACACACACACACACACACACGAATAGAACCCAACTTTAAAATAAAGTTCAAAATCAAGAAATAGGCTGGAAAATTGAGCAAATAAAAAATAGCTTGACCATAAAAAGTTACTATGATGGGAGGGAAGATGAAGGCACAAACTCAGAAGAAGACCATGAAGTCAAAGCAAAACTTTGAGGGGGGAACTCTGCATTGGACATAAGCCCAACAAGAATTCCTAAAAGAGCTTGAAAAATATTTTAAAAGTCAAATAACAGAAAAAAAATAGGAAAAGAAATGAAAGCAATACAAGAAAATCATGAAAAGTCAATTTAACAGCTTGGTAAAAGAGGCACAAAAAATACTGAAGAAAATAACACCTTAAAAAAATAGAATTGTCGGGGGGGCAGAGCCAAGATGGCGGAGTAGAAGGACGCACATTTACGAGCTCCGAAACCAAAGCCCATAGAATTAATGTAAAAAGAGACCCCCATAACTTCTGGACCACTGAAAGGTGTACAGAAACAGAGTGGAAGAGATTTCCGTTCCAGAGAGCCCTGGAGAGCCATCCCCAGGGTCCATCACGCCCCAGAAAGCAGACCCCACCCCCAACGCTGCCCTGGTCACAGCCCCAGAGAAGCTGACCGAGCAGGCTTCAGGGACGGAAGCTCCAGCAGCCGGGAAAGTTCCTACGCCCACAGAAGCTACAGGTCAATGAGAGAGAAGGCTGGGCTGGAGGAGGGGAGTGGAGTGTCTCCGTGACTCGGGCCCCCTTGGGAGGAAGCCGTGGCAGCAGAGATGGGGGCAGGAAGCAGCGGAGGCAGAGGCGGGGGCGGAGGCAGAGGCAGCAGCTGCAGCGGCAGCCCGGGACTCCCCCAGCAGCAGGCAGGATCTTCATTACTGAAAGTCTCCACATAAACAACCTGAGGGAACTGAGCCTGGGAGGCGGCCGCCCCCACCTGCTCCGTTCCTGAAGGTCTCTGCATAAAGCCCCTGAGGAAGCCAAGCCTGGGAGGCAGCCCTGCCCCCACCCCAGCACCAGAACTAAAGCTCACATTGAGTAGCAGTGGTGCCTGCCGAGGAAAGCCCATTTGAATCTCAGAGCCCAAGCACTAGCTGGGCGGATCTAGGTGGGGGTGGACAGGAATCTCAGAAGTCAAGTAACTGGCTGGGAAAATGCCTAGAAAAGGGAAGAAAAATAAGACTATAGAGAGTTTTTTCGAACACATGCAAATGATCCCAACTTCCGGATCTGACAAGGAAATATTCTTGCCATCAGGGAAAGACGTGGAGGGTGGGGCCTCAGTACCCCAGACATCCCAGGGGGATGTCGGGTGGGCTCAGGCCTTGGAAGAGCTCAAAAAGGATTTTGAAAAGCAAGTTAGACAGGTGGAGGAAAAACTGGGAAGAGAAATGAGAGAGATGCAAGAAAAGTATGAAAAACGGGTCAATACCTTGGTAAAGGAGACCCCAAAAAATGCTGAGGAAATTAACACCTTGAAAAATAGGCTCACTCAATTGGCAAAAGAGGTTCAAAAAGCCAATGAGGAGAAGAATGCTTTGAAAAGCAGAATGAGCCAAATGGAAAAAGAGGTTCAAAAGCTCACTGAAGAGAATAGTTCTCTCAAAATTAGAATGGAACAGATGGAGTCTAATGACTTTACGAGAAACCAAGAAATCACCAAACAAAACCAAAAGAATGAAAAAATGGAAGAGAATGTGAAATATCTCATGGGAAAAACAACTGACCTGGAAAATAGATCCAGGAGAGACAATTTAAAAATTATGGGACTACCTGAAAGTCATGATCAAAAAAAGAGCCTAGACATCATCTTCCATGAAATTATCAAGGAAAACTGCCCTGACATTCTAGAACCAGAGGGCAAAATAAGTATTGAAAGAATCCATCGATCACCACCTGAAAGAGATCCAAAAAGAGAAACTCCTAGGAACATTGTGGCCGAATTCCAGAACTCCCAGCTCAAAGAGAAAATCTTGCAAGCAGCCAGAAACAAACAATTCCAGTACTGTGGAAATACAATCAGGATAACCCAAGATCTAGCAGCTTCTACATTAAGGGATCGAAGGGCGTGGAATAGGAATATTCCAGAAGGCAAAGGAACTAGGACTCAAACCAAGAATCACCTACCCAGCTAAACTGAGTATAATACTTCAGGGGAAAATATGGTCTTTCAATGAAACAGAGGACTTTCAAAACATTCTTGATGAAAACATCAGAGCTGAAAAGAAAATTTGACTTTCAAACACAGGAATGAGAAGAAGCATGAAAAAGTAAACAGCAAAGAGAAGTCTTAAGGAACTTACCAGAAGTGAACTGTTTATATTCCTATATGGAAAGACAATATTTGTAACTCTTAAAACTTTTCAGTATCTGGGGAGTTGGTGGGTCCATACACACACATGTACACGCATGCATGCACACACATACACACATGCACACACATACAGAGAGCACAGATTGAACTGAATAGGATGGGACCATATCTTAAAAGAAATTAAGGTAAATGGTGAGAGAGAAATGTAGTGGGAGGAAAGAGGGTGAAATGGAAGGGGGTAACTATATGTCATTTAAGAGGCAAGTAGGAGACTTTTTAGTGGAGGGAAAAAGAGGAGAGCTGAGAAAAAACAAAAACAAAAACAAAACAAAAAAACCAAGAAGTTTACCCTCATCACATTTGACTAAAGGAAGGAATAAAATGCACACTCATTTTGGTATGAAAAACCTATCTTACAGTATAAGAAAGTGGGGGAGAAGGAGATAAGCAAGGGGGGGGATGATGGAAGGGAGGGCAAAGGGATGAGGGAGCAATTTGAAGTCAACACTCAGGGAGGGACAGGATCAAAAGACAGAAGAGAAACAATGAGGGGCAGGTTAGGAGGGATGGTAATTCAGTTAGTCTTACACAACACGACTATCAGGCAAGTCATTTGTAAAACTACACAGATATGGCCTATATTGAATTGCCTGCCTTCCCAAGGGAATGGGTGGGGAGGGAGGGATGGGGAGAATTTGGAACTCAAAGTTTTAGGAACAACTGTTTAGTATTGTTGTTTCTACTAGGAAAGAAGACATACAGTTAATGAGGAATAGAAAGTCATCTGGCCCTACAGGAGAAAAGAGAAGATGGAGACAAGAGAAGGGAGGGATGACAGAAGAGAGGGCAGATTGGAGATAGGGAAAAATTAGATTGCTTGGGGTATTGGGGTGGGGGGAGGGGTTAAAAGGGGAAAAAAAATTTGGAACCCAAAATTTTGTGAAAATGAATGTAAAAAGTTAAATAAATAAATAAATTTTTAAAAAAATAGAATTGTCCAAATGATAATAGAGGTTAAAAAAAAAACTTCTCAGATTAAAATAAATTCTTAAAAAGTAATTGGCCCAATGAAAAAAGAGATAAAAAGATAACTGAAGAAAATAGTTCCTTAAAAATTATAATTGGTCAAGTAGAACTAATGACTCCCTGAGACATCAAGAAAAAAAAATAAAATGAAAGCAAAAAGTGAAAAAATAGAAGAAAACATGCTAGATCCAGAGGGTAAAACAGAAACTGAAAGAATCCACAAATCATCTCCTGAAAGATATCCCAAAATTAAAACTCCCAGGAATATTAAAGCCAAATTCCAAAGAATTTGGAGGTCAAAGAGAAAATAGTTCAAGCTGCTAGAAATATACCATTCACAAACTATGCAGCCACAATCAGGATCACACAAAATGAAGGAGTGGAGAGCTTCTGATATTCCAGGAGGTAAAAGAACTAAAATTGCAACCAAGAATAACCTATACAAAAAAAAGAAGAAAATAGAGTAAAATCCTTCAGGAGAAAAATGGATAGTCAATGAAACAGTTTACTTTCATGAATTCCTAATGAAAAGATCAGAGAAGAATAGAAAATTTCACTTTCAGATACAGAACTCAAGAGAAGCATAAAAAGGTAAACATGAAAGAGAAATCATAAGACACAAAATAAGATTAAACTGTTTGCATTTCTATATGAGAAGATGATACCTGTGACTCCTAATAACTTAATCATTATTAGGGAAGTTAGAAGGACCCAACATAGACAGAGGGCACAGAAATTAATTGATTAGGCTGGTCCTAGCATATTGGGGCAGTTCTCCTTTATAATTTCTTGAAATATGATGTCTAGACTCTTTCTTTGATCATGGCTTTCAGTTAGTCCAAAAATTATTATATTATCTTTCTTCAAAATCAAAATGGAGAAGAAAGGGGGATGATTTTTTTGGAAAAGGGGGCAAGTGAGGGAAAGAATGAGGGAAATTATCTTACATAAAACAGATAAACTAGGAAGAGTTTTTAAAATGGAAGGGAAAATGGGAGTGGGCAATTCTTGAATTTCACTCTCATCTGAACTAGTTCAAAGAGGAAGTGTGTATGTGTGTATATGTGCATATGTACATATATACAAACAAATACACTCAACTAGGTATAGAAATATATCTTACTCAACAGAGTTATAGGAGAGGAAGGTGATAAGAAAAAGGGAAGATGATACAAGGAAGGGTGGATTAAGGGAGGTAGTGGTCAGATATAAAACAGACTTTTGAGGAGGGGTCAGATAAAAAGAGAGAGAGAAGGCAAGTAGGATAGAAGGAATTCCATAATTAGTATGTTAGATTATGAATGTGAATGGGATAAACTCACCCATAAAATGGAAGCAGAGAACAGAATGGATTGTAAACCAAAATCCAACAGTAGGTTGTTTAGAAGAAACAAACTTGAAAAAGAAAAACACAGAGTTAAAATAAGGGGGTGGAGCAGAGTGTGTTATGCTTCAGTTGAAGTAAAAACGGCAAAGGTAGCAATCATGATGTCAAAGAAAAAGCAAAGATAAATCTAGTCAAAAGAGATAAGGGGGAAAACTACAACTTGCTAAAAATGACTAGCCAAGGAGGCATGCTATATTGTTTACATAGAGATAATGAAGTAATATTAATACTAAATATATATGTGCCAAGAAACATATCATCCAAATTCTTAAAGAAAAACTTAAATAAGTTACAAAAGGAAAGAGCCAGGAAAAACTATCCTGGGAGGACTTCAATTTTCCTCTCTCTCAGAGTTAGATAAATATAACCATAAAATAAATAAGAAAGAAGTTAAGGAGATGAAAAAAGTCTTTGAAAAAGTAGATAATGATAGACCTCTGGAGAAGCTTAATGAGAAGAGAAAGGAATATACTTTTTTCTTAGCTGTACAAAGCACCTTCACAAAAACTGACCATATATTAGGGAATAAAAACCTCACAGATGAATGTAGAAAAGGAAAACTATTAGATGTACTTTTTTAGACCATGATACAATAAAAATTAAATTCAATAAAGGGTTGTGGAAGTATAGATTAAAAAGTAATTGGAAATTAAGTAATCTAATCCTAAAGAATAAATGGGTCAAAGAACAGATCATAGAAACAATAAATAACTTCTTTAAAAAGAATGACAACCAAAGGATATGAACAACCAAAGCTATCTATAGTCACATTAAAAAAATGCTCTAAACCTCTATTGATTAGAAAAATGAAAATTAAAGTAACTGTGAGGTACCACCTCACATCTGTAAATTTGGTTAATATGGCAAAAAAAAGGAAAATGATAAATGTTGGAGGGGATATGGGAATATTGGGACACTAATGCACTGTTGGTGGAGCTGTGAAGTAATCCAACCATTCTCAAGGACAATTTGGAACTATACCCAAAGGGCTATAAAACCATACATCCCTTTGATCCAAGAACACCACTGCTAGGTCTACATCCAAAAGACATCCCAAAAAAAAGGGAAAAGGACCTATTTGTACAAAAAATAGTTATAGCAGCTCTTTTTGTGGGAGCTAAGAATTAGGCATCAAAGGGATACCCCCATCAATGGCCAAACAAGCTGTGGTATATGGTTGTAATGGAATATTATTATGTTGTAAGTAATGATAAGCAGGAAGATTTCAGAAAACAACTGAAAAAACTTACATGAACTGATGCAAAGTGAAGTGAGCAGAACCAGGAGAATGTTGTACATGGTAACAGACACATTGTACAATGAAGAACTGTGAATGACTTAGCTATTCTCAGCATAACTCAAGACAATAATTCAAGACAATCCCAAAAGAATAATGATGCATACTATCTCCCTCTAGAGAAAGAATGGATATTATCTGAATACAGTCCGAAGCATGCTATATTTTACTTCTTTTTTTTTTAAATTAAAGTCTTCTTGTACAAAATGATTAATATGGAAGTGTTTTACATGATTGCATGTGTATAACCTATGACTGTTTACTGTATCAGGGAGGGTTAGGGGAGGGAGGGAGAGATAGACTTTAGAACTCAAAACTAAAAAAATCAGATGTTTAAAAATTGTTTTATCATATAATTGGGGAAACAATAAAATATTACATTGTTTTAAAAAATAGATAAAGAGAATGGCCACAATGAGACAACCTATGGAAATTTGTGGGATGCAGCCAAAGCAGTACTTATGGGAAATGTGTATTTCTAAACATAAATATCAATAAAAGAGAAAAATAACAGATCAATGAATTGGGCAAGCAACTAAAAAAACTAAAAGAGAAACACTTTTAACTCCCAGTTAAATACCAAAATAAATCAAAGGACAGATTAATAAAATTGAAAGTTTAAAAAAACCCATTGAACTAATAAATAAATATAGGAACTGGTTGTATGAAAAATCCAATAAAATAGGTTAACCATTGGCTAATATGATTTTAAAAAGAAAGGAAAAAGCAAATTACTAGTATTAAAAATGAAAAGGGTGAATGCATCACCAATGAACATGAAATTAAAGCAATTATTGAGAGCTATTTTGCCCCCATTATATGCCTTTAAAACTAATAAAAGTGAAATGGATGAATATTTACCAAAAAAAAAGTTAATTGCCCATATTAACAGAAGAGAAAATAGAATACTTAAATAATCCTATCTCAGAAAAAGAAATTGAACAAGCCATAAAAGAGTTCTCTAAGAAAAAAAATTCCTAGACCAGATGAATTTATGAGTAAATTCTGCCAAACACTTAAGGAACAATTAAGTCCGATACTTTATGGACTATTTGAAAAAAATAGGTAAAGAAAAACTCCTGCAAAATTCCTTTTATGTTACCTAAACCAAGGTGAGCAAACATAGAGAAAGAAAACTACAGCACAATTTCATTAATGAATATTGATGAAAAATTTAAATATAATACAAACAAGGAAATTATTGTACACTATGATCAGGTAGAATTCGTACCATAAATACAGGGCTGGTTCAAAATTAGAAAAACTATCAGCATAATTGACCATATCAATAACAAAAACAACAAAAATCACATAACTATCTCAATAAAAGTAGAAAAAGCTTTTGACAAAATACAACACCCATTCATATTTAAAAAAACATTAGAAATCATAGAAATAAATGGAGTCTTTCTTAATATAAGTAATACTATATAAAACCAAAAGCAAGCATAAACTATAAAAGATAACATAGAAACCTTCCCAGTGATGTCCACTATCATTATTAATATTGAATATTATAATATATAACATATTATATTAGAAATGCTAGCTATAACAATAAAACAAAAAAATTGAAGCAATAAAAATAGACAAGGAGGAAACAAAATGTTTATTTTTTGCAGATGATATGATGGTATACTTAAAGAACTCTTGCAAAAAAACTGAAAAACAAGTTAAAACAATTAATAACTTTAACAACATTGCAGGATATAAAATAACCTACATAAATCATCAGCATTTCCATATATTACCAACAAAACCCAGCAGGGAGAGATAGAAAAATTCAATTTAAAATAATTTCAAACAATATAAAATACTCGGGAGTCTATCTGCCAAACCCACAAACTATAGGCATACACTTAGAAAATGCTTTTCACACAAAGACACATCTAAATAACTGGAGAAATATTCATCGTTCATGGGTAAGCCAAGCCAACGTAATAAAAGTGACAATTCTGTTTCACTTATTCAGTGCAATACCAATCAAACTACCAAAGAAGTGTTTATAGAGCTAGGAAAAATAATAACAAAATTCATTTGGAAGAACAAAAGGTCAAGAATATCAAGGAAATAAATGAAAAAAAAATGAAGGCAGCCTAGAAGTACCAGATTTCAGACGACATTGCAAAGCAAGAATCATCAACACAATCTGATACTGGTTAGGAAACAGATTAGTGGATCAGTGGAATAGACTAGGTACGTAATACACCGTAGTAACCTAATGTTTGAAAAACCCAAGGATCTAAACTTTGGGGGCAAGAACACAGTATTTGATGAAAATTACTGGGAAAACTAGAAAACAGTTTGGCAGAAACCGGGCATAGACCAATATCACACATCCTATATCAAAATAAGAACAAAATGGGTAAATGGTTTAGACATAAAGGGTGTTATAAGTAAATTAAAAGAGCATAGAAAAATTTACCTGTCAGCTCTATGGATGAGGAAAGAATTTATGACCAAAGAAGAGAGAGGATCACAAGAAATAATAATTTTGATTACATGAAACTTAAAAAGTTTTGCATAAACAAAACCAATACAGCCAAAATTAGGATGAAAGTAGGAAACTGGGGGAAAACATTTATGGCAAGTTTTTCTGATAAAGGTCTCATTTTTTAAATATATAGGGAACTGAATCAAATTTATAAAAAATGAGAGCCATTCCCCCAACTAATAAATGGACAAAGGATATGACTAGATAGTTTTCAGAAGAAAAAAATCAAAGCTATCAATAGTCAGATGAAGAAAAATGCTCTTAATCACAATTGCTTGAAAAAATGCAAATTAAAACTGCTCTGAAGTACCACTTCACACCTGTCAAACTGGCTAATATTAATAAAAAGAAGAAGAACAAATGTTGGAGGAGATGTAGAAAAATAAGTACTGGAATAAGTTATTGGTAGAACTGTGAACTGGTCCAATAATTCTGAAAAATTATTTGAGACAATGCCAAAAGGGCTGTAAAACTGTGCATACTCTAACTGAGCAATACCACTACTAGGTCTGTATCCCAAAGAGATCAAAGAAAAAAAATTTACCGTAAGCACAGCACCTTTCTAATAGCTCTTTGTGTGGTGCCAGAGAATTGGAAATTGATGGGATGCCCTCAACTGCGGAATAGCTAAACAAGTTTTGGCATATGATTGTGATGGAATACTATTATGCTAGAAGAAATGAGGAGCAGAATGATTTCAGAAAAAAACAGAGAAGACTTTTATGAATTGATGCAAAGTGAAATTTGCAGAATCAGAACATTGTCTAGAGTAATAGCAATATTGTAATGATAATCAACTGTAAAAGACTTAGGTATTCAATACTATGATCCAAAACCATTCCAAAGGACCCATGAAAAATGTCATCCACTTCCAGAGAGAGAACTAATAAAGTTGGAGTGCAGATTGAAGCATGCTTTAAAAAAAAAATTCTTGCTTTTGTGGGTTTTTTTATTTTTTACAACATGTCTAATATGAAAATACGTTTTTCATGACTTCACATATATAATTGGTATATTACTTGCCTTCTCAATGAGTAGGAAAGGAATAAGAGGGAGGGGAAGAATTTAAAACTCAATTTTTTTAAATGAATGTTAAAAGTAAATAAATAATTGGAAGAAAGAAAGGGGATTACATTGGTTACATTTAGTTTAAGAGTGCCGAACTAAGAGCACTACATAGAAGTTGCATAAAGGTAGATAGTACTTCAATGTAAGGGAAATTCTTTTAAGTGCATGAAAATGGAATGAGCTACCTCCAAAGGAAGTGAAGAATTGGTCTGGTAGTTCTAGAAAATTTGGGGGAGGGGGTTATACAAACCTTGTTTTCCATCAATGTCATTAGTGAACTGAGGTATCAATCAGTATCAACATTGGGTTGATACCTGCTATTGACTGGGGACAGGGGAAGGTAAATGGTGGGAAATGTTAATGAGTAAAATATGAAGTCAAGTCCAATAGAATGGTGTAGGACCTAGGTATATGTCAAAGGAATCATAAATTTAAAGCTGAAAGAAACTGAGGTACACAAACATTAAAATGACTTATTGAAGATCATATGAGAACATGCCAAAGCCAGATTCAAACCCAAATGCTCTGATTCCAAATCCAGTGATCCTTTCACTGTGGTGAATGGCTTATCCATATGTTAGGTTGCCATGGAACAGAAAAAGATGTGGAGGAGATACAAAATTGACTAATGGAAAAATTTTAAAGTTATTATGGTGGTCACTGGAAAAATATGTCTAAGGTGACATGATAACCTATTGGTAACAAAATATGTTGTGACTTCTCTCTACAATCTGACTTGTATAAAACTTGAGTGCAGCCTATAATTAATGTTATTTTTCAGTATACATCTATATACCTTCATTTTGTTGTTTTGCTTGAAAAGAGTCAGATAAGGTAGCTTATATTCAAACCAAAATAGTAATTGACAAAGGTTTGGGAACTCTAAAGTATAGCCAATAAAAATCAACTTAAAATGTACAAAATAGTTAATAATCAGAGAAATACAACTTAAAACAAACCTAAGTTACCACCTCATGCCAAGCTAGCAAAAATGCTTTTTAAAAAATGGGAAAGCCCATTGCTGGGGAGTCTATGGGAAGACAAGCACAATAATTTATTGCTGGCGGGTCTAAAGATTGATTCAATTGTTCCAGAAAACATCTGGAAACTGGGTAAGAAAAAAACATCATGTTGTACGTCTCTTTGATTCAAAGATTTCACTAAGTCATTGACAAGAATAAAAGTCATACATATATTAAAATGATCCAGGCAACTTCGGACATGATAAAAAACTACAAACAACAAGAAAGCACCAGCAATTGTGGAATGGTTGCACAAAGTATGGTATGTGAACATAACAAAACATTATAACATGAATAAGGAATGAAATAAGGAATGAGTTCAGAAAGATGTGGGAAGACTCATCTGATACAAAATAGATATCAATAAACAAGACAAAAATAATAATAAGTATCACAAATAAAGTCAGCATGGAAAGACAACTAAACTGATAAAATGTCACAGTCCCTATCAGTATCAAACTGTCAAAATTAGGGTACGATACACCCTTTGGTTCATGTGATGAAAAGTACACTGACTGAGGAGTCCAAGGATCAAAGTCCAAATCCCAGTTCTGCTACTTACAACCAGTGTGACCTTGGGCAAGTCACTTGATTGCAATAGACCTTAGGTTCCTCATTTGTAAAATAAAGGAGTTGGACTACATGTCCTCTGATGTCCCTACCTATTATCTTATTACCATATTACTTCTAATGTGCTAAAGTTCCTTTCAACTTTAAATCTATGATTGTTTCTGTTAATCAATAAATTAATTGGGGAGGGGGAAACAGAGAACATACCCGGACTTTTGAAAGAGCTTGCTCGTTGGTCTCCAAGCCACAGGTCTCTCTCTGCTCCAATTCATCCTACACTCAATTGTCAAACTGATCTTCCAAAAGCAAAGTGATGGCCACATTATCCCTACTCCGCTCAACAAATCCTAGTGGTTCCCTATCAGGATGAAATATAGCATCCTCTGTTTGGCATTCAAAGTCATTAATAACCTGACTCCCCTCACTTTTCTAATCTTTTTATACCTTATTATCTCCCTTCTCCCACATCAGTAACACCGGTCTCCTTGCTGTTCCTCACACAGGATATTTCATCTATCTACTCCATGCATTTGCATCTGCTATCCACCTTTCCTGCAATGCTTTCCCTCCTCATCTCTACCTCTTGGCTTCCTTCAACTCCCAAATAAAGCCCCATCTTCTAACAGAAGCCTCTTTCCATTGCCCTAAATGTGGATTATTTCTAACTTAACTTGCATATAACTTATTTGTACATGGTAGCCTACATATTGTCTCGCCTCACTTAGACTGAGAGCAAGGATAATCTTTTGCCTTTTTTTGTATTTCCAGTGCTTATCACAGTGTCTGTCCAGTGCTATCTCCAGTTGTCCTGATCTATATCTTGCCACTGGACCCAGATGGCTCCAGAGGAGAAAGTGAGGCTGGTGGCTCTGCGCAGCCCTCTCTCACTTAAATCCAATTCACTCGCATGTCATGGCATCGCCTTCCTGATGTCATGGTCCTCTTTGAGAACAAAGGACAAAAAGCAACAACAGTGCCTAACACACAGTAGGAGCTTCATAAATATCTATTGACTGTTCACCTTGAAAAAACTCTACCAACAGAGCTAGTCATGTCACTTCTATCCTCAAAAACCTTTAGTGGCTTGTAGAGGAGCATAAAGGGCACTTACTCCATTGGAAACCAGAGCACTGGCTCTGCTACTTGCTACCTAGGTGACGTTGGGCAAGTCACTCAACCCCTCTGAAACTCAATTGTCTCATCTGTGAAAGGACTCTAGACAACAGAATCTCTAAGGGCCTTTCCCATTCTGTGTGCCCCCCGGACGAGTCATTTAACTTATTCAGGTACTGTTTCTCCATCTGCAAAATGGGACTAATGATAGCATCTACTTGACAGGGCTGTTCGAGAATCAGCTGAGGAGATATGTGTGTGTATATACACATGTGTTTGTGTATATATATATATATTTATATATAGTATATATATACATATATATACATATAAAGCTTTGCAAATCTTAAAATTCTAAACAAATGTTAATTATTAGTAGGCTTAGCAGTGTTCTCCCTATGACCTACCTATTTTATATTATTTCTCTCCACATACTTCATGGTCCAGCTTCCCCTTTCATGCCTCTACTCTCATTGCCCCGTTTCCTGGAATGTCCTTCTTCCTCTCATTTACTTCTTCAATTCCTATCCCTCCTTTAAAGTCTAAATCAAATGCCAACTCTTCCATGAAATCTCCCCTGATTCCTTCTGTCAATTATGACCTTCCCCTCAGAACTTAAATAGCATTTTCTTTTGTCCCTTCCTCAGACATTCATCACATGTAATTGTATGTCACAGGCAGCATCCTGTAGTTGAAAGGACACCACTAGCCTTGGAATTAGGAGACCTGAGTCGAAATTCCAGCTCTGATCCTTATTAACAGAATGAACTCAGGGGGGAAAACATTTAGCAAATCTCGCCAATATTAAAAATTATGATGCTGTATATAAAATGTTCCACCTAAAATCTCCCTACAACTGCAAAGAAGCAAAGTGAGATGATTTCTCACATCTCTTTTTTAAGGACAAACTTAGTCCTTACATCATCTAAACCTTAGGCAGAGCAGTGACTAGAGTGCTGGGTCTAGAGTCAGGAAGATCCAAATTCAGATCTGGCCTCAGATATTTACTAGTTTTGTGACCCTGGGCAGGTCACTTAACCACTGTTTGCCTTAATCCACTGTAGAAGGAAATGGCAAATCACTGCAGTATCTTTGGCATGATTTATAGTCCATGGGGTCCCGTAGAATTGGACACACCTAAACAACTGAACAACAAATATATAATAAAAATATATCTTTATATAAATGCCCTTTATGTATTTTAAATGTATATATTTAAAGTATGCATACATGTCTGTCTGTCTGTGTGTGTGTATGTGTGTATCTTTACACATACATACACACAGTCAGGACGTATCAAGGGTAGGACTTGATCCCATGTCTTTCTGATTCTGAGGCCAGCTTCACTGCACTGAAATATGTGAGCATTTTAGGGATCATTTGCCCCACTGCTAAACTACAAGGTCCATGAAGGCAGGGCCATTTATTTAAGGTATCTCCTTCAGTGCCTACTACGATGGTCTATATGTAGTGTGCTTAATAAGAGGTGAAAATAATTTAATGGGAAGCCATGTACTTTCACTGCCTCATTGCATAAATAGGAAACTGAAGCTGAGCTAAGGGATATTTACGTAAAGTCACTGCAAGTTAATGATGGAGTCACAAATAAAACTTTAGGTTCTCTGACTCCCTCCAAGCTCTTGTGACACCATGCTGCTTAATCTTCCCTGCATATGGTTTGTTTTTCTAAAGACAAATTCTCAAAAATGTGTATGGTCCACCTTTATCATCAATTCTTATGTATATTAGTTCTCTATGCCCTGATGTAATTAAAAGTTCACTAGAGTTGGAAGCTGGTTGGCCAAGCAGAATCATAGACCCTTAGACCTTGAAATTACCTAATTTAAGTTCCCCATTTTACAGATAGAAAACCTGAGGTCAGGAGTGGGGAGCAGCCCCAAACACACATCAAGTTAGTGGTAGAATTAGGCTTAGAACCCACATCTCCTAGCTAGCCCGTCATCTAGTTTAGTATGTCTCCCAGATGACGAGTATAGGACACTCAAGGGAAAGGGAGGAGGGAGGGAAGAGTGCTGCTATTTCCAGGGTTCATTGCATCTCCAGGCTGGAGGCTGGTGCTAGGCTCTCCCCAGCGGGGCTTCTCCAAACCCTTCCCCACCTGGATGCCAAGCCTCTTGGTATCTCAGATATTCTTTATATAGCCCTGTGTTCAATCCTTTCTGTTGCTGCTGCTACTACTGCTGAATATGGAACAATCCTTCAAAGGACTCCTCTGTCTGACAATTTTTACAATAAGAGTGTGTGATTACAAGTGGCTTTAGACTGGAAGAAGATTTGGGGTCTTCATTAAGTCTTTTTTTTTCGCTTCTGTTGCAGTGCAGTTTTTTTGAAAGAAGATAAAGTATTCAGATGGTAATTAGGCCTTCTAATTGCAGTAGTCACTGATTGCATAGATGAGAAACATTTGAGGAAGTGCAGCAATTAGATCGGAGGGAAATATTTAAAAACAAAATGTGAGAGGACTTGCAGTGCAAGGACATACAAAGGCAGATGAAGGGGGCATGACTCGAGGTCCCTGGCCTAAGCAGCCCCTGCCCTGGGTCCAGTCTGCAATAACAAGGGCTTTCCAAGCACTTAGCTCCTCTGAAAACATTACATCTGGTAGGGAGAACCCACTCTGCGATATAGTCAAGGCATGCCTTTGTTTTCCAATAGAACATCTGGGTCCCCAAGTTACACAGACTCCCTCCCGCTAGTCAATTTCAACACAGTATCATTCCCCAGCTTTATAGCTAGGTGGCGTCTAGTTTATATGCCATTGATTTAGCAGCAGGGTGGGGAACCTGCAGCCTCAAAGCCACATGTGACCCCCTAGGTCCTCAAGTGTGGCCCTTGGACTGAATCCTAACCTCACAGAACAAATCCCCATAATAAAAGGATTTTCTTCTGGAAAACTTGGACTCATTCAAAAGGCCCACCCAAGGACATCGAAAGTCACATGTGCCCTCAAGACCACCCCTGGCTTAGCCTTTGAGGCCTCCACACTCCAGTCAACTATTGAAAAAAGATTCCTAAAATCAGAGGATAATGATGAGACCCTTGTGGTCAAAAACTGACATGATCTGAAGGGTCCAGGGATACAATGGGGGTTTTTCTCACTGTCTTGGCTCATAGTTCATGACCATAGCCCCACTTTCTTCCATCAAGATCTTGTTATGCGCCTTGGAGCTCAAGCTGCCATTCCCCATTTTCTGTCGTAAGTAGTTGTGCCATGAAATTATCAGGGAAGAACAAGGGACCAAGGAAAGCATTGCTTTTTTGGTCTGGTCACATGTTCCTTCCTGCTAAGATCATGATTGACATGATCAGTTCTTCCCTCTTGAAGATCTAGGAGAACACTTTATCATCTACATTCCAAGCCCTCGTCCATATCTGTGAATCAGTATCTGTCCTTTTCCAAGGGAGAAATCTATTTTGTATCAAGGGAGCCCTTCCCTGTCCACAAAAGGTGGACACTCCATCAATCTAGTCAACAGGATTCATTACTGGAATTCACTATTGCTCTAGCTGAAGCCCAGTTTTACGTGTTTGGGGGTGGGGGTGGAGAAGGCTATTCATTATTCCTCACTCCATTCCAGACAGCTAGAAAGTCTCTAGCTGTCAGTTACAGTATTGTCAAGAGAATTACAGTATTACTAGGGATGGCTAACCAGGAAAGCTCCTAACATCACCACCTAGAAAACATGGGACAACACAGGATTTTGGTAACCTTCTCCCAAGATCCTAAGAGCAATCCCCTGTTTGCAGGTAGTAGTATTGTTAAAAGAAAGAAATCAAGAAACACGTTTTTGGTCAAACAATAATTAGTCCCAAAGATACAAATAAATCTCAACCTCACAATATCCCAAGTGTGAGAACTTTGGCCAAGGCTCCACACTACGTCCTGTCTATGCAATAGCTTCCAGCACTTGAAAGGGTGTCTGCCTTCTTCTCTCTTTCTCTCTCTGCCTCTGTCTGTGCCTCTCTCATTTCTGTGTGTGTGTGTGTGGGGGTGTGGGTGTGTGTGCGCGTCTCTCTCTCTCTCTCTCTCTCTCCCTCTCTCTCTCCCTCAGAAAGAGAAAGAGAGAGAGAGAGATCCTACCTGCCAGTTTCTCAGGTGAGGCCAGTAAATGTCTAATAAGTCTCCAAATCCTTTTATGGTTACTCTTCACAAGACAAAAATCAAATAAACTTTCTTTGATCTTTTTCTTCTTATCTGATTGCCCTATCCTTCCCCCTAGCATTCCTCCTTTTTCTCCCCTTATTCTTTAATCACCTCATTTCTAGTCCCCCCCATCTGCTAAATATACCCAAGGTCACATAGCTAGTAAGTTTCTGAGGCTAGATTTCAACTCAGGTTTTCTGACTCCAAGCCCAATGCTCTACTCACCATGTGATCTACCTGCCTCTTATTCCTTGTGGCAGGTATTTTTCATATCCCAATGACTCAAACAAGAAGAAAAAGGGACAGATGTCCTAATATTGATCAATAGTGGTCATATATCAGTGAAATAGTCTGACCCACCAATCAAGGCACCCTGAAGTCCACCTTGATCCAGACCAAGTGAAATCCTCAGGGGAAGTTCATGAAGAGCTCAAGAAACAGTGTGACTTAAGCACAAGGGCACTAGACTTAATTTCAGAAGACCCAAGTTAAACTCCAGATTCTATTACTTCCTACTTATGAGACTACAAAGGTCCTTTCCCCTCTCTGAGCCTCAGTTTGCTTAGCTGTAAAATGAAAGGATTAGATTTTATTATCACCTTGGTCCCTTCTCATTCTAAATCCTATGAATTTGCATTGTGTCCTTTGCCCACCCAGTTGAAAAAGTGTGGGGAAATGCAGGTGATAAATGGGGCATGGACTACTTTCTCCAAGTGCTACCTAAGCCATGAGTTTACTGTCTTCTCAAAGATACCTTTCATTATTGTTGGCTCCCTAGAGATCTGAACCAACCATCATCACAGCTCCCCATCTTCCAGAGCTGAGAGACGTGTGGTATGGCAAGTGTAACAGGAAGTCATCTGTTTAGGAGTCAGAGGACACTGTCATGTCCTTCCCAGGGCATAGCCTCTTAAGGCTAAAGGCTAACAATGAGGTGTGTTTCTGTCAGGAGACAACGCTCATTCTTCTGGTGCTCAGGAGGTAAGGTCCAACTTGGAGAGTAGTTGTCATTGCTTAGCCATGTCTGACTTTTCATGACTCCATTTGGGGTTAGCAAAGATATTGGAGGGTTTTCCCATTTCCTTCTCTAGCTCATTTTACAGATGAGGCAGAGTTAAGTGACTTGCCCAGGGTCACACACCTAGTAAGTGTCTGAGGCTGGATTTAAAGATTTGAAAGATCCTGGGGAAAAGAGTAAGCATCAATCAAAGCTAAATCAGGGTGTTTACAAACCCCAAGACAACTCAGCAAACATTTACTAGGCATTTACTTTGTGTCAGACACTAGGTTAAGCATGGGAGATACAAAGAACAGCAAAAACACTTTGACTCAAACGAATGGGTAAACCAGTTGCCACCAAGGGATTCACAGACAGTGAGTCTGTCTGAGGTTAGAAAGATAAAATATATGGCATCCTAGAGAGCTATTTGTCTGACAGCTTGATTCCTCAAATCAGTGGCCTTTTTATTATTGAAGTTGCTTGTATTGCCCATGCCCAGCCGGCACACCAGGGAGTCTCCATAATATTGGACAGGCTATGCCAAACCTCCTTCTTTGTGCCCTATCTAGGATTCCCAGGACTTGGTGTCAATGAACAGTGGGGTCAAGACGGAAGGTGGGTGTCCCTTCACCCTCCTCCACTATCTTCCTCCTCCTTAAGAGAATACACTTCTCCTTCCCCCTTTGCCTCCCCTCAATCCCCAGCCCTCTTGGAGGTGTGGATGGCAGAGTGGGGAGGAAGCATGCCCCCTCCTTCCAAATATAGAGGCCTGAGATCCCTACCTCCACTATAGCTCTTCTCCGTCTTATTCATTTGCCCTGATGTTGCCATGATCACATAGACACAGACAATTGACCTACTCCTTAGCAAAATCCCCAGCTTTCCCCTTCAGGAGATAGCCTCCAGGCCTTCCAGCCCTCTCGGACCACTTCCCACTGATCTACATTGCCCGTTCTTTGGATGCCGCCCTGCCCTTGGGGAAACAGAACAAATGCATCTTAGCTATCATCGCTTCCTGAACTGGATGATGACTAGGCACTTCTCTGCTCTCTCTTCCAATCTTTTCATCTTTCCCCAGGAATTCTATTTTTAAGCTTTTAATCATGTCTATTGCTCAACTCTGAAATCCATCTGCCCAAACTATCCCTAACCTCTGTCCACTTTTTGGAATTTATTCATCCCTTAAATGCAGGGCTGACTTTTGGTTGCCCCATAAATAGTAAGATTACCACCTTAAAATTATTCAATTTTTCTAAAAAATTGATTAGATACCTTTTGTTTCTAAAATACTATACTAGGTTCTGGAAGCGCAAAGACAAAAATAAAACACCCCTTGTCCTCAAAGAACTTACATTCTTGGGAGAGAGGGATACTACACGTTCACAAATATAGTTGTACCAGAAAAATTGAAAGAGCATATGGGGGAGGGAGTTCACAGCAGAGATGGAACCTGATGTGATCCTTGAAGAAATCCAAGAATTCTGAGCAGCTTAAATAGAATCATTCAATCCAGGACCTAGGACAGTTCAAGCAGATGTTCTGAAGTTCAGGGAACATCTAATAGACCAGTTAGCTAAAAGGCAGAGGACATGAAGTGGAGTCATATGAAATAAAAGTAGAAAAGTAGGTGAAGGCTATATTGGGGAGATCATGAAGTTGTGGGTTCAAATCCTGCCCCTACATTACCATCTTTGGACAAGTCACATAACATCTCTAGCCCTGAGTTTCTTCATCTGTCAAATGAGGCACTTGAACTAGATAATCTCCAAGGCCCCACTTAGCTCTTGATCTATGACTCCATGTGTTTATGACCTCATGTTCCTATGATATGTATTCCAAAAAACTGAATAACTAGCTTTGAACTTTATTGGAACTCAGGACTGCAGCTCATAAATTCCCTCTCCTTCCTTTCTTCTGGCAGTATCCTCCATTAGTGTCTCCTGTCCTTAATCATTGCCCCAATCCAAGAACTCGTACTGCTACCCTACTCTTTGCTGTCATGTTCACCATGTTCACTGCACCAAAGTTCTAATGGGAGCTGGCTATAGAAGCTTCTCCAGCTCTTGGGCAACAGAGAAATTATATAGCAAGGTCTGAGCCTCAGCTGACTGAGCTCTTCCTATGCTATGCCAGTTGCTGGATTTTAGGTCAAAACTACTCTCTCTGTGACCCTATCTCTATGGTTCTATAATCCACCTCCCCACCTTGAATTTTCCCAGCACCTGTTATTGTTTCTACTCTTACTAATCTAGTTCCTTTTCTGTCTGACTACCCAATACCTAAGTCAATTTGGCTAAGTTTCTCTCCTTCTCCAGTTTTCAAGACTTTCTCTAAAGCAAAGGTGTCAAACACACTGCCCAAACCAGATTAAAACATAATTGGGAAATATTCAACAAAATAAACAAAAGTGCAATATGGCATAGATAATGCTAATACATAGTTTTCTAAGTCAATACACTACCCTCTAATGATCCTTACAGACAGTTTAGTGGCTTCCTCTATTTAGGTTTGATAAGGACCTTCCCTGTAGTTTGGATGTATTCATTCTGCCATTTCTCAGTTTCCTAATCTCCAAAGTAGTCTACATTCAAATCATTTTAGTGTGATATATATATATATATATATATATATATATATATATTTACATTGCTATTTCTATGGCAATGTAGCCTGCCCAAGACCCTCAAGTTCCTCTCAAAGACTAATACATTTATTTTTGAAGGATTGTACCCATTTACATCAATCACTGATTACAAAGAATGAATTACCTGGATCCAAGACTTAAGTGGTAGCCAAGGATGATGGGAGAGCTACTGACACTTCTAAGAGTAAACAATGATCACTATTTGCCTTACACATTCACAAGAGTTGACTAGACAGCCCTGGTGTTTGTGAACAGAACATTGCCCTTGGAGACAAGAAGAACTAAATTTGAATCATACCTTCGGGATTACTACCTATTCCTAAATTCTGAGACACTTTTCCTCCAAATAATAGTACCTGACTCACAAGGTTGTTGTGAGACTCAAAAGAAGTAGTGTAAATAAAGCACTTTGCTAACTAAAAATTCTAAAAGTTATTATTTTGTCATTGTTTCGGCCATGTCTGACTCTTTGTGACCTCATTTGAGGTTTTCTTCGCAAAGATACTAAAGTGGTTTGCCATTTCCTTTTCCAGTTCATTTTACAGATGCGGGAAATGAGGCAAAAAGTGTAAGCACAAGCAAAGTGGGATTTGGAGTTTTTTTCCTGGAGTTTAGTTTCTTAGACTCAGGCTAAATTGTGAACATCTGAAGGACTGACCTCCTTTGAAACCTGATAATTCACAGCTGTGCTCAGTCATGTAGGTTTCATTCCTACTGGCTCTGAGCCAATCAGGGGCTGAGTCTTTGTTATATATTCTAGAAGGCTGGCATTTTGCTTTAAGGGCTCATTCATGAGAAGGATCTTTTGATTCCCTGTATGGGACTCTGCGTAGCCATCTGTTAAGAGCCCCCTGACTACTCAGCTGTTGGTGCTCTCTCCATCTGGTAGTGTTTGTAGGATGCTATGTTACTTTGTTCAGACAGTTGGAGCCCTGCCTGTTGAATCTCTGTGCTAATTTCTCTGCTTGTATTTTCTATACTCACTTCTTTCTACTTATCTGTAATTAAAGTAAGATTGCTGAGCCCTTTGAAGCTATCTTTCCTTTAGAAAAGCAGATCAAAGAACCTATGCTAGCAGGGCATCCTCAATGTGCTAGGGTTCTTGCTAATATGAAAGGGTTGAGTGACTTACCCAGAGTCACATAGCTAGTAAATGTCTGAGGCTAGATTTGAACTCAGATCTTCATGACTCCAGGCCTGGCACTCTTTTTACTGTGCTATCTAGTTGCTTTCCTATTATTTTGTAAGAGTCCTCATTTAGGTAAATAAAGGAGAGGGAGGGGCTTTAGTGATGGTGAGAGCATTCCATAGCAAGGGTAGAGTCAGACTTTAGGGAGAAGAGAAATGGACATCAAGAGGGGAGAGAATAATTACAATAATGAAAACACTTCAATATAGGAGGTCCTTGCTATCTAAGGATAATTGGCACCTAAAAGAAAAAAAAACACCACTTAGAATGAATCTACTGGCAAAGAATATAAATAAATATTTCTCAAAAGAATTGTAAATTATTAAGAAGCATGTTAAAGATTGCTCCAAGTCACTAAAAATAAGAGAAATGCACATCAAAACAACTTAGAGGTTTTACCTCACACCCAGAAAATTGGCAAAGATGACAAAACTAGGAATACCCAGTGTTGGAGGAGCTCCTGAAAGACAGTCACAGTGATATGCTGTTGGTAGAGCTGTGAATTGGTTCAGCCATTATGGAAAGTGATTTTGTATTATCCAAAAAAAAAAAAAAACACAACTAAAATGTCTACACCATTTGACTCAGAGATCTCACTTTTAGGCATATGTATGCAAGGTAGATTTTAGTGTATGTAAAGTAGATTTTTGCTATTCTTTCTTAGAGTTCAGTTTCCCAGGATCCAGAGCCATAACTATCTCTTGTTCCCAGGTATTAGATATGAGTTCTCACAATCATGGTCCAAAACATCACCACACTTGTGCAGCATTATATAATGATAAATTATATAAACATCCACTGCTGTTGTGCAGTGAGATGCAGGGATAGGGTGATGTAAACTTGTGAGGCTATTGCTGGCACTATGCCTTCTTTGTCTGTTGCCCTATAAAGCAGGTGGGCATTGGTCAGTGAATGAAGAAACAGGGTTGAGTGCACAAATGCTGTGTGTGACTTGATCAGCCCCCATCAAGGCTTGGAGGAATCTATGTTTGCCTCAGCTGGCCCCCATTGAGGCTTGAGAGGATTTAGGGGAAGCACAAGTTGTGCCTATCTTGACTGACCCTATCAAGAAGTAGGGGTAGTTACCTCCCCTTCTCACCAGCCAGCTCCTGAGAGAAAGGTGATTAGGGGATGCTATAGGAGTTTGTCCTCTTATTATTAGCAATCCTCTTCTGAGAAAACCGGACTAGAAAAAAGTGAGATTATTAATCCCTTCGAAACTCTCTTTCCTGTCTGACCAGATAAAGAGTGAACCTGTCCTAGCAGCCCTCCTGTGTGTGCTGTGTTTATCTGTCTTACATCACACAACTCTAAAAGGTCAAAGGCAGAAAGAAAGGTTCTTATATGCACCAGAATATTCATAAAACCCTTTTTCTGCTTGCAAAGAGCTGGAAATAAATTGTGTTTATCAATTAAGAAGTGGTTAAAGAAATTGAGGCACATAAATGAAATTGAATATCATTTTGCTATAAGAAATAATGAATATAAAGAATTCAGAGGGGCATAAGAAGACTTGTATGAACTGATGCAGAGCAAAATGAACAGAACCAGGAAAACAGAATACACCGTCACAGCAATATAAGTGGAAACAACAACCAAAAAGACCTACAAGTTGTTTTATTAAATGCCCCAGAGATGAGAAAGTATACCTCCCATCCTTCTCAGCAAAGGCAGAGAACTATAAATACAGAACATTCCATATAGTGTCATACTTGGTGGGTATGTTGGTTTGTTTTGCAAAACTTCTTTTTCCATCTTTTAAAAATTTCTTCAATTAGAAGAGATGACAGAAAGAGTGATATATTTGGAAATGACAATGATGGAGAAACATATGATACTAATAAGAATCTAAAAACAAATTTTTTAAGTGAATCCACTTAATACCACACCTCACATTTCACAACAAAAATGAGGGAAATGTTTAATTGGGATTTATCTAGAAATATCAAATTTAAATTATTTCCATAAAAAAAAGCTAACATTTATTTAGCACTTTAAGGTTTGCAAAGCATCATGCAAATATTATCTCATTTTAGTCTCAAACAACCCAGGAAGGTGGGTGCTTTATTACCTCATTTTACAAAGGAGGAAACTGAGGTAGAAAGAGGCTGAGTGATTTGCTTGGGATCATGCAGCTAGTAAGTGTCTGAGACCTGATTTGAACCCAGGTCTTCCTATCTCCAAATCCAGAATTCTATCCATTGTGCTCCCTAGCTAAAAATAAGATAAAATAATAAATTAATTGTATCTTATGTTTAATAAAATCTAATTATAATTATGATTGTAATAATTCTTAGCACAAAGAAAAACTAATTCAAGCAAGGATTTTGGAAGATTTTGCTGACAAAATTTTATCATAGCGTGATATAACAGCCTTCACTTCACATTTGACTTTCTCAGGATGATGATAAAGGTTATCGCTGCAAAAATATTGGACTGTTCAGTTTCCCAGAGGCCTCTATTGATCCTCATTTGATGAAGCACCTATCCTCCTTAGTGAGACACTGACCAACAGAGACATAAGGGGATTAATTGGAATGTTCATCTAATATAGTTAAAGATGTTTCAATGGTGAAAGATTTTTTTAAGTGACCACTTGATTAATGAATATTTTTGGTTTATCCCAACTTTTGTTTCACCATTCAGTCTCACAGAGCAGTGGCCTGGTGGTCTTAGAGAACTAATATCAAAGTCAAGAAGACCTGAATTCAATGGTGTAACTCATTTAACCACTAAGTGACCTTGGGCAACTAAGGCTATAAGTTCAGAACAGTTGCTGATCTACATTGGTAGAAGGGTGGATTAAATCATAGGTCCAGACCAAAATAAAATGCAACTTCCTAACTATGAGACCTCAGAGAATAGATCCTCATATGACTTTTTTAAATCTGGGATTCCATTGAATATTCCCTCCTTTCATACAGATCAGAACCCAAACATTAATGGCCTATTTCTATATTGATAGATTATTTCTCTATTTTCCAAATAATCCAATTGTCCCCTGGCAGATGCCTTTCTAGGCATGCACCTCTCTGTACTTAGCCAAACTGGTCTTCTGACAACAGTCACAGTCCCTTGCCAAGGCCAACCTTGTAGACTTTCCAGCTTGGCTGGACCTGCCACAGCTTGCACTGGCATAAACCCTGCTCTCTTTTCTACAATAAGGCATTGATGAAGGACTTCAATGGAGTAACAAGGATATCTCCCACTTACATTTCACTTTGCAAAGCACTTTCTTCATACCTTTGCCGATTAAAGTAAGCAGTGCAAGCTTTGTTATCCCAAACTGACACTCAGCTGGGAGAAATGACCCTATGGTCACACAGAGCAAAAAGCAGGGCCAGGACCTCAACCCAGGTCTTTGGGTGCCAAGTCAAATCATCACAGGGCCACTTGTATAACTAAATGAATTCAACAAACAGCTGAAGGTGCTATGCTAGGTTTGGGGGATACAAAGGCAAAAGTGGAAAAACTGTCCTTGCCCTGCAGTACTATGAGAAGGAAAGAGGTAATTTGAAGAGTGAGCTCCCTAACAGCCAAGAAGATTGGGAAAGATATCCATAGGAGACAGTACCTGAGCTGATCCTTGAAGGAGTTTATGGATTCTAAGGGGTAGAATAAAGGAGGATGTGCATTCCAGGCATGAAGGCATCTTATGAAAATGCACAGTGCAGAACAGTGTCATGGTGAGTTGGATAAGAGTAAATAGACCAGCCCAGCTGGGACAGAGAGTACACATAGGGGAGAAATGGGAAACAAGTCTAGAAAAGTAAGTGGCAGCAAGATTTTGAGACTTTCAATGACAAACTGAGGAGTTTGTGTTTTATCCAAAGAGCACTAGGGAGCTGCTGAAGATTCTTGAGTAGAGAGGTGACATAATCAGACCTATGCTTTAGGAAGATTATTCTGACATAGTGAAAAAGTTACATTTGAGCTCTAAGATCTAGACTAAGAAGTAAATAGGGTCTTAGGATCAGTCAGTCAGTAGACTAGCATTTATTAAGCACCTACTATGTGCCAGGCACCACACTAAGTTTTGGGAATATAAAAAATGGCAAAGACAATTCCTAATTTCAAGGAGCTCACAATCTAATGAGGAAGACAACATTCAAATAACTTTGTACAAACAAAATATATACGAATAAATTAAAGATAGTCAACAGATAGAAGGTACTAGAGCTTTAAGTTGGGATTGGGAAAGGCTTCTTGGAGAAGATAGGACTTTAGCTGAAACTGGAAGGGATCCAGGGGGTGAAGGAGAAGGTTCCAGGCATGTGGGATAGTCAGTAAAAGTAATGAGAGTCGGAAGACAGAGCGTCTCATTCTCAAGGGTGATATATGAAAAGTTTAAGAGACATAATTTCTGCGTAATTAGTCATTTGATTAATCATGCTGGCATATAATTAAAGGGGTCAGCAACACTCTCAAATGCTAAAGACCCCTCACGGAATCTACTCGACTCTTAAATGCTCTCAGAAGAGTGGGTGTTCCTAAATGTGGTAATTGACTCTGATTGGTTAACAAGTAGTGAAAGAGAATGAATATTATAATGAGAGGTGGACTTATTCTAATGAGGGGCTGGGAAATATGATTTTGATCACTCTGTTTTGACCAAAATTATCTATACCCATATCACCCCTCTGAAAAAAGGGAGAATCCACATTTTCCCGGACTGCTGTAAAACACAATGGGCCAGAATCCACAAATTCACCTAAAATAAAATTTCTTTTTCCTTTTGAATAGATCTTAGTTTTTCCTCTCAGTGGCAGCCATGTACTCCAAAGGCTATCTGAATAACCGAGAGGGGCTGATTTCTGTATGAGCAAATAGAAAAGGGGAAGAACCTTGGTCTTAATTCAATAATTAGTTATTAATATAAGAGAAAAACATTCATTTCTCTCATGAGGAATAACAATGGGGTAGAGAACGGGAAGGTATAAGAAGACTAGGAAATTGGGAGGGGTCCAGAAACAGAGCCAAACAGAGAGAAAGCTTTAGGGTAGACGTGCCAAACCCACAAAACTCTTGAGTATAGCCCAAACCAGATTAGAACATAATTGGGAAATGTTTAGCAAAATAAATAAAAATGCAATACAACAGATAATTTTAATTTGTGGTTTCTAAGTCAATAATTGTCTGGCAGGGACTGTTTCTATTTGAGATTGACACCACTGCTTTAGGGTATACAAATGCTTTAGTCTCCTCTACTGGTGACATTTCCAAAAAAGCACACACCCCAGCCTTCCCCACTAAATCTATACACATGTGAGTTTCCCAGGAATTGGGTAGGCGTACTCTCTACCACCCTACTATGAGTGCCAAACTGGTATAAATTCCTGTGGGCATTATGAGCATATGAGAGTCAGGAGATGCCAAGTTCCTATGTGGACCCACCTATCGGTACCACCTGCCCCCATCTACAACACCAAAAATATGTCATGGCTCAGAAACACTTAAGGTCTGGGATCATCTTTCTCAATTAGAATTTCTCTAACAAAAAAATCTACCAACACTGACACATAAAATAAAGGCAGGGAAGAAGAAAGAGAAAGAAAGAAAAGAGTTTTCCTAGCAATTAGAGCTGAATTATTCACAACCTGTTAGACGTTTTTTTCCCCCTCTGATGCATCAGAATAAATTATCATTTTTCTCAAGTTTTAAATATCTTTTGAAACAGGTTGGGTTTTGGCTGATGCAGCTGAAGCCAAATGTTTTTAAAGGGGAGCTGGGAGTTCTGCTCCACCCTTGCCCTCCTCCTCTGTCCTTGAACTTGCTTCCAGATAATTCATGAGAGTCATATTCCAACAATCTCTATTCCCATGGATTCTCAAGATTGGCTTCCTTAGATTCTTTCAGACAAGGGTAGAATCAAGCTTTCTGAATAGGTTGCGACCATTGGGTAAGAATGTAGGTCTTTCTCATTTTCCCCACCCCAAATGATAACAAACATAACAAAACTACAACAATTTGTTTCTATAGTACTTTGATATTTAAATGCCCAGAAAAAGGAAGCAAAATAAGACCACAGAGAGCTACTTTCTTGGGAAAGAGATGTTCCTTCCTCCCTTCATTTCTGATGAGGAAGTACAATGCTTGCCATCAGGGAAAGACATGGAGGTCGGGGCCTCTCTATCCCAGACATCCCAGGTGGATGTACGGTGGGCTCAGGCCATGGAAGAGTTCAAAAAGGATTTTGAAAATCAAGTTAGACAGGTGGAGGAAAAACTGGGAAGAGAAATGAGAGAGATGCAAGAAAAGCATGAAAAACGGGTCAATACCTTGGTAAAGGAGACCCAAAATATGCTGAAGAAAATAACACCTTGAAAAATAGGCTCACTCAATTGGCACAAGAGGTTCAAAAAGCCAATGAGGAGAAGAATGCTTTCAAAAGCAAAATTAGCAAAATGGAAAAAGAGGTTCAAAAGCTCACTGAAGAAAATAGTTCTCTCAAAATTAGAATGGAACAGATGGAGTCTAATGACTTTCTGAGAAACCAAGAAATCATAAAACAAAACCAAAAGAATGAAAAAATGGAAGAGTACTTTGATATTTACAAAGAGCTTTCCTTACAAAAATTCCATGAGGAGAATAAGATCATGAGATTTCAAGCTAGAAGAAAACTTAGACCTCATCTAATCTAATCCTCTCAAATTTCCCAGTGAGGAACCCAAAGCTCAGAGGGATTAAATATTATGATCTTCACTTTGCAGAAAAGGAACCCAAGACTGGAAGAGGTAATCAATTTGCCTGATACTTCACAATTCATGTCTTCAGACTCCTGGACCAAAATTAAGACTTCTATTCCAGGGCACAGTGAGATATTGTTACTACCTAAGAGTACGTGGAAGTCATCAACATTCAATCCTTGAACATCTCTCTTGAAAAAAAAAATCTCTCTCTCCTGGTTGGTTGTCATCCTTCATTCTTGAAGAGGACCAAAATGACATTACTATGACAAAGTCAAATTTCAATGTGTCCAAATGTGGTTGATCAGACCAATACAAGCTCTGAATGCTCTACCACAGATTGGGCACAGACAGTCTGTATGAACATTTGGGGTGGATACTCTAAATTTATGCTTCCTATGTTTCCTTTAAGCTGTTTTAATTCTGCTTTGCTCATAGACCACAGCACCTTCTCTGATGTGGGCACACCTTGCTGAGCAGTCCTCTGCCAGTGTCTCCCATGTCACACAATCAATTCCAAAGTTCTTGAGAGAGACTTTGAGAGCATTCTTGTATTGCCTCTTCTGACCACCATGTAAAAATTGCCTGCCCCATGTGAGTTCTCCATAAAATAGTATTTTTGGCAACCATACATTCTGCATTTGAACAACGTGGCCAGCCCATTGGAGTTGTGCTCTGTGAAGCAGAGTTTGAATGTTTGGCAGTTCAGCTTGAGCAAGGACTTCAGTGTCTGGTCCTGCCAGGTGATCTTCAGAATCCTCCTAAGACAGTTCAAATAGAAGTGATTCAGTTTTCTGGCAGTGCTGATAGACTGTCCATGTTTCACAGGCATACAACAATGAGGTCAGCACAATGCCCTTCAATTTGGTAGTCAGTCTAATACCTCAGAGCCTCTCAAACATTGACCTAGTTCTGGCAATGCATGCATCAACCTCATTATCAATGTGTACATCACTGGAAAGTATGCTACCTAGGTAAATGAACTTATCCACAGTATTCAAAACTTTTCCATTTTCTGTAACCAATGTTTCCACATATAGATGGTGTGGTGCTGGCTGATGGAGCACCTATGTTTTCTTGGTGTTAATTGTTAGGCCAAAATTATCACAGGCTGGTAACCTTTTTTGTATCCTTTTCAAATTGAAGAATTTACCATCAGTAAAGTAACTGACCTTGATGCTGTGTTCATCCTCATTGAAAACACTTGACAACATGGCTGAAAACATCATACTAAAAAGCATAGGAACAAGTACACAGACCTGTTTCACTCCATTGGTGACTGGGAAGGCACAAAATCATTTTCCACTATCCAGAACCCGGGCAAGTATGCCATCATGAAATTGACATACAATACTGATGAACTTCTATTGGCAACCAAATTTTGACATAATTTTCCTTAAGCTCTCATGATTAACAATATCAAAGGCCTTGGTCAGATCTTTTGATAGATTTAATTCCATCAAAAGTGAAGTATAAGCAAAGCTTAGAGAGATGCAGGATTCTCAGTAAGAAGGCAGATGAAATGCAGTATTATGCTGATAGTAACAATCCAAATCATTTTTATGATTCCCTGAAGGCTATTTATGGACCAAAAACCTTTGGTGCATTACAACTACTCAGTGCTGATGGAGCCACATTGATTAGTGGTAAGGATATGGTCATAGAGAGATGAGTTGAACATTTCCACAGTGTTCTCAAGAGACCATCATCAATCAATGCTGAGGACATTGACCATTTACCTCAGGTTGAAGTCCATCCCTCCTTAGTCAAACTTCCAAATGAAGAAGAGGTTTTGAGGGCGATTAGGCTCCTTTCATGTGGCAAAGCACCTGGTGCTGATTCTATTCCAGCTGAGATTTACATGGTAGGGGGTCCATTGCTCATACAAAAGGTGACTGAAATTTTCCAGGTTATATGGCAAGAAGACATTATTCCCTAGGAGTTCAAGGATGCCTCCATTGTCTGTCTCTATAAAGGTAAAGGGAATAGATTGTCCTGCGACAATTACTCTTTTAGTCATTGCTGGCAAGATTCTTGCTAGAGTCCTCCTTTATAGGCTGATCCTTCACTTGGAAGATGGTCATCTACATGACAGCCAGTGTGGCTTCAGAAAGTGCCAAGGAACAGTCGATATGGTGTTTGCTGCCCAACAACTCCAGGAGAAATGCCAGCTGCAGAACAGAAATCTGTACCCAGTGTTTGTTAATATGACCAGGATCTTTGATCTCTCCTACACCCAGCATGAATAAATGTGCTTGGATGGATAGATGAATTAATGGAGAGTTGGTTTGATGAATTGATGGGTGGATGGATGATCTATCTCAGGAAATTCTATCACCATCATAAGCATGAGTTTCTCTCACTTATCCTGTGCTGATCAATAGATGATGATATGCCCAATAGGCCCAAGAATCAGGTCAAATTTAGCTGAATCACATATTCAAGGATTTGGTTTAGCCTAGGTTTCTTGCTCTAGGTGTCATAAGCCCTTAAACTCTTTCCCACCTCCTGCAATACTGAGAGGATATGTTAAAAATTATTCATGGACCAGGATGGTCAAGAGAATATAATGGATACCAAGACTATTCTCAGAAGAATATAAGTGACCTGGTGGTATAACAAGTTCTCTATCACTGAAAATCTTCAAGCAAAGGAAACATAACCACCTGTCAGGGAAGTTGTGAAGAAAAGCTATGCTTTGTGTGAAAATTGAACTCTTGAATGCTATCATCATAGAGTTTCAGAACCAGAAGAAACCATACAACATAAAATATTAAAGCTAGAAGGGAATATATGATCCAGTCCCCTCATTCTATAAATAAATAAACAGAAGTTAAATGACTTCCCCAAGACAATTCAATTATTAACCCAGATAAACTTAATTCTTCTCTGGACCTCAAGTGTTACCAAAAACTGGGTATAACTTCTAGAAAGGGAATGTTTCCTTAGAGACAACCTTAAATTCCAAGCATCTCTGAAATATGGACATATAATAGTGGTAGAGGTAAAGATGACTTATCCCACTTTTCCAGATAACCCTCAACTGGGAGTCATAATGACTAAGGGTCAGCTATGGATTTCCTGGGCCTACCTCTATTATAGGTTTCCTGGTTCCTAGAGGTATCAATTATAATCACCGGTAAAGAGAAGGCAATAAATAGCTCCTTATGTTAACAAACTCATCATCTGAAAATGCAAATACTCTTGAAAGAGTGAGGTCTATCAATCATCCACATTTTATCAACTGCTATCAATAAAATAATCAACTCATAATTTAATTGAAATAATGACCCCTCAAGGAATTAGGTCACTTTGGTAGGGGAAAGATAGGGAGATGAGGGTAATTTAGGTAGTCACTTTGGGGAAGGAGATGTCAAATATTTTACCCTTTTACTTAAGGCAAAATGCTTCCTCAGTAAGTTATCTGTCTGTATTTGATTGAGTTGACATCAAACTCCTTCCCCTGATCCAAGTCAGCGTAATCTGCCTTGGTGTCATCTAAACTCTGCTGTTCAGTCCAGTATCCACACCATCCTTTGTTTTTCTCTCAAGCTGGTAGTATCTATCCCTCCTCTGTCCTCTCCAAGTTACTTTGTGCTTATTTTGCATATGTTTGATATCTACTGATAGCTACTGAGGCATTGTTTTATCAGAAAATTTAAGCTCATCAAGGGCAGGAACAGTTTCATTTTTGTCTTGACATTCCTAAAGCCTAACACATAGCAGGTACTTAAAAATTGCTTATAGGTCGTTGATTATTGCACCTGCCTCCTAATCTTCCATTCTCAAATCTGGTGCTTCCAAAGTAATTTTCCTTAAATTCAGATCTGACCATGTGATTCTTCAACTCAATCAACTCTGGTTGACTTCATCTTGTCTCTGGGATGGTGGAATCTTCAGTTGGACATACATTTCATGGGATCTGTGACCATGGGTAGAAAAAAAAAGTCTGTCTTTATTTTCACTAACTTCTACCTGAAATTTAGCATTTCTTTTGATTATAAATGTAGGCAGTGAAAATTATTCTGAGAAGGGCTCCACCTGACTGTCAAAGTAATCCATGACACACAAAGAAAGTTTAAAAACCCCTGCTTTAAGGACAAAACATAATCTTCTCTGAGATTATATTTTTTTCTCCTCTTTTAATGTCTTTCTAAACCTGACCCAAAACTATCTTGCCATTCTCATTGGACATTACTCCTCTTTGGTGCTCTGCAGCTCCACCAAACTAGACTTCTCTCTTTTCTGTACATAGGACTCTTCTGTCTCCATGACTTTGCACTGGCTTACCCACATGCCCCGAATGCACTCTCCCCTTATCCTTGCATCATGGAGTTTCTCTTCCTTTTAAGATGCTGTTGGAGCAGCATTTTCTGCATGAAGCCCATTCTCAAAATGCTAATGCTAACATCCTTCCTCCAAAATAGCTCTCTCATTAGCTTCTTTGTGTATATCTGTATTTATTCACTTAATATTTATTATATGTACTTATATTACTACATTATATTATGTAATTATATTACAACATATAACATTATTGATATATTACATGTCATTATAAAATGATATAAAATATGTTATTAATATTATAATACATTATTGTGATATATGTTATATAATATAAATATTACAATTCATTTATTTTACATATTTATTTATATTGTATATAATCTATTTTAAATATATTTATTATAACATATAATAAATAAAAATATTTGTTATAAATACATTTATTTATATTATAATATTTATGTATGTTTATTATCTCCTCCATTAGAATATAAGCTCCTTATGAGTAGATATTGTTTTATTCTCTATATTTAAATCAGCAGTACCTTTAGATCTCTAGTATCTTTGCCAAAAAAAACCCAAATGGGGTCATGAAGAGTCAAACATGACTGAACAGGAAACCCTATACCTAGCATAGTGCCTGACACATGGAAGGTACTTAATACATACTGGTTGCTGATTAATAACACTCACTTGTCTTTTTATTGTGCCTTGAGTGGTGGTATTGTTTAGTCATTTCAGTAGTGTCAGATTTCATGACACCCTTTTTGATTTTCTTGGCAAAGATACTAAGGTGGTTTGCCATTTCCTTCTTTAGCTCATTTTACAGATGAGGAAACTGAGGCAAATAAAATCAAGTGATTTGCCCAGGGTCACACACCTAGTAAGTGTCTGAGGTCAGATTTTAACTCAAGAAGATGGGACTTCCTTACTCTAGATTCAGCACTAGCCACAGTGCTAGTGCTAGCTGCTCCCACTTTAAAAGCACAAAACACTTAATTTCACAGCAACCTTATGAGACTGAGCAAGCGTTATCATCCCCATTTTAGACATGTAGGGAAGTTAAGTGACTGACTTGCCCATGGTTGCCCAACTAATAAGTTTTGGGGACCTGGAAAATCAAGACTCCTGACTTCAAGTCCAGAGCTCCATTTAATTGCTTCCCATCCCAAAAGAAAAAGAAGAGAGAAGAATGCATACCTGTCACCTGCCCCAGGCTACAATAGATAAGCCACCTACTCTCACCTCCTCCCTCTACATTAGTGCCATAATATGGTAGTAACAGATTTCTCTTCTCAGAATCATGGATTTTTAGAACTGGGAGAGACTTTAGCAATCAACTAATTTAATCCACTCATTTTACAGACAAGGAAACAGATAGTGGTAGAGCTGGGACTGAAGCCCAGGTCTACTCAGTTGTCAAACCAATCCTCTTTCCACCATACCATAGTTAAAAGAAAAGTAACACAATGAAACAATTGGTTTTTCAAATTTAAAAAAAAAAAAAGATCCTGGCCACAATGAGTCATCATAGTTTGCATTAGAATGTTTTACAATTTAAGAAGGTATTCCCTCTCTATAATAATGCTTTGAGGGAATATAAGTTATTATTCTCCTTTAACAAATGAGAAAAGCAGGACTCACAGCAGTAACTTGCTTAAGATCCCTTCCATCTCTAAATAGGATAGGATTTGGAACTCAGTGCTCATTCCCTATGCCATCTGGTTCCTAGGAATAAAAGTTCTCACCAGATCAGAGACCTAGAGTGGGAGGAGACCTCAAAGGTCATTTAGTCCATCACCACTCCCACTTCACAAATGAAGAAACTGAGTCCCACATAGGTAAAATGACTTGCCCACAGTAACATAGGAAAGAGGTAAGATTTAAATGAGATTCTCATTTCACTTCACCATTCAGCTTCCCTGGTATCATGTGAAAATTCCAAAAATCAAATTCTCATCATCAGAAGAGATACAGGAATTTTGTGTAAAAAAAAAAAATTCACAGAAAGAGTAGTTTTAGAGCTACACTCTCTGACTGATGCTTGTTCAAGGACCCTGGCTTACAGACTGAATTAATACTGTATTCGATCTGTCCAACAAAAAATGCTTCTATCTGGTGCCCCAGTTTCAGAAGAAACATGAAGGCAAAGGAAATAGATCTATTAAATGTTCTCAGCTATACTAGTCCATTAGAAAACGAAACAAAAATCAAAGCAACAATTTGATGAGGGTATCATTGGGATAAACAACCCCAAAGTGAAAAGTAGTCAGAAAATGTGGAATGTAATTACTTAATTAAAATAGATATTTTTTTCTTTCAAAGAGGCTTAGAGTTAGAAGAGACGTTAGAACTCATCTATTAAATCCCTACTCCATACAGGAGTCTCTTCAAAAGCCTCCCCAACAGGTGAGTATCCAGCTACTTGTATATTTCCATTCTCAGGGATCTCACTATCTCCCAAGGTATCTTGTTTCACTGTGGACAAATTTAACTTTTGAGAAATTTATCTTTATTTTAAATCAAAACCTGCATTCTTCTAGACTTACAGAATAACAGAACCCAGGAGTTACAAAACCATCCTCAGGGATGCCAAACTTCTAACAGCCAGAAACACTAAAGAACTTGGGCTACTGGGATGCTAAACTACCAATGGAGATACCTGAGCCTCCCAGAGGAGCTGGAAGTATATGAAGTTCAGTATCCTAGGAGCCAGAACCACTAGAAACAGGAATTAATCACATATTCCATGTCCATGATCTCTTCAATTAGGACCCTAGGACCTGATCAACAGAACTCTTGCAGACCTCCCAGTCATAGGAGTCATAGAAAGCTGTATCAGCAAGGACCCCAACATACACAGGAAAGCCTGCTTTATAGTTCTTAGATCTACTTTTCTAAAAGGAAAGCAACTTTTGTGGGATCAACAATCCCTGTAATCAAGCACATATATCATTCACTTGGTTCAGAGTGAAAAGTCAGCACCCTGAACTTCAGAGAAAATACACAGAAATAAAGATCAAGAGACATGATTTCCAACTGTCTGACCACAAGCAATACATACATCACAGATCAACAGACAGAGTCTCATCTGGCCAAACAAAGACTTCAGTAAGCCCCAAAGTAAAACTTCACCTCAGAGTATTTATACACTTTTCAGAGCTAGAGGGCAAGACCCTCTGACCCAGACCCTCGGTAGAAATTAACAAAAGTTGTTTGAGGCCTATCAATGGGTGGGGAAGATCTAATTAACGTTACAAAAGCCTACTCTGAAAAGCATTTTAAGTCACCTTAGAAAACTCCATTTTATTCAACAGTAAAATGAAGGGGTTGGAATAAATGAATTCTGAGGTGGCCTTTAGTTCTAACTTTGTGTGCACCAAAGATTAAAGGAGGGGCCTTTGCTTCCAAAGACGTGCAAGTCAGGAGCTAAGTGCTTATTCCATATCAGGTCATTTTTTGAATGTGCCTCATTTCTCACCATCTTGGGATAAGGTTCAGGAGAGACTTGGAGTGTGCGTTCAGACAAGTTCCTGCAGACCTAATCTCTAATGTAATTCTTCCCTTGCCACCAGGATCTCAGTACTAAAAACAGAGGGGCCAGACTGACTCCACATTCAGTCATCATAGTACTCTACAGTATGAGGATCCAAATCAACTGGTCTTTCCCCAGGAATGCAGATCCAGAGTCATTGTTAATGGAAATAAAAATTTTCTTTCCTCTTGTCTGTTCTCATCTGCTCATCCCTCTCCACTCTAGCCATACCCCTTTATAATCCATACCTTTATCTTCCTTCTCCCATCCCACTCTGCCTTCCAGAATGCCTGCTCTGCTTAATAAACTTTCCTTTATCCCAGATGAATTCACTTCATATTTTTTCCATCTTCTTGGGATAACAGAAAACTGACTTTTTCTGGTGGCAAAAAATTGGAAATTTAGGGAATGCCTATCAACTGGGGAATGGCTAAACAAGCTGTGATATACAATTGTGACATAATGCTATTGTGCTATAAGAAATAATGGAAGTAATTTCAGAAACATCTGATATTCGAACTGATGCAGAATGACATAAGCAGAACCAGGAGAACATTGTACAGAGAAACAACAACATTGTAATTAATGATAACCAACTGTGAAAGATTTAGTCATGCTGATGTAGAAGTATGTGTGTCAGTTACAAGAAAGGAAAGAAATGTTGCCATGTAATATAGCCAAAAAAAGGAAATTGGCTTGCAACAAAGAACTATATTGCACAAAGCTGGATATACTACTATTAGGGAAAATTAATTTTAACATAATAACTTTTAAGCATTCCTATGGAGAAAACTAGAGGCTTTGAAAGGCAAGCATAATGGACAAAAGAAGCTTAAAAACAAACTAATATGAGTAACTTTAAAAGGCTAAGAAAAAATCCAGCTATTACATTCTGATAGGAAGAAATTAAACTGAGGGTTAATAAAGAGATAGAGACAAAGTATAGGCTTAGGAGTTTAAAAAGAGAAGTTTTGTACAGTTAATAATTGTAACTATGAAAAAAATTGAAGCAAATTTCTCTGATAAAGGCCTCATTTCTCAAACGTATAGAGAACTGAGTCAAATTTATAAAAATAAGAATCATTCCCCAATTGATAAATGATCAAAAGATATGAAGTTTTCAGATGAAGTAATAAATATTATCTACAACCATATAAAAATGCTTTAAACCACTATTGATTGGAGAAATGCAAATTAAAACAATTCTGAGGCACTACCTCATACCTATTAGATTAACTAATAGAACAGAAAAGAAAAATGGCAGATGTTGAAGGGGATGTGGGAAAAATGAGATGTCAAAGCACTGTTGGCAGAATTTCAAACAGAGTAATTTGAAACTATGTCCAAAGGGCTATAAAAACAAATCCTTTGATCTAACAATACCACTACTACCTCTCTATCCAAAAAGAGATTTAAAAAAACAAAACAAAAAGGAAAGGACATACATGCATAAAAATATTTATAGCAGCTCTACTCTGCTGACAAAATTAGAAATTGAAAGGATGTTCATCAATTGGGGAATGGCTGATACAAAATGAAGTATACGATGTACAAAGTAGCAGCAATATTGTAAGATGATCAGCTATGAGTGACTTAGCCATTCTCAGCAACATAATGATCTAAGATGACTTTGAAGGACTTATGATGAAAAATGCTACCCATCCCCAAAGAAAATACTGGCAGTGTCTGAATACAGATTGAAGCATACATTTTTTACTTTCTTGAGTTTTTTTTTTCTTGGTCTATATTTTCTTTCACAAGAGAGGGAGGAAGGAAGGGAGAAAGAGAGAGTGAGGGCAAGAGGAGGGGGACAGAGAGAGAGAGAATATTAAGTAAGCTGAGATTGGGTAATTTTGTCTGACTATATTAATCTGGTGGGCAGAAGCAGTGATAATTGCAAAAGAAGAAAAAAGAAAAGGGCATCAAATGAAATATTTTAAAATATACTGAAAATATCAGAAAGAAATTCAAAAGGGAACCAAAATAAGCAGAGCAGTTTTATTATTATTATGTTAAATTTAGTAGACTTTTTAAAAAAGATTAGGTGAAAGTCACATAAGTTTACAATTTCACATATAATATTCTTTTTTGTTCTTCCTTATATATTGAAATGTTGGTTTTTATTAAGTTAATAACAAAAAAGAATTTGAAAAAAAAGATTGGTAAGTGACTCCAGTACTACATAAAATTGATTTTTTTTTTAAAATGCATATATTAATTTTTAAAGACACAGGGATTTCAGCAGACCACAAACTTAATATGAGCTAACAGTGTGATATGACTGACAAAAAAAGCAAAGATGCATGCATTCTTGGTCTGCCCCACTGTTACACACTGGGTACTTATCTTTTTTTTCTAAATTTATTAATTTATTTGTTTTAAGTTTTCAACACACATTTCCATAAATTCCAAATTTTCTCCCCCTCCCTCCCCAAGACAGCATGCAATCTTATATGGGTTCTACACATGCATTCCTATTAAACACATTTTCACATTAAAATGAATGGGAGAAACCATGAGAAAAACATAACAAATGAGAAAATAGTCTGTTTCATTCTGCATTCCAATTCCATAGTTCTTTCTCTGGATTTTAAGTCTGTCAAAAACAATCCTCACACACTGTGGCTGTTACCATGTATAATGTTCTCCTGGTTCTGTTCACTTCACTCAGCATCAGTTCATGTAAGTCTTTCCAGGACTCTCTGAAGTCTTCCTGTTTGTTCATCACTTCTTATAGCACAATAGTATTCCATTACATTCATAAACCACAACTTGTTCAGTCATTCCTCACCTCAATTGATGGGCATCCCCTTGATTTCCACTTCTTGGTCCCCACAAAAAGAGGTGCTATACATATTTTTGTACATATGGGTTCTTCTCCCATTTTTATGATCTCTTTAAAATACAGTCCTAGACGCAGTATTGCTGAGTCAAGGGTATGCACATTTTTATAGCCCTTAGGTATAGTCCCAAATTACTCTCCAGAACTGGTTGGATCAATTCATAGCTCCACCAACAATGAATGAGTATTCCAACGCTCCCACATCATCTCCAACATTTATCATTTTCCTGTTTTGTCAGGTTAGCAATTCTGATAGGTGTGATGTGGTAACTCAGAGTTGTTTTGATTCACATCTCTCTAATCAATAGTTATTTAGAGCATTTTTTCATATGAATGTAGATAGCTTTAATTTCTTCCTCTGAAAACTGCCTGTTCATTTAATTTGACCATTTATCAATTGGGGAATGATTTTAATTCTTGTAAATTTGACTCAGTTCTCTATATATTTTATACATAAGGCATTTATCACTACAAAAATCATTTCCCAGTTTCTACTTCTCTCCTAATATTGGTTGCATTGGCTAGGTTTGTACAAAAACTTTTCAACTTAACATAATCAATGTTATCCATGTTATCAATGTTATCCATTTTGCATTTCAAAATGTTCTCTATCTCTTGTTTGGTTGTAAACTCCTCCATTCTCCATAAATCTGACAAACAAATTATTCCTTGCTCCCCTAATTTGTTTATAGTATCAGCCTATATCATGTACCTATTTGGACTTTATTTTGCTATACAGTGTCAGGGATTGGTCTATGCCCAGTTTCCACCACACTATTTTCCAATTTTCCCAGCAGTTTTCTACATATGTGACTCTTTTTAGGAAATCAAGCCTAAACAGAGCAGTAGCCAAGCTCTAGATGACCCACAGTTCCTAGGGATTGTTTGATTTTACACAGAATTAAACAAAAGAAGCCAGAGTCACTTACAAATGTTCAATTAATTCCTTTGTCATCAGGGTCTTCAATCATGGATATTCATCAGCCACTCCAGTTTCCCCTATCTAAGTAAAGAGAATGGTCCAACTAACCTATATCATTGACCCATATCCTTTGCCTAGCTCCCTGAGCAGTCTATTTCATCTCATTCTACCTTGCCTCCTTTCCCATTCCAAATTTGAAGTTTTCTTTCTATCTCCATTCCTCCCTCTTTCCTTCCCTTATCTTTTTTCCCTTCTTCCTTTTTGCTCTGGTCACAGAGAAAACTAATTTTCTTCTGTCTACTCTTACCCTCAGTTCTGGCCAATGCATGTACTAGAAATTTCCCTGACCCCCTGATTGACAGCACTTTTCCTGGTTTCCACAATTTTCCTTTAGCTTCTTCAGTCAATCAGTGAACAAACATTTATTAAATACTTGCACAGCATCATGCTGGTTTTTAAAGATGCAAAGACAAAAATGCAAAAGTCCATGCTCTCTAGGAGCTTACATCTTGCTGGGTGGAAACACACATTCAGAAAGCCAAACACAAAAATCCAGTCACCCCTTCCATATTACAAGAATTAGGAGAGGCACCCCATGATCTAGAAAGTCTGCATAAAATTTTTTGGCCTTTCCTTCATACCAGAGAAGAAGTCTGAATTATTATGATATTAAAAGATAAAATATGTTGAAATTATACAATACTATGCATATATTTTATGCATTTCTGAGTTTCTAAACTTTTCTGTGTTGTCTGCTGGCTTTCACACGTTGTCTTCAGCTTCCACAAGACTCCCAAGAAATTCCCATTTAATTTCTTGTGCCAACCTGCAGTATATCAAAATCGCAATGGAGAAAGTCACTATGCTAAAAAAAATTGGGGAACATTAGCAGCAGGGAATCATAAAAGGTATCACATATAGGCTGTGGCACTTGAATTGATCTAGAGATTCTAAGAGGCAAAGGTAAGAAAGAAGTGCATTCCAGATGTGGGACAGCTTGGACCAGGGATGGGGAACCTGTCTCCTCCTAGGTCCTTCAGTGCAGCCTTTTGACTGAGTCCAAGTTTTTACAGGATAAATCCTTTTATTAAGGGAATTTGTTCTGTGAAGTTTGGATTCAGTCAAAGGGTAGCACCTGAGGACTTAAAGGGCCACATGTGGCCTCAAGGTCATAGGTTCTCCACCTCTGACCTGGACAAAGGTGGAGAGACAGATGAAATGTCCTGAGGGAGAACAAATTAGTTGATTTGTCTGTAAATGGAATGTCTAAAGGACAGTTATATGTAATAATCCTGGAGCCAACTTGTGAAGGATTTTAGAGGTAATAGAATGCCACCAGATTATTAAGCAAGGGAATGATCTGCTCAGACCTGTGTTCTACGAGTATCATTTTGTCTCTTGTGTAGGGCTGAAGAGGTAAGGAACTTGAAGTATGAGGATCAATTAGGAGATTATAGTAATAGTTCAGGTAAAGTGATAAAGATAAATTTGTGAATGGAGAGAAAGAGATGATATAAAAAGTGTTGTGGCAGTAGAATTGGCAAGTTCTGGAAATTGATTTAATATTGGGGATGGGGAAAATGAGGGAGATTGAAAAGTTGAGTATTGGAAAGGAAGGAAAGTGAAACCAACTTAGCAGTGGTGACAGGGGTGGGGGGGACTAGAGATCAAAGTGAGGATAAAGAATAGGGTTAGGAAGAGTAAGAAAGTAAGGGAGTAAGCAGAGGGACAAGTGGTTATGGTCAAATGGAATAATTTTAAAGTTCTTGATCATGGAATTGGAAAACTTATGGGTGACAGTAAGATCATATCCCTCAAATCACATGACCAAAGTATAATGAAGGTGTTGATCATGGAAGCTGAGGAGAACAATAAACTGGAATACTAAAGTATTTGAGTAGACCAATGTATAAATTGAAGTTCTCAAGTATAAGGGCAGGGGTTGAGTTGAAAAGGAAGACTACAAGCCAGGAAATGAACTTCTTGAGAAAAAAGAAAGAATGACCTGGAAGTTGATAACTACTAGCCACCTAGCTCTGGATGAAACAAACTTCAAAGGAAGATGACCAGGGTAAGGGGAAGTTATGGAAATGGAAATGAGAAGCAAGAAATATGCCCAAGTCCTCCTCTTAGTCAATGTCAGGGTACATAATAAAAAGATTATTGAGTTAGGGTCTTGCTGTATTTAAAAGAAGTTGGCATTAATTTACATGCTGACTTGTCATCTTGCTTTGCTCATTTCTCTTTAGTCTTTCTCTTCATCCTCTCCATTAAAAAAAATTCCTTGGTATTTAGGAAACATTTCCAATGTGCAGAACAGTAAGCTAGACTTGGGGAGTAGATAAGACAGGGTCCCCTATCCTCATTAAATTTAAGGTCTTACAAGGAGAAGACATAGATAGCAGGGTACTTCAATGGAATGTACACCGGCTATGGTGTTATCTATTACTATTATTTCTACTACTTCTACCACCACAACCACCACCACTATCACTACTACAAGAGTAATAACAATAATAATAATTGGTAACATTTTTACAGTACATTAAGGTTTGCAAATATTATCTCATCTGATCTTCATAACAACCCTGGGAGTTATTATTATCCCCATTTTACAAAGGAGTAAAACTGAGGCTAAGAAAAGCTAAGTGAGGGGGCAGAGCCAAGATGCAGAGTAGAAAGACACACATACTCTAGTTCTTCCCACACAGTTCATAAAATACCTGTAAAAAATGACCCCTAACAAGCTCTAGAGCAGCAGAAGCCACAGAATGACAGAGTGAAAGAGATTTTCAGCCCAAGGTAACCTGGAAGGCTGACAAGAATGTTCTATCACACTGGACATGAAGTGGAGCGCAGCCCAGTTTTGGCCACATGGCACTGGGAGGAACAGGACTGGAACAGACCTGGGGGAGGGAGGAGGAATCCCTGGCAACAGTGGCAGTTCTCAAATGCCTCAACCCATAAATTTCAAGGACAACTTCAAAGGTCAGTGAGAAGGCTTTTTCAACTGGGCAAGAAGGGAGCAGGGTCCTCCCCTAGCCCCAGCCCCAGGTGTTGGTGGCAACGGTAGTGGCCTTGGTGGAGCCCTCAGCCCAAAGCCCCTGGGGTAACTGAGCAGCTGATCGGGATCTCAGACCTAAGTGGCAGCCCTGCCCTCCACCTAAAGTCCCTGGGGGAACTGAGTAGCTGACTTGAATCAAGTAAGAGAGGTGGAGGAAAAATTGGAAAGAGATATGAGAGTGATGCAAGAAAATCATGAGAAGTGAGTCAACAACTTCCTAAAGGAGACCCCAAAAATGCTGAAGAAAATAACACCTTTAAAAATAGGCGAATTCAATTGGAAAAAGAGACCCAAAAAGTGAAGGAGGAGAAGAATGCTCTAAAAAGCAGAATTAGCCAAATAGAAAAGGAGGTTCAAAAGCCCACTGAAGAAAATAGTTCTTTAAAAATTAGGATGGAGAAGATGGAAGCTAATGACTTTATGAGAGACCAAGAAATTACAAAACAAAACAAAAATAATGAAAAAATAGAAGATAATGTGAAATATCTCATTGGAAAAATAACTGACCTGGAAAATAGATCCAGGAGAGACAATTTAAAAAATTATGGGACTATCTGAAAGCCATGATCAAAAAAAAGAGCCGAGACATCATCTTTCATGAAAATCATCAAGGAAAATTGCCCTGATATTCTAGAACCAGAGGGCAAAATAAATGTTGAAAGAATCCACTGATCACCTCCTAAAAGAGATCCAAAAAGAGAAACTCCCAGGAATATTGTAGCCAAATTCCAGAGTTACCAGGTCAAAGAGAAAATATTGCAAGCAACTAGAAAGAAACAATTCAAGTATTGTGGAAATACAATCAAGATAACACAAGATCTAGTATCTTCTACATTAAGGGATCAAAGGGCAAGGAATATGATATTCCAGAAGTGAAAGGAACTAGGATTAAAACCAAGAATCACCTACCCAGCAAAACTGAGTATAATACTTCAGGGGGGAAATGGTCATTTAATGAAACAGAAGATTTTCAAGCATTCTTGATGAAAAGGCCAGAGCTGAAAAGAAAGTTTGACTTTCAAACGCAAGAATCAAGAGAAGCATGAAAAGGTAAACAGGAAAGAAAAATCATAAGGGACTTACTAAATTTGAACTGTTTATATTCCTACATGGAAAGATAATGGTTGTAACTCTTGAAACCTTTTTTAGTACTTGGATAGTTGGAGGGAATACACACACACACACAAACACACACACACGTATGTGTGTGTGTGTGTATGTATATATATATATATATATATATATATATATATATGAAATCAAGAGGTAAGAGAGGAATATATTGAGAGGAGAAAGGGAGAAATGGAATGGGACAAATTATCTCTCATAAAAGAGGCAAGAAAAAGCTTTTCCAATGGAGGGGCAAAGAGGGGAGGTGAGAGGGAAAAACTGAAGCTTACTCTCATCACATTTGGCTTAAAGAGGGAATAACATGAACACTCAATTTGGTATGAAAATCTATCTTACACTACAGGAAAGGGAGAATGGAATAAGTGGGGTGTGGGGGATGATGGAAGGGAGGGCAAATGGGAGGAGGGAGCAATTAGAAGTTAACACTCTTGGGGAGGGACAAGGTCAAAAGAAGGAATAGAAGAAATGGGAGGCAAGAAATGATGGAGGAAAATATAGTTAGGCTTACACAACATGACTATTATGGAAGTCGTTTGCAAAACTACACATATATAGCCTATATCAAATTGCTTGCCTTCTCAGTGGGGATGGGTGGGGAGGGAGGAAGGAAGAGAAGTTGGAACTCAAAGTTTTAGGAATAAATGTTGAGAATTGTTTTTACATGCAACTGGGAAATAAGAAATACAGGTAATGGGGTATAGAAATTTATCTTACCCTATAAGACAAGAGAGGCGATAGGGATAAGGGAAGGGAGAAGTGTTAGAAGGGAGGGCAGATTGGTGGAAGGGGTAATTAGAATACCTGGCATTTTGGGGTGAGGGGAAAGGGAGAGATGGGGAGAAAATTTGGAACTCAAAATTTTGTGGAAATAAATGTTGAAAACTAAAAATAAATAAAGAAACATATTAAAAAAATAAAGAAAAGTTAAGTGATTTGCCCAGGGTCATACAAGTAGTAAATACTACCTGTGTAATCTTAGGCCAGTCACCTGCTCACTCAATTATTCTATTGATTTCCATTCTGTTTCTGCTTTCATGAAGCTTACACATTAGTACCAGATTCAACACAATATGGAACATGATTGGTGCATGAGATACAAGGTGCTGTGTAAGATCACAGAAGAAACCACCAGATCTCAGAATTGGAAGGCACCTTGGACATCATCTAGCTCAATTCATACATGACATTAGAACCAGAAGACTTGGATTCTAATCCTACCTCTGATCCTACCTGGGTGTTGCTAGCCAAGTCCCTTGACCTTTTGGGGTTTCTGCTTCCTCATTTGTAAAATATGGGTGTTTGGCTAGATGCCTTCTGAGGCCTTTTTCAGCTCTAAACCTTGAGTCTATTATAATTCATTATTCACTCCCCCTGGAACCTGCAATCTCCAACTTTATTTCTACCCATTATTGCTGCTCCATTACCCAATCTAAGCACACTTTCTTTCTCTCCTATTACCTGTTAGCATCTATAAACACTTTCATTTACATAGACTGCACAGAGGCAGACATTTTATCTTTAGACTACCTGGGCAGGCCATAAACAATAGGAAATTCATAGAATCACAGATAGCTAGAGTTGGAAGGGACTACTTACGGCAGCTGCCTCATTTTACAGAGTAGGAAACTGAAGTCCAAATATAAGAAATTATTTGTCCAAGATCACACAGCACTTTACAACCAACTTTAATTGGCATACCTTAAATGAAAGGCACCAAATCAAAGTTTTATTCCTCTTGGTAGAATGCCTACAATGGCATCTGCTATGGGGACCAGTGTGCATATGGTCACATATGGGTCCACAGGAGTTGAGCTTGGCCTCCAGTGTGCAAGGCAGTGGAAAGAGCCCTGGGTTTGGAATCAAAAGACTTGCATTCAATTCGAAGTCTGCTCCTTACTACCTGACCATAGAAAAGTTATAGTTTTCTTAATGTTGCTTTTGATTCAAAAGCTTATGAAATTATTTATGGATGCATGAGGGAGAGGGAAAGAGAAAGGAGAGAGAAGCTGTTTCTAGAGAAACCCTCAGGGCCCAGGTTGACTAGGGTCTCCTGGGGCCTATAATGGGTTCAGACACAGGTTTTTCTCCCTGTAACATTCTCTCTCTTCTGCTGAAGTCCCTCCTACTTGCTGCTTTGAAAGGCTTCTCAGTGATCATTCTTTTTCAATTTTATGTTAATTCCCAGATGCACACAGCCAAAGTTTTCAGAGCAGAGAAGCAAAGAGTGTCGTGAGCTTTGGAGAGGGGGTGGACCAGGCTGGGCATCCCTGAGGCATAGAGGACAGATGCCCTGACCCCCTGACCTGAGGGAGACATGGAGTGCCTGAGAGAGTGAGAACCTTAGCGGTGAATGAATGAGGTCCTTACCCTCCCAGACAAAGCCAGAGCTTCCAAGCAAGGTGAAATCATCCTTAATTTGGCTGTTAGATTTAAAAAAAGAAATCAGCCCTCACCATAGCAACCACGGGGGCCCGGAGAGGCAGGAACATCCTCGGAGACTCTAAGCTCAGCTCCCAAGACACTTGCAGAGAGAGGAGAGTACAGAAAAACTTTGCCTGCCTGCTGGATTGCATGAATTCTTTGCTGTATTCAAAGTGCAATCATACCCTGCCCAGCAGGGTAGGCAGAGATCTGTATCCCCAGTCTTGTTCAAGAGGCTTTTCCCCAGGGTCATTCCCGGTATTTCCAATACCAGAGTCCCTTTATCCTGCTCCCACAGGGCAGCAGCTTAATTTAAGCTTAAATTTCCTTGTCCCTAGAAGCCTCATTCATCTCCTTGAAATCTTTCAAGTTTTCTCTATCGTTGTCTTCAACATTTTGATCAAAACCTTCCTTCCCATCCCACCCAACCCCCAACCCCATCTCATCAGTTCCTCTAGCCTGTCCTTCCTGGCCTTTTTCCACACCATTCCTCCATAAATCATCAATCTACAGCAGGACAGAACCTGAGAGAACATCTAGTCCAACCTAGTCACTTTCCAGGTGAGATAACTGAGGCCCAGAGAGGTTAAGTAATTTGCCTCAAATTGCACAGGTAGGAAGTAGCAGATCTGGACTATGAACCAAAGTCCTCTGACTTTGAATCTAGGTTTTGTGGTTGTTCCTTTGTTTCCACCCCATCCCTTTCCTTGTACTCTAGCTCCTAAATGACCAGAATAGTTACTCTCCCCTTTGTGCAATCTACAACTTTCTTCATCTGTGTCTTTGTTCATGCTGAACTTTCTGTCACTCACCAACCCTATTTTCTGAATGTTGAATTCCTACCAGTCCTTCAAAGTGTCCCTCAAATGCCACCTCCCCCAGCATGCCTTTCTTTATGCCTCTCCCAAATAGTTGGAAATGATCTTTCTTTCCCCAGACCTCCAGAGCACCTCTCAAGTGCAAGTGTATTCCATTCTGATTTATAGAGATATCTATATGTAAAAATATATATAATAATAGCAAGAATTTATATAGCGCATTAAGGTTTCAAAGAGCTTTAAAACATCTCATTTAATGCTCACAACAATGCTAGGAGGCAAGTTCTATTATTTATGCCTATTTTGCAAATGAGGAAACTGAGACAGACAGTAGTTAAGTGACTTGCCCAGGGTCACACAGTTAGGAAGTATCGGAGGCTGGATTTGAATTCAGGTCCTTTTTGACTCTAAGCCTAGCAGTCTATCCACTGTGCTACCCTAGCTGTCATGTGTGTGTGCCTGCATGTGTGTACACATTAGCTATATCATTCTCACTAATTTCTACATTCACTTAGGATAGGGATACTAATATGCTTGAACACATAGCATAGAACTCTACCCCAATTAGGTGATTAATACCTTGTTAAATTCTATTGCGATCATAGGACTTAGAAGTGGAAAGATCCTTAGAAGTCATCTAGTCCAACATCTCCTTACACAGATAAAGAAACTGCGTCCTGGTGAGGGGAGATTAGCTCAAAATCATACAGGCATCAAGTGTCAGAGGCAGGATTCATACTGAAAAATAGAAGAAAAGGTATGGTGGCTAGAAGGCTAGATTCTGAGTCAGGAGGACCAAGATTCAAATCTTGCCTCTGACACCAGCTGGGCTACGATGAGCACAGGTAATTCAACTTTTCTAAGGCTGTTTCCTTATTTACATTAGGAATAAAAGCTCACAGTTTTATTATGATGATCCGACAAGAGAAGGTATACAAAATTCAAAATCTCTCCTTAAACTTATGTTGAAAAATGCTATACATTTCCAGAGAAAAAAGTGATAGAGTTGGAACATTGATCAAAGTATACTTTTTTTAGCTTAATTTCTTTTCATGGATTGTTTTTTTTTGGTCTGTTTTCTTTCATAACATGACAAATATGGAAATATGTTTTGGATGTGTAACCTATATCAAATTGCTTACCATCTCAAGGAGAGGGGAGAGGAAGAAAGGAAGGAGAGAATTTGGAACTCAACATTCTTTAAAAAAATATTAAAAATCATATTTCACAAGTAATTAGAAAAAAATAAAATATTTTTAAAATAAATAAGTAAATCTTTCCTTAAAATGTCATATAATGTCTGCTACATTATTTTCCATATCCAATTCACTTATCATGCTCAGGGCCTTCCTCTAGAACTAATATTACATGAGTACCAGTAAAGCACATAGGTTATCCATTTGCTATTCTTCATTCTTGCTCCCTGACCAGTCTGCCTCTTTTTACAGTTATATAATATAGGTCTTATCTGTTATCCTTTACCTCACTTCTTGTACAGAGTTTTTCAATGTTAATATGTTTCAATCAACTTATATGTACCATACATTCCTTCTTTGCCCTTTGGGTAACCTACACTTCAGACTCTTCAGAGACCATAGTACTTCCACCCTTCACAGCCATAAAGCAGTTTCTAGACTCTTTGGGCCTCCCTATTGTGACAAATTTCTGTGCCACTTAAAATTCATTAGGAAATAATGACATTCCATGTCAGTGTCTGTTCCTTTATTCATTTTCCATTATGAGCAAGTTGTTTAAGTGGCATGCTATAGCTTTTTCTCACCTTCCTCCTCCTAATTTAGTGTTTATTTTTATCTACGGTCTAAGAATTTTATGACCTTACTGTCACGATAATAATTTCATAAGAACCTTGAATTTCCTTCAAACTCCAAGATTCTGTGATTTATGTAGACCTTTCATAGCACTTTTCATCTTCTTTACATATTCATCACATTAACTTAAAAAAATTTTTTGTATGTGTTTTGAGGAAACTAAGATTTATAAAATCAGGATTTGAGCCAGGTCTCTGCCTCTGACTCTGCCTAATAATAATATCTGCCATTGATTTATCATTTTATAAACATGATCTATGATCCAAGTATTATCATTATTAGCCTTACTTCCCAGATGAGAAAAAAAACTAAGGCTTAGAGAAGTTAAGCAAATAGTTCATGGATACACAACTAGGAAGTGTAGGAAGCAAGATTTGAACTCATGTCTTGTCTTACTCCAAGACAAGCTGTCTTTCCACTACATTGTTCTCTCTCTCTCTCTGTATATAAGGACCTAACTTAGAAATGACTGATTCAGTCATTTCTGATTCACAATGGTGAATTGTGCTTTCCTGACAAGATAAGGGAGATTACATTTATTGTGGTGTCATTTGCAAAAACATTCCCATGCCCCAGCAACCTTCTGACATTCTTCTTGAAGAAAGTATTCATGATTTACAAACATGAGACTTCTGTTTAGATGCCAGTCCTTTGATTTTTTTCATTTCCCACCAACTGAACTCTTTGGACTCCATTATGCCCACAGGAACCACATCATCCTAGATCACATCAGCCTTGGTACTCACACCTCTCATCAATCACCCTTTGCTCCTCAGACATCTCTGAGTAGAGAGTGGAATAGACAGCTCCTCTTCAAATTTCTATTTAAGACGGGTATCAAGTTCAACCATCTCTTCATTTCCCTTTGGACATAATCATGAGCCCCTCATGTTTTCTCTCTCCCACTTCCTATTTTCAGCTTCCTTTTGTGTGTTGTTTCTCCTCCTCCCCCCGCCCACACACACACACATACACACAGATCATAAGGTCCTTGAAGGCAGGGACTGTTCTCCTCTTTCATATTTATATCCCCAGCACAGTGCCTGGCATAGATTCAATGTTTATTGACTAACTGAATGGTTTCTCAAGTCAGCTCATTCCATTGTTGCAGAGCTTTAATCGTCGGAAGGTCCTTCCTTATAATGTATGGAACTCAGCCAATCATAAGTGTGTGTAAATATATAAAGAATATAAAGTGCTATTATAAACATACTTTTCATCACATTTCAGCATCTTTCCCTAGGCCCATGGCTGCATTGAAGTCACTAATTGTTAAAGGATACACTGATTTAATTTAGAGGATTTTATCAAGTTCTTCATATAATGTCTTTACCTCTTCATCCTTTGCAGCAGATGTTGGACAAGCTGCCTTTATCTTCATGGTAGTCTTTTGGTTGAATCTCAATATGAGTACTACAAGGTAAGATGACCGAGTGGTTCATGAAATTATGTTTCTTGTGGCCTTTGACTGTCCAACCCAGCCAACTCTTTTGTTCGCCTCTCCAAAGAAAACACAAGAACCATCCTTCCTTTGATCCACAATGTTCTTCTAAGTATACTCACAGTGAGACAGTCAATCTTGATGTGATTCAATTTCTCCAGTAGGATGCTGGCCTATTGGCCGTTGGGTAAGCATCTCACCTTTAGAGTGTTAGCAATTAAATTAATATTTATAGATAATCTAAAACTGTTTGATTGCTTTATACCTTCTGCCTCTTTTTTTTTTAACCACTCTGTAACCAACATAGAAGTAGCAGAGAGAGATGTATAGGACTAAGGGTCCATTTGTAATTTTATGTATTTCATGAGCTGTCAAAGGCAGTCCATTGGTAATGAGCCTCTGTATGGGCTGGTCTTTGGGCAACACACAGTCTTTCACAGGAACTATGATCAGGGCTTTTCCAGCATGACTAAACTTGATGAAATCTAAACTCTGCTGGCAGAGTCATCTACCTCCACACCATGATGAGGCTTCAGAATAGAACTTTTGTTGGGGCAGATGAGTTCCTTACCTAGAAAAAAAAATCCTCTCCAGAATGTCCCTGAACAGGTGCTTAAAGGCCTCTCCGGTCATGGGAAACTCTTTACCTCTTGCTAGTCCATTCTGTTATTACATAGTTCTAATTTTTAGGAGGTTCTTCCTTATGTCACATGGAGATTGGTCTACATATAATATGTGTAAAACACTTTATAGACTGTTAAGTGCCATATAAACATCATTAGTTATAATTGCTATTATTTACTATATTTGGCTGTGCCTTTAATCCATGAATATGGATGGGAAAAATATATCTTTGTTTTCAATAATTTCTAAGTGAAATTTAGCATTTCCTTGAGCTGTCTGAAAAAAATATATTCTATGAAAGAGGTAGAAAGGCTTTACCAGACTACCAAAGCAGCCCATTATACACATCAAAAAATTGGTTAAGAACCCCTATTCTATGCTAAAGGATGGGTTCCAGCAATGGGGATGGTCTGCAATGCCATCCATACCTTTTGCCCAGTCTACCCTGTGATGAAATAGCCCACATTGGCAAAAGCTGTGAAGCCAGAATTAGGGGTCATTCTGCATCTATAGAACAGAGCAAAGCTAATCATAGCCCTCCAGAGGGATGGTTACATGGCAGTGACCTTATTAGAACCACATTTAAATGATTCACATACTATAATTGATTCACTGGTCTCTTCTAACATTTCTATCCTCCTCCCACTGCCCTTCTCCCTCTCAATCTCCTAGTGTATTGCACTGTACTATTGAGACAGTAGATATTCAATAAGGGTTTTCTGAATTAATAGGGATATGGACTGGACCTTCAGTTTTTCAATGTAGGGAAAATTTCTAAGTGAGGAAATTCCCATTACCATGTCTCAGCTAAATTGCAAACTCCTTGGGATCAAGCACTATTTCAATTGTGTCTTGGTTTCTGTCAAGCACAGGGCCTGGCACACAGTAGGCTCTTCATGGGTGTTTGCTAACTAATCATGTTGATAGATTCACCATCTTTAGGGGGACAGTCCTATCAATAAATAATCACCAATTCACATCTATTAAATATTTCCTACCAGGCAGGTACTGGATTGGGCACTTAATACACAAAGTCATAAGTGAAATAAAGGTCTTTGCCTTCAAGAAACTTCCATCTAGGCGAGTGACAGAGCATCTACTTAGGTATACAAAAGATACACTAAATAAAAGTAATCTGGGAGGGAAGATACTAGTAACTGGAAGAATCAGAGAAAGCTTCATGTAGAAGATGGTGTTTGAGCTCAGTTTTGAAAGAAAATAGGGATGAGGAGGGAGTTTATCCTAGGCTTGAGATGCAGCTCATGCAAAGACATCAAGATGAGAGGTGAAGCACTGTGAAGAACAGTGATACAACCGTTTCTCCAAGAGGCTGATTTGGCAGTGATGCAGCTGTCCTTCAGGGAAAGATGTTGACTTGACCATACCAAGCCCAACTGATAAACCTTAATTCACTCTCTGCCCTGAACTATGCTAACCTGGCAAAGTATAGGTCTTGATGCTATTATGGAGGATTTCTTCATTATCTGGGAGTCTTGCCCAATGGGGCTGAGGGGGAGATCGGGTAGAGGAACTCACAGCAGGAGAGATTTGATGTGGGTTTTGGCAAATTTCTCCTTATGTGTTGGGTTTTTTTGAATGTGTGCCCAGAGACTGCAGCACTTGCTCCCTTTTTAGAAATCCCCAAATAAAGGCAGACAGGAAGCCCAAGGTTTGCCATAAGGGATGGAAATTCCTCTTCTGATCACTTGAAAGGAAACACATCATGATGAGCAAGTTGGAAACTGGATAGGAAAGGTAGTCACAGATCAGCCAGGGGACCTCACACAGATGAACATTACCATCTCTGCCTTAACTATTCCTTAACAAAGTCTATCTTTTTTCAGGTTAAGACTCCCAAAGAAGGTTACAAAAGGCAGAGGATGGTCTAGGGACAAACACCTAGCCCCTCAATAAGAGCAGACTGATTTGAGTCTCTCAAACCTTGGAATTCAGTATTCCCCAGCTATTCCTCCCCTGTGGATAACTCTCTAGCCTCCCAGGGAATTGCCTTTACTAGTTGCTCTCCAGAAAGTTCAAGATATATTTGTTCCAGTACTGAGACTCAAATTATATCATTAGAACCAACTCTTCATTTCTCTCCCCTCTCCATTCCTCAACCCAACTTTTATCTTATTACCAAATCCTATGTATTTTTCTCCAATGAAGTAGAAAGATCACTGATTCCAGTGATCTCAGATATATCCTCACAGGTGCCAAAATCACATTCCCAAAACTCAGATCTGACTATGTTATTATCCTACTCAAAAAGCTTCAATGGTTTCTTACTGTCTGTAAGATCAAAAGGAAAATCCTTGGCCCAATATTAAAGGTCTTCTATGATCTGTCTCCCATCTCCTTCTCAGTTCTATTTCAAATCACTCCTCTTTGTACACATTCTTTTTCCTTCAAATTGGCCAATCAGCTGTTTCCTATATGTAATATATCATTTCCTACCTCCATGGCTTTGCATATGGTAAACTACATGTTTGGAATACAACCCCCACCCCCATCTCTTTTTCTTGTGCTCTTCAGCTTCCTTCAAAGCACAGCTTGAGTGCTACCTACTACACAAGACCTCCCCTGATCCACCCAATTCTTAGTTCTCTCCTTCTCTTAAAATTACCTTGAATGACTTTTTATATACTTTCTGTTGACTTTTCTATTTATATAGTATGCCCTCTTTCTCCTTCTAGTAGAATGCAAGCTCTTCCATGGCAGGAGATGTTTTGGTTTTGTATTTGTATCCTTAGTGCCTAGCACAATGTCTTGCTTAAAGGAGTAGCTTAAAAAAAGTGAATTGAATTCATATGGAATCAGAAAAAAATAAAAGTTTGAATCTGAGATTTGACATTTCCTAGCTCTGTGACCATTAGCAAGCTACATCATCTCTCTGAGCCTACAGAATGCATTCACATGGACAGTCCATCCAGTGGTACCTCAAACTCAACATGGCCATAAGAGAGTTAATTGTCTTTTATCCTGCCCCTACCTTCGGAATTCTTACTTATGTCAGTAAGACTACCATTCCCTAATGTCTTGTGTTCAAAACCTTGGCATTACTTCTGACTCTTCCAGCTACCTTCTCTCTCACATTCAATCAATCCTCACGGAATCATGGGACGTCAAAGTTAGAAGAGATCAAAATGGCCATCCACTCCAACCCAGACCTGAATAAGTATCCTCCTTGCAGCGCATCATTCCAGCCTTGGCTTTGTGACCTGGAGTGAAGGAAAATTGACTACCTACATTTTCAGATAGTTCTGATTTACTCATCGGTCATTCAATCATGCCCAACTCTTCATGACCCTGTGGACGCTATCATATAAATGAGATGTTTTTGGCAAATATAATGGAGTGGTTTGTCATTTCCTTCTCTAGTAGATTAAGGTAAACAGAAGTTGAGACTTCCCTGGGGTCACATAATTAGTAAATGTCTGAGACCATATTTGACCTCAAGTCTTCCTAACTCCAGCCCCAGTGATCTATCCACTGAGCCACTAGTTGTCTCATAGCTCTGATTAAGATCCTACAATCAGAGGATCTTAGGTTCAGAACTGGAAAGGATTGTAGAGAAAGACTAGTAGAAAATTTTCATTTTCCAGAAGAGAAAATTGAGGAACAGAAACATTTCATGATGCAACTAGGGTCACACTGGTTGTAAGTGACAAGGACAGGGCTGAAAATCAGGTCTTGGAATTCCAATTTCTTTACATCAAGTCTAAATTTGCCCCTTGTGACTTTCACCCATAGTTCCTAGTCCAACTCTCTCACCAACTCAAACAAGTCTCATCTCTTCTCCACATGATGGCCTTTCTAGTCCTCAGTGGCAACAATCATGTATCCCTCTTTGTCCTCTCTTCTCCAGACTATATATCCCTAGTCCATTCCCCCAATATGCTCTGGTTGCCTTCCTCTGGAAGTTTTCCAATCTATCAATATCCTTTCTAAAATGCAGTGCCTAGTACTGACCACAGTATTCCACATGTGGTCTGACTAGGATAGAGGACAGAAGAACTATTACCTCTTCGTTCCAGAAAGGTGTACTTTCTTAATGTAGACAATAGTGAAAAATAACTTTTCTGTCTGCCATATTGCACTGTTCTTGACTCACATCAAGCTAGCAACTCATTAAAAACTCCAATCTTTTTAATGAAAACTAACCTAACCATGCCTTTCCCATATTATATTTGTAATACTGATTTTTTTTTAAAAAAATAAAAGCATTTATTAAGTACCATGTATTATACTAAGCATTTCAGATACAAATCCAAAAACAAAACAGGGGTAAGGACTGTCCTCAAGGAGCTTACATTCAATTGAGATGAAAACTATTTCCACAAATAAGAAGTAAATATCTACAGAATACCCCCAAAAGTTTAAGTTCTATTTTAAGACTAATTTAAAACTGAAATGCTTTAAAGTTAGCTCCAAAAAGTGCTAAGACTTTTTGTGAAATATTATATATGAAAAATATACACAAAGTAATTTCTGGGACCCAGGAATTAGGAAGTAGGGAAGCAAGAAATGTTCTTGTAGGAAGTGGCAACTGAGCCATTTGAGCACTTGAAGGTAGCCAGGGATCCTATGAGGCAAAGATGAAGAGGGAGTTTACATTCCAAACATGGTGGACAGCCAGGGAGATGGAATATCATTTTTATTGGTGTTTAATTGTTCCAGTTATGGCCAACTTTTCATGACCCCATTTGGTGCTTTCTTGGCAAAGATACCAGAGTGGTTTGCCATTTCCTTCTCCAGCCCATTTTACAGATGAGAAAACTAAGGCAAACAGGGTTAAGTGACTTGCTTGGGATCACATAGCTACTAAGTGTCTGAAGCTGGATTTGAACTCTTCCTAACTTCCTTACTCCAGGCTGAGCACTTAATTCACTGCACCACCTATCTGCCCCAATATTAGGTATAGGAAACAGTAAACAAAGTAGACCAGTTTAATTGGAATGTACAGACTGGTTGAAGGAGAGTAAGGGCATGATAGATCTGAGAAGACAGGTTGGGGCCAGCCTCTGAAAGGTTTCAAAAGCCAAATGCTTTTGAATCTTAACTGAGAAGCAAGATAGATCCACTAGAGGTTTTTGAGGAGAGGAGTGACATGGTCAGACCTATGCTTTGGCAATATTTCTTGGGCAGTTATGAGGGATGATGAATTAGAGACAGGGAAGCCAATTGGAATTAGCCAATGAAGTCATGCAGGTAGGGATGGAGGCCTGAACTGGAACTGTGACCAAATAAGCAGAAGGAAGAGGGCCCATGGGATGAGAGTAAGATTTTATATGTATCTTTCTTCAATTTCATATTATTAAATTCAACCCATAGTTCTAACCTATCAAGATCTTTTGAGATTCTAATCTATCATTCAGTTTATCAGCTATCCCTTGTAGCTTTGTGTCATCTGCAAATTTAACAAGCCTTCTGTCTATGCCTGTAAGTAAGTCAGGGATGAAAATGTTCAGTGCAGGTTCCTGGGGCAGGCAGTCCAATGAGCTCCTGCCGGGCTGATTTCAAACTATTTATGACTTCTCTTTGAGTCCTGACATTCACCCAGTTCCGAGTTCATCTAATTATACTTTCATTTAGCTCACATTTCAACTTTTCCAAGAGAATAAAATAAGATACTTTATCAAGCCCTTCACTAAAAATCTGGTTAACTGCACCTGATCTACCAGTTTAATAACTTTTTCCAAAAAAGGAGGGCGGGGAATAAAATTAAATCTAGAGTGACCTGTTCTTGAAGGTTATGCTTATTTTTTGTGATCACATTTCCTTTTATAAATGATTCACTAGCCCTCTCTTTATCAATCCATTCTAGCATTTTCCAAGAAATTGAAGCCAATGGAGTTTCTATTCTCTTTCCTTTAGGATTGGAAGTATTTGTCCTTTTCTAATCCAAAGATGCCTCTTTTTTTCTCCAAGATCTATCCAATACTCAGGACTGGGACTCAGGATCCACCATTCTTCCAAAACCCAAGAATATAATAGTTCATCTGGCCCAGGTCGACTAGAATTCATCAAGAGCAGCTAAGTGCTCTCTCACTCTCGCCTTACTTATCTTGGGTGTCAGCTCCCGATTAGTCATGTTTATTTCCTCCTTTGCAACGTACAGACCATTCTCCATGGTTGAAAGAGAATGAAGTACATCAGTCTCTTTTGCGAGTGATTATCATTGCATCCCCATTGCACAGCAGGCTTACCCCTCCTCTTATCCCCAATGTAATGTGAGTATCAATCTTAGATAGTAAAGGCTCTCATTACCTGCCTGGGTTACCACCACAAAACCTACCGTTCCAATAGCATTTCCATCTCTTCCCCAACTTTGTAACTCATCCATTCTATTGAGCCAAATATCTTCCTTTTGTATATCTCTAATCTCATCATTCTGCTCAAACCTTTGATGGCTTCCCACTAATTTTTTTAGCAGAGTTCAGCCTCCTTTACCTAACACTCAAAGGCCCAACACAATCTGGTGTTATGCTATTTTTCCAGACTTTTGAGGAGAGGGGAAAGAGCGGGAGAAAGTGGTATCTGGTCTGTGATTACATTGGTTTAACACCTTCTAGTGAGGAAATTACCTCTGCCAAAGCAGATCAGTGATTGTCCTATAATTTAGACTAGCTCTCTATCAATTACATTAGGCTGCCGACTTTTATTGATCCCTTCCCTATACTCTTCATTCCAACCAAACAGGACGACTTGCCATCCCCCAACCTCGTCTTCTACTTCCTCCCTCCATAGATTTGCTTGGGACGACCTTTATCCCTAGAAGATCCCTCCCCAACTCTTTGTATATTGAATAGTTATCCACCCTTGTGGGGAAAACTCAAATACCATCTTTGCCCTAAAAACCTTCCTTAATTCCTCCCACAAAAATACATTCTCTCTCTCTCTCTCTCTGTCTCTGTCTGTCTGTCTCTCTCTCTCTCTCTCTCTCTCTCTCTCTCACACACACACACACACACACACACACTCTCTCAGACTCAGTAATGTGCTTTTTCTCCCTATGTATCCCACATAGCATTTTGTTCATACTTTGCTGATGCTCTCATCATGCATTTCTTTCTATTATAATTATTCCTGTGGGCTCTTAAACTGACCTGAAGCCCCACTTCTTTCCCGTCTGGAGTAGCCACTATCACATATCTATTAGTGTCTTTACATTTATTTTTACATATCCTTATACGTGCATGTTATATCCCTACACAGGGAGGAAGGAAATAAGCATGTATTAACTACCAGATGCCAGCCATTGTGCTAAAACCTTTAAAAATATGATTTCATTTGATCCTTGCAACAACCCTGGGAGGTAGGGGCTATTATTATTCCTATTACGGTTGAGGAAACTGAGACAGATAGAGGTTAAGTGACTTGCCCAGGTCATGCAGCTAGTGTCTGTGACTTAATTTGAACTCAGACATTCCTGACTCCAGGTCCAACACTCTATCCACTGTACTCCATAGCTTCAGGGCCATCTCCAGTCATCCTGATGTATATCTTGCCACTGGACCCATATGACTCCGGGGGAGAGAGTAAGACTGGTGACTTGGCACAGTCCTTCCTCACTTAAATCCAATTCACTTTCAAGTCATGGCATCACCTTCCTGATGTCGTGGTCCTCTTTGAGAAGGAAGGACAGGCTACAACCACAACAATCCCATAGCTAATATGTAAGACTATTGAAGGGAAAGACTAATTTTTATCTTTGTATCTCCAGTGCCTAGCGAAGTGCTTGACATATAGTAAGCACTTAATAAATTCTTTTCGATGAATTGATTGGTCTGTATTGTTGGCATATGTGTATATGATTCTGTGACCACATTCTTCTGGTTCCCCCAAAAGGGGAACTTTTGTTTAAGTGTCAGGAGATCCGATTCTTGCTTGGCTCTCACATTAATTAGATGTTTAGCCATGTGTAGGTCACTTCATCTTCTCTGGGCATCACTTTCCTCATTTGTAAAATGGTGATAATAATCCCTGCTTACCTCATAGAGTTTCTGTGAGCACTAAATGAGATCAAGTTAAAAGTACTCGACAAATGTGGGGTATAATTATTGTTAAACCAGGCTTGAGATGTGGCTCTGACCCAAACCCCAAACCAGATGCAAATTTGAGAACCAATTTTCCAGTGCTAATTGATACTCCCAGACCAAATGTGGAGGAGATGCTGACATTCAAGTTCCTTTTCTTTTTGCTTTGCACAGTCAGCACTGCCTGCTTGCTTTGGACCAGGTCTGTGTGCCTCCAGATGCCTCTGACTCCAGGCTTTGGAGCACAGTCCTTAAGCAGAAACCACTATTGCATTCTGACTTCACTGGAAGCCATTTAGAACCCTAACTAGCATAGGAAAAAAAATTAGTTTCTGACCCAAGAGGGATGGGCCAGGGATGGGCAGAGAAGGTAGCTGCTTCCTCCTCACAGTGACTGCTTTCGCCACATTGAACCTCAAACTTCCCTGTTTCCTGGATTTCCTTTTCCTGGACTTGCTTTCTTCCCTTACTGCCATGAAGGCACAGGACAAATTTTAAGTGGGATGAACCACACTTTTTTTTCCCATGATTACAGTAGCCAAGGTCAGACAGTCCTCTACAATCCAGTCTACTCCATTCTCAAATGAATTTGCCCTAAATGCAAGAATTCCTACTCACAATAGGCAAAGGCAATCAGCACGGAGGAGCTAGAGCAGTTGAACTTTGAGACCAAGGAAAGAACAGCTTTTGCCGATAGTTCTAATGGGGCAGCCAGCTCCTTCTTCCTCCAAGACCACATATATCAATGGGGAAGATCCAGGTTTCTCAAGTTCTTTAAATTGACCTTTAAATTGTAGCTATTAAACTGTAAGTACTAGAGGGAAGGGAAATAAGAGAGTCATGTAAAACCTTATTGTGGCAGAACAGTAAGACCTGAGAGGTCTGATTACCTACTTGGGTGATACCACCTATACAGTACTTTTGGTTTCATGTTCTTCCATTTTATGCATTGACCTTTTCTGTAAGCCATTTATGTCTTAGGCAAGGAGGTGGTACAGTGGATAGAGCACTTGGTTTGGAATCAGGAAGACTCCTATTCATGAGCTCAAATCCAGCCTTAGACACTTCCTAGCTATGTAATTCTAGGTAAGTCACTTAACCTGCTTTGCCTCAGTTTCCTCATCTGTAAAATGAGCTAGAGAAGGAAATGACAAACCACTCCAGTATCTTTGCCAAATCAGACAGGACTGAAGTAATTCAAAAGAGCTGGGAGATGGTGACTTTGTTTCACTCCTGACAACATTAGAGCACTTAATTCCATATTCTCTGGGGTATACCTGTGTCAAAGGACAAGGGACTCTGATAGCAGACACCCAGAACTAAGGGATGAACCTATTACTCCCTCCTTGGTCTTAGCTTTATAAACTCCGAGAGAAATTATTCAGGAATGCCGACTAACATCCCCTTGATTTCTAAGTGTCAAGAAAACTATTTTCATTATACAGAGGCGTAAGAGTCCAATGGGAATTAAACATAAGTCTTGTGCAATCAATGAAAGGCATGTCTACTACAAGGTAACAAGCAATAGGGAGGCTGAAATCGGGGGAACAAACAGTAAGTGCAAAGGTGTAGTAGTAGCCATTCAGGCAACACAAGTAGCCTCTCTGTGGTTCAATTTCTTCAACTATAAAATAGAAATAAAACTTGTACTAATACTATATCATAGAGTTATTACGAGGAAAGTACTTTGACATCTTAAGTCACTATGCAAATATGCGTTGTTAACTAGCATATAAATGCCAGTAGCAGAGATAACCGATGCTGGTGATCTGTCAAACCTGAGACACTTTTCCTTGGGATAGACAGAGCCAAGTACAGGAAGCATGATTGCTATGCAAATTGAATATGTGAGTTTTAAGCAAGGCAACTACCTTCACTGTGAGTGGCTGCAGAATTCTCAGAATTCTATTCCTTTCTACTCAGTTGTGAGAGTTCATGTCTTCTTGTATTTTAGACCAATGGCCTCAAAACTTTTTCAGTTGTTCATTGTATCATTAAAAATAAAAAAATTTGAGCAAGTATCCCCAATATGTGTATATTTTTTATAAGATATATAAACTGTTCTGTATAATTTATTTGGTCCAACTTAAGAATAAGAGTGGGGAGGGGTGAAGCAAAGGGAATTCTCACTCACAGGTCACTGCCTCAGGGTACAGAGACCACAATCCCAGAGATGCCTGACATAGTCATAAGGTGATCTATGGGCAGGGTAGGAGCATGGGAAGAGAGGGTGATAACTGTCTGTAACACAGGTAACACCAACTATACCATGTGTCCAACAGGAGACATAGGAGTTTGGGGGCTCCACTCTCTAACAGGTTCATCCTTTATCCAGGCAGTCAGAAGGACAGGAACAAAGACACAATGAGGTTAAATAATTGTTTATTCTTCTCAAGGTGGTTGCTGATAATGGGAGCACCAACTCCTACAGTGTCCCCTAATTATTCTTCCCACAGGGGCTAGTGATAGTATACAGAGTAGGAGCACAACTCCTCATATCCCCTAAATCTAGATGGGAGTCAATCGAGACAAGCACACACATTCAAAAATCCCGCCAAGCCCTGATGGGAGCCAATCAAGGCATGCACAGAATTCTAGCTTGTGCATTCCCCATTTACTGATCAGGAATCACTTGATTTATAGAGAAGCACACAAAGAAAACAATTTTCCAGCAATATCCTATAAAAGCAAGCACCCCAACATACACAAGAGGGGCTGCTATCATAGGTTTTTTGATCTGCTTTTCTAAAAGGAAAGCAACTTTCGAGAGGTCAACTATCACTTTAATCGAGCATATGTATCATTCACTTAGTTCAGGGGAAAAAGTCAGCACCCTGAACTTCAGAGAAATCAGAATCAACAGACATAGCTTCCAACTCTCTGACATAAGCAATACATACGTACATACATACATAGTTACCAGTGAAAGAGGTACCAACATCTAGGTTTTCAAAGCTGACAGGGGGAAGGGGAGGAAGGGGCACCTTAGTGGCTGCCCAGAGTCTCATCTGGCCAAACACTTCCAATTAGTAGGCCCCAACATTTTTTAGAGCCAGAGGGAATCACAACCCTTGAGAATGGGTGCCTCATTAACAAAAGGTGTGGGTCTTCCTACAAATCTTCCCATATCCATTAATGGGTGGGCAAGATCTTCTTTAATTACGTAATTTGATCAGAGGCACTTGATTATACTAAAGCAAAAACAGCAAAAGATCCTACTTTGCTTGTCATTACATATCCTCACAAGTTTGTATTAACTTTAGCAATATCATGGTGATTCAGTATAGTGCACATGCAATGGGCATTTATAACTTAAGCTCAAATATTTACATTATCTATCCTTATATCTCACTGAGATTGGTTTACAAGTCATGAGCCTGGCAATTAATATCTATGTTCCTGGAAAATATTATCTAAAAAAGAATAATAAAAATCTGCCTTACATACACTGTCCCAAGAGGGACTAAAAACCTGAGCACAAAAGGGAATCTATCACTTACATAACAGTAGGAAGGGGCAGCAACGTGGCACAGTAGATAGAGTGCCAGGCCCTAGAGTCAGGAAGACTCATCTTCTTGAATTGAAATCTGGCCTCAGACACTTACTGACTATGTGACCCTGGGCAATTCACTTAACCCTATTTGCCTCAGTTTCCTCATCTGTAAAATGAGCTGCAAAAGGAAATGACAAACCACTCCAGTGTCTTTGCCAAGAAAACCCCAAATGAGGTCACGAAGAGTTGGACAGGGACACCAACAATAAGAATTGGAAAAAAGGGGAGATGGTAGATTATGGGGAGATAATGGGTAAAGGGTAGGTGTGGTTGTGTTTGAGATGAGCTCCACATCAGGCTATGTTGTGGAGGCTTTAACCATATCTCCCCACCCTCCAATTGGTTGATAGTCAACTCTTGGGATGATGGCATAGCCAGTTTGGGGTCAAGCCATGGTTCTCTAACAGGGCCAGATCCTACACGGAGACCACTGTCCTATACAAGTATCAAATTCAAATACACACTGGGGCCACCAATCAATACATAAGGATTCCTGCCGGCCACATATTGACTTAGCTTTAAAATATAATATTATTCATATTTTATTGTATTTTTATTTTTTTTGTTTGATATTTCCAAATTTCATTTTAACTTGGCTCAATTGTACCCAGGAGTGCTGTGGGCAATATGTTTGACAACTCTGCTTTATACTACCAATGAGACTTGTCTTCTCTACAAGCTCAATTCAATGAACATTTGCAAAGTTCCTATGATGTACAAGGCCAGGTAGTAGGAAAACAAAGATGAAAAATTACACTATCTCTGCCCTCAAGGTGCAGTCTACTAGAGAAGTATGACCAACGACTCTAATATGAATGTGATACAAGTGTATTACAAATAACTATAATAAAAATGTGATAAATGTATAGAAGAGAACCATATAGAGTAATATGAAAATTAAAGGGAAAAGAGATCACTTAGAGCTGAGGTTATCAGACTAGGCTCCATAAAAGGAGACGGTACCTTGAGAAGGGCCTTGAAGGTCAGAGATTCATTAGGGGACACTGTATGCTGGGACAAAAAGAGTATAAGCAAGTATAATGATATTAGCTAATGACAAGTAATTTGGTTTGGCAAAAATAAAGTACATGGAGGGAATGTATGTCAAAGAAGGATACAAAAGGAGGTTGGTACCATATTTTGAAAGACCTTCGATTTCAAACCAAGAAATGTGTGTTTAATCCTGGGGAGTCCTTGAATTTTCTTTTTATTTTTGTTTTAGTGGAAGAATGTGCATTAGAAAAGAATGTAGCAGAGATCTATGGGCAAGAAATCCACTGTCTACATTTGCTTGCAGGTACAGGGAAGCATGGAGTGAAAAGTCCCACTTCTGGATCCTATGACCAAAGGCAATCAAAGGAAGAAGTGACCCACCCTGGGCTGAATCCCCTGCCCCAGAACTCACCCAGCCTGATCATAAGGGAGAAAGGGAAAGAGGGATAATCAGCGATGAAACTGCTAGCTGAGCACAGCACCTAATGAGGGTCTGAGGCTCCCTTCTGTCACTGGTCACCCTTCTTAAGAATCTACACCAAAGAAGTGGGCAGTTCCCTCACTTCAAGTCATCCAGGGCATCCAGTCTTTGAAACTTGGAATGCCTGACTCTACGGAAGACAACAGCAGATGCTGTTTTAAAATAGCCCCCTCAAAAGCCCTCTATCAAAACTGGATTTGGTCTTGGCGCTAATTCAACAAATGTTTGCTGTGCTCTCCGTGGGGATAGAGAGAGCCTCTGGAGATTATATGTAAGTTAAATGAGACACAACCTCTGCCCTCCTGGAACTCATAGTCTAGCAAGGGAATGTGGAGGCTGATGAGGATTGGTGACTATTAATAATAAATCTATTAGCACTTGAAGGTTGGTAAAACACTTCACATATATTACCTCATTTGATTTTCATAGCAAACCTGTGAAGCCAACACTACTACTACCCCCTCAAAATACTACTCTCTCCATTTTCCAGATAATGAATGAGACTGAAAGAGGTCAAGATATTCTCCCAGAAACACAGAGCTAGTTAAGCATCTGAGTCAGGATTCAAATTTAAGTGTTTCAAATTCCAAGTCTAGCATTCTCTTCATTATGTTGCCAAAGACAAGTACATCTGCGAGGTACAAAAAAGTTCATGTGAGTTCTGCAAGGAAAAGGGATCATTTCTGACAAGGAGGTGGGGAGGATAGCAGGAATCAAGCAAAGCTTCTTGGAGAAATTGATGTTTAAACAAGATTTTTCAAAAACCAGTTAGGATTTCTAGAGACAAAACTGGAAAGAAGGGAATTCCGGGTCCCAGATTGAGGAAACTCAGGGAGTGTATTAGTAATTAGTAATGTGTGTTGGCCAGGACAGTAACACGAAAGATAGATTACCACAGATTAGGCAGCTATTGCAAAAGTCCAGACTGATGGTAACAAGTACTTGTACTAGGGTGAGCCAGTGGAAACAGAGAGAAGGGAGCCAATGTGAAAGACTATCCAGTCAAGAAAGGTAACTTATTATGTCGGATTGGGAGACAGAGGAGCAGGGATCAGATGTGAACACTGCAACTTGCTGCAGACAAGTCATTTTACCTCTCCGACCCTCAGTTTCCTCATGTGTAAAATGAGGAGATTAGGATAGATTATCCCTAAGGTCCTTTTCCACTCTGAATCCTGATTCCAAGGTAATCAGAGAAAGAAAATGAACCTGGACTGAGGTCTCTACAGCAAACAGGCTAAAATATGACTGGCAAGATTCTAGGAATCATCTAGAGTTGGAAGGGCTCTTCAATATCATCAAATCCAATCTTGTCATTTTACAGATAAGGAAACTGAGGCTCAGAGGACTTGCCCAGTTTGAACTCAGGATTTCTGACTCTAAATAGATAGTAATCACTAATATTTATTATATACCAGGCACTATGCTAAGTGCTTCACGATTGTCTCATTTGATCACGACAACCCTGGGAGATGTGTGATTGTTTATAAGATGAAAAAACTGAGGCACAAGTGAAATGACTTGTCCAGAGTCACACAGACAATAAGAGTTTTAGGTCAGATTTGAACTCACCTTTTCCTGACTCAAGACCCTGAGCTCTATCTACTGTACCACCTAGCTAGTTCCATGGCATACTACTTCCCAGTTAACAGCTGATTTCACAACTTTACCTGTGAACCCTAGGACCAAATTTCAAGGCGATAAGGAAGACCTGCTTATTTTTTGAAAAAAGGAAAAAAAAAAAACCAAGCTGTTTTCCAAAGAGGAGATATATTTCTTCCACTGACTTGCCTTGATTTTTCCTCCTCCCATGCCACCTGGTCCCCTGGGTCTCCACACAACATTGTGTTTCCCTTTCTCTGATAGACGTTTCCACCTTCGTCCATAGTGTTCTGGTCCACTGGAGTGCAGCCGCGAGACGCCTCCTGAATCAACTTGGGGAGTTTATTTTGATGAAATACAATAATTATCATGCTTAGCAGCTGTTGCTATTTAAAATAAGAAAAACCTGGGCTTGCATCGAAAATGTTTGGTAAACCATGTGCCCCACCAATCTGGTCCAACGAAACCAGCCATTATGAAATACGAATAATAGCTGGAACTCATTACAGGAAGTTAAATTGCAAATCATATTTTGTTTCCAATGAGCTAGATGAATGCATAATTTTCTGCAAAAGAAATACTTTTTGTCAGGATCCGGTTGCCAAGAGTTGAAGTTATGGGGTTGCAGCTGTTCCCACTGTCTGATTGTCCATTTCAAACTCCAGGGACTTTTTGTATTCAAAGTAGTGTTTGGAGCACAAACAGAATGGGAGTCATACATAGAATATTTGAGCTGAAAGAGACCTTAAAGATCATTTAAAGCCAAATTCATCATTTTACAGAAGAGGAAACCGAGCCCTGGAGAGAAACAATTTGTCCAAAGTTATATGGGTAGTTAGCCACAGAGTCAGGAATCAAACCCAGAGCTTTTGCCTCTGAATCCAACATTCTTCCCACTATATTAAAAGCTAGGATTTTTCAATCAACCTTCTCCCCTCATCCCCCTAATCCCCCATCACACATACACACACACACACACACATATATAATATACATATATATTATATATACATACATATTCATGCATATGTATATGTATATATTATTGTATGTGTGGATGCATACATGGATGTGTGTTTGTGTGTGTGTGTGTATGTGCATGTGTGGTGTGTGTGCATCCTTCACACCGTGATCTAGCCATGCTACCTCAAACCTCTTGCCTCCTGGCCCCTGAGGTTGGAGCTGTAGAGTTAACTACTAAAAGAAAATTAAAATCTCAATATGCTGTGTGACCTTGGATGACTAACTTTCCTTCTCTAAGTCTTAGTCCCTCAAGACTTCGCTCCTGACTAGACTGTTAGGGATTCAGGGAATGAGTAGAGAGAGTTCATTTCATAGCCACACCAGTACCTTCTGGGTTGGAATTTGTTTGCTCCAAGTTCTAACCTAAAAATATTCTTCTCTGATATCAAGGACAAAATTTATAAACATGAAAGTGGTTATTATCGTTTAATCACAGGCTTGGTGGTAACGACTCCCGGCATTCTATCCATGATATTAACAAGAGCAACATAAATGTGTCATTTGTTTGGTATTTTTAGACTCTCCCACCACTCCATCCAGCAAAGGAAAACTCCTCCTGCTTGGGATTCTTGTAGTTTCCAGGGCTCCCCCTCACCCCCAGCCCCAGAAGCAACAACAAATAACATTTGAGAGATAGGGAGCGTGGATGGGGAATATGGAACCGCCTGTTTCATCCTAAGCAGCACATAGATGTGATGAGGAGAAGAGCTAGATCCCAAGTAAGAGCACCTCTCCCAACAAGGTCTGAATAATTCCTAACCATTCATTGCCATGTTCCCCAACCACTGAGTCTCATGCCTATAGTCAACGATCATATATTAGCAAGGATGTTGGCAGGTAGCACATGTCCAGGACGACAAGAGGCCTCAAAACCATCCAAAGGGGCTGAGATGGTTTAACCTGGAGAACAGGAAGATCTAGGGGAATATAATCACTCTCTTCAAATAGCTAAAGGATTGTCATATGGAAGAGGGATGTGATTTATTCTGCTTGGCCCTAGGGGAGAGGCAGAAGTCACAGGGGGAAGGTTTCAATTTAACATAAGGAAGAACTTCCTAACAAATTAGAGCTGTCCAAAAGTGGAATGGGCTGCCTCAAGACATAACAGTGTTCCTACCAACTGGAGATGTTTAATCACAGACTAGATGACAACTTGTCAGGATATTGAAAAGAGAATGACTTACTTCCATCTGCACCTATTAAAGACTAATACATCCTGCAAGGTCTAGCTCAAATGAAACTTTATTCTATCCCACTCTGTCTCCCACCCTCCCACTACCATCCTTTGCAAGTTAAAGATGATCTTTTCCTTCCAACAATATTGCCTAGTGCATTATTTGTGTCTTTCCTATACACTTGGTTTTATTTTGTATTATGATTATTTCTGTATAAAACCAAAGACACCACATCTCACACATGGACCCAATCCCCAAAAAACTAACCCAAGACCAAGGTCTCTCTCCATTCCTGACTATAGTTCATGAGCCCCTACCAATGGATTCATTTTAACTAGTCAGAAGATATAGTTAGTTCAAATAGAAGGCATCTAATGAAATAGCATAGCAAGGAAAATAGAATTAGAACATGTCTCAACCCCACCCCCACCCCCCCCAAAAAAAGACTAGGCCCAATTCTCCCATGATTTCACACACTATCCACAGGAAAGGTTGATGTGCTTAGGAATCTTGTATGGGGACAAAAGCCAGGTCACCAAGTTATAGGAAGTTATGATTAAGGACCTACCCTCAACCTTTGAGCCAGCTGAGACCAAGAACTAGGAATTAGCTAGGTGAGGCAGATCACACACATTTAATTAGCTTCAATCAAACAAGCCCAAACCCCAAATATCATTTTCCTACGAAAATGTGACCTAAATTAAAGTCTTTTCAAAAAATAGCTCAGTTTGGTTCCTGAAGTGTTGCTTTTTATTTAAATTTTAAAATCCTCCTGTAAATAATTGAAATATTGGCCAATGCAGAAAAAGCTAAGGGATGGTTTGAGCAACGAGAATAAACACATCCTTTGGATATATTCAAGGATGGTCTTATTTGACCTATGAACATGTTTAGGGGTAACCTTGCTCATATAATAAGTAAGAACTCTCTTTCCCATTTATACAATGTTTTAATCTGCTCAGAGTATCCTCAGGTCCTAATCTAATGCTCCTGTATGATAGGTAGGGCAACGATCACAGGTCAGAAAACTGACCCAGAGAGATCTAAGCATTTACCAAGAAGCTTACAGGGCATTAGTGACAGAGCCAGACCTAGGACTTTAGCCTCCTAACTCCCACTCCAGTGTTTTTCCTATTATGTGAATTCCCCAGGAAACTAGGATGTGGACTACGGAGGTATGTGTTTCCTAATTATATTTCTGTTTACTCTCTATTAAAGGTGGAAGCTCAGATAATTGTGCCTCAGGCAGAAGTCTGTAAGTTACAGCTGTAGGGAGAGTAGGCTTGTAGGTGGTAGGAAGGTTAAAGAAATACCAGAAGTTTGGTTGCTTGCAGGTATGACATAATAAGCACAAGAATGTAGAACCAACTTTGAGGCTGATAAGTCCTTGCTGGCTTCACTTCTCACTTTGTCCTTACTCCCAGGAGCTTGCCCCCAGCTTGCTTGCCAACCAGGAGCATTATGGGAGGTGATGAGAGCTTTAATACTCCATCCACATAGCTCTTATGGATACTCAGTAATCAGAGATTTAATAGGAATTCAAAAGAAATTTTCTAACCCCAAGTTAGATAGTTAACATGGGCCAGATACCTCAGATTGGCACCAGGAGAATATTAGCCTGGATCATTCTCCTAGCTTCTGTTACCTATGTGGCTGGGTGTGATGACTTACAGACCTCAGATATCTAGTAAAAAAAAAAAACCTTAGCTCATTCTTGCCAGGTAGAGTCTTATTAGTTACTACACCCCCAGCAGATGGTGGCAAAGAAGAACATATGACCCTAAAGAGATTGACAACTAGTAAATAATAGTGGAGAAACAACTCTAGTAGAAATATTTCTCTTTATTCTTAAGAAACACTAATAAACCAGTTGATAACAGAGATTCCACATCGCACCAAGCTGACAAAACAGATCGTCCAGTTGTAATGCTCTTTTTAGATGGACAGAGAGTAGCACGATGTGTGTCCCGTCCCCTTTTCCCCCCCACTCCAAGGAAAACTAGAAGCTCTGGTACATTAGACATGTAAATTGCCCCAGTTATATAAATACTCTGGCTACATATGTAGTTAGGTTGCTACAGATGGTGTAGAAACCTGTGGGAGAGGATACCCAGTGTGTTGGGGTGGGGTAGAGGAACTTTTCTTGCCCCTCAACTTGTTATTTTGGTTAATTAAATTTCTTTTGCTTTGAACCTTTTACAATGAGGTGATGAGCTATAGCTTTGCATGGATGCTGACCTATGTTCACAATCTACCTTGAACCTAACTTTGGGAGTATTCATGAAAGCTACACGTGAGAAGAAGCCTTGGGTATTATATAGCCACCACAAACCACCACAGGGGGTCTGCTTACTGAAAATTGCATCCAAGAACGTATTGATAAATGTTTAACAATCAGATCTCAAAGAAATACATGCATGACACATCTTTATGTATTCCTAGAATTTTCTCGATCATTTTAAAAACCTAAACAATCAACAAAACAATAAATCCAGTCCTGATTTAGATCATTTGCTGATTTCTGAGGAGTAAATGCTCACATTGAAAATTTTAAAATCAGATCTCGTGACCTGTTTCAAGTAGGCTGTATAATATCTCTGTCTATATCCCTAAAAACCAGAATTCCTAAATAACAGTCCTTACAGTAGTATGCTACTCTCAAAGAAATAAAAATATTAATATCATAGTCTTAAATAAGTAACTATAGTCCCTGGCCTGGGGCAGCATTCTGTTAGGTAATGTGATTCAACTTAAAGCTGTCCAAGAGGATTTTAATACCAGGACTTAAGAACTTCAGTGAATTCAAACAGCCTGGTTCATAGAAGTCATTGCCAAGAATGGACAGGAGTTACATGCTAATTTTTATAGTACCTCCCTATAGGGATGTGGGTGGTATTGCTCCATTCTAGCACTCCCAACAAGCTGAAGCTACATTGTCAGCATCCCTGTTTGGAAACACTTGACACCATCCACGTTCCCATGACAACCAGGTACCTGGATGAACTTAGAGAATGGGTATAATTCTGTTGAGCTAAGCATGTAGACTGATGGCAAGCAAACCCCTGCAATCCATCTAGAAGGAAAAGCAGAGCATCTCCAGTGTAAACCCTAGTCTGGCCAGGAAGATCCCTGTCAAGTACAGTGGAGGGAGAGGGAAGAGTGAAGGTCCCAAGGAGGGAAAGGAATGAGTGTTTCAAAGGTCAAGCCAGAATCCTTGCCACAATTTGATCTATACAGCATAGGAGGGGAAAACATAGGCACAAATTGATGAGAGAATCAAACCAGAATTAATCACCAGCTTTCCAAACTAGAACGACCCGAGATCAAATGAATAAAAGGGAAGTATACAGAATGACAACAACCATAGAGAATACATGTTTGCCCACAGATTCCTGTGAGCCAACTGTTTTTCCATTCCCCCACCCAAGCAGAGGACTATGGGGTCCAGGTGATGCTAGCATCTCATTGTACAGGAAAGAGGATCAGATCCAGATGACCACAGGGTTTGAGGCCAGGATGGATGGGCATCAATTGCTAGGTTGGGAAGGGTTGGGGAAGGGAATGTGTGGGAATTAGAAATTATAATCTCTTATCTCATTACATTGGCAAATGAAGATTATATAAAAGCAAAAGATGTCAATGAAAATGTTTTTGCTAAAGTACAGCCATACAAAATAAAATGACAGCAGGAAGGGAAACAAACATTTAGATAGTCCCTACTATGTGCCAGGCACTATCTTAAACACTTTACAAATACGACCTCATTTTATCCTCACGTGGGAGGCAGATGCTATAATTGTCCCCGTTTTATAAGCAAGCAAAAAGTTAAGTAACTTGCCCAGGGTCACACAGCTAATAAGTGTCTGGGACTGGATTTGAATTCAGATCTTCCTAACTCCAGGCTCAGCATTCTATCCACTATATCACCTTAAATGGAAAACACAATAAAACCATCAAAACTGAGTGCTGCAAAACTGAATAATGATTAAGCTTAGCCTCGAAGAAGAGATATGAAAAGGCAACTGCCCCTCCTTTGCAGACAGGGTAGACTATGGATTCTCAGATGTTTTTCAATACATTTATTAGTTTGCCTGAACTTTCCTCCCTCCTCTTCGGTTTTTGTCAGAAGGCACTGCTTTTGGGGATAGGGTGAGGGAGGGATGGAGTATGGGTAATATAAAAACAAAAGATATCAATAAAAACCACAGCAACAAAATCTGATCAGTACACAGAAGAAGGGCAGCTAGGTGGCACATGGAGAGATTGCCAGGACTAGAGTCAGGAAGACCTGAGTTCAAATACAGCCTCAGACACTTACTAGTTCTGTATGACCCTGGGCCAATCACTTAAGCTTGTTTGCCTCCATTCCTCATCTGTAAGATGAGCTGGAGAAGGAAATACCAAACCATTCCAGTATCTTTGCCAAGAAAACTCCAAATAGGGGCACAAAGAATCAGATATGATTAAAACAACTGAACAACAAAATGCAGAAGAAAAGGAGATTAGAAGGATACATATCAGATAATAAGATGCTATTGATGTAATTATTTTGTTAGCTTACATATGTTTCTTTTTGAAAATCAACTAAATATTTTAAAGTTTATGTTTTCATATATGGTTTATTTTGTTTATTTGAATGTATCTGTTGACAATTATTAACTATATATATTTAAATTCTTTTTAAAAAGAAAATATGTTAGAAGCTTTTGATAGTCAAGTTTACAAAGATACAGAGTAACTCCTTCATTTAACACTTTGTAGATCTACGTTGGGGGCATGGCCAAGGTCTCTCTTCTTTAAGATTTTACTTACCTCTCCCCAACAGATATATGTCAGAAGTGGGATTCGAACCTCTATATGGAGACCAGATGACTACTGAAAATACGGAAAGCTCAAACTTGAGTCTGATGCCTTAGACTACTCTGTTTCAAAGAGCATGACTCCAATGGGCTGGCCACATTGTTCAAATGCAAAATGACTATTGCCAAAAAGACTACTTTATGGAGGGCATGCACAGGGCAAGCATTCACATGGTGGTCAGAAGAAGCTATGTAAGCACACCCTCAAGGTCTCTCTTAAGAAATTTGGAATTGATTGTGTGACATGAGAGATACTGGCACAGTACCACCCAGCATGGCATGCCCACATCAGAGAAGGTACTGCATTCTATGAGCAAAGCAGAATTGAAAGGGTTCAAAGGAAACATAGGATGCGCAGATTTAGAGTATCCACCCCAAATGTTCACAAGGATTATTTGTGCCTGACCTGTGGTAGAGCATCCCGAGCTCGTATCGGTCTGATCAGTCACAGTGGGACACATTGAAGCTTGACTCTAGCATAGTGATGTCATCTTGGTCCTCTTTGAGAATGGAGCACAACAACCAACCAACCTCTCCCCAACAGGCAGGAGAATCCAGAGGAAAGCTGGAATCAGTCGCCAAAGCCTCTTTCCATCCTCCCCTCAGTAAAACAATGCACAATACAGGAACTCATAGGTCTGGAGAGCCATTCTACTCCCATTTCCTTCTTAGGGACTCTGCTTATCAAATGGCCTAGCTAACAACAGACCCATCTTTGGAGCAAGAGATGAAAAGAGAGAAAAATACAAAGTCATGTCCACACTGGAAAAGACTGGACCATAGATTGTTGGAATGGGAAGAGACAAGACCTTCCAGGGCCTCAAATCCCACTTCCTGTTGCTAGAGTCACATCAACACTGGGTCTACTACAAATACATTTAATGTGATCTCCATGGAACCTTAACTGCTACATGGTACTCCTTTTATTCTCTGCCCATTTGTTTCTTTATCACAACATTCCCCTAATAGCTTTTTAAAAATCTTATCTCTTCTCAAGTTTCCTATGCTATCCCTTTGTTCTTCCTGTTAAGGATAGCAAAGTCTCTTCTCATGATCATATAAAGGAGCTTAAAAAGCAGCTCCATATCTAGATGCTTCCTTTTGGAGGCTTAAGGTTCCTTTGATCTCTGATCTCTCACAAGAGGGCTCACAGGGATCCAGGGATATATCATTACCTCACAATTTCTGAGTCCAGTAATGGGTAGAGTCCAAGCTAATGTCCTTTCTTTCCCCGTGCTTGGGTGATATATGCCAAAGAGTTTAGTGGTTTATCATAGTCCTTATTTTCCCTCCAATTGTCCCTTTAGGTTATGAGAGTTACTCTAGTGCCAACCAACCAAAGATACCCAAATTACCTAGGGTTCTTCACCATATGAAATTTTTCTATCACCCACTATTCATTTTCTAATGTCACTTCTAGCTCTCTGACAACAATTCAATGTTTACTAAGTTTCTACTATGGTCAGGATGCTGTACCAGGCACTGGACATATAAATATACAATTTTTTTAACTTACCTTAAATGTGACAATAAGAATGTTCTACTGGAAATTTGGACAAAGAACTAACAAATACTATCTACTGGGACCAAAGGAGACCTGTAGGCAGAGCTATGGGGAGAACAAACAGGCATTAAACTGGGAAAGGCTAGTGGTTATCTATCAGAATGGCAAGAAAACTCTGACAGAAAGTAGATAGGGAAAATAATGAGTGCATTATCTGCTGGGAGGTGTGGAGGCCTACAAACAGATCAGTGAATGGCATTTTGCAAGACTGCCAGACGACTATATATATGATGCATTCATATATATCAGAATACTAACAAAGAACAGCCATGAGACACTAAGTAGCAGACACATACCATGGAGCCATGTTAGAGATGGCACCTCCCAGGAGCCTGCCTAGAGCAATGACAGTAAGTGACTGGGATTATACATGATTTTGGGTAGAGTGTTTGTCAATGACTCTCATTTTCCAGGAGCTCTAGGGAAGTCCTATTTTTTTTTTAAGTCTATAAATAAACTCGTTCATTCTTTGAGCCTTGTGAACTATGTGCTTTTAAGGGGTGCTGACACATAGGGTGGTGTCAGTGAAATTCCCAGACTGTGATTTACTTAAGAACAACAAGCCTGGGAAAATCAAAGTATCATGTGAGACCGTTCTTCAAAAGGGTTGTATATGAACATCAGAGAGAGATGGAAGGGATCATAGAGCATAGAACTTCAGAGCTAGAAAGGATCAGCTTGATGATCCCCTCACAATCCCCTCACAAACACTAAAACAGAAGCACAGTGAAAGTGAGTGACATAACTCCCAGGCCTTTACTTGACTGCATTAGATCCACTCTCTAAACTCCATCCCCCACACCCACCCAGCTACTGAGGAAGATTCATGATTCCTCCAAAGGAAACAAGAAACAGACAGAAGGGGAAGCAAGAAAACTTTCCCAACACAGGAACAATTCCATAGATCAGAAACTCCCCTTCACCATATGCTCCTGCTAGCTGCCAAAACATCTAGATTGCACAGTCAATTTTTTTTTTTAGAGGCACAAGAGTTTAACAACAATTTCTTTGAAAACTGGTGTTCCTTCCAGCTCTATTCTCGGGAGATCCCATCTTTTGGAGGTCCCCCACAGCAGGAAGCTGGTACATCCTGGGTACTGTAGAGATCACATTGAATTCAGGCCTGGCTTTGGAGACATTAACACAGCAGATTGGAAAGCAGGTTCTCCAACCAGGAGGGAATCCTTATAGTCACAAAATTACAGCATTTTAGAGCTGGAAAAGAGCCTTTGAGATAGCTTAGGCTGATCGGCTCATTTTCTAAATAAGGAAACTGAGTCCCAGCAGGAGGAATTGACTTGATTAATGTCATAGAAGGGGTTAGTAACAATAGTTAGTTGTGGCTTTCTTAACTTATAGTTCAGGGTCCTATCAATTGCACCACCCCTCAGTTCTAACTATTCATACCATCTTAAACTAGAATAAATGACTTTGGGTTAGTCCAAATCTACTTATCTACAAGCAGGGTGACAGATTATAGATTTGCAGGTTCAGAACTAGAAGGATCCTCAAAGATCATCTCATCCAGATCCTTCATTTAATCAATGAGGAAACTGAAGCCCCAAGAAGGGAACAAGGTTGGGGTCATACGATTAGTATGTGGTGGAATCACACCTTTTAAAATCAGGTCTTCTGTCTCCAAGTCCAGTGCCATGATGCCCTTGAAGAGTCTTTTTATTGACCATCTCCACTGCTGCCTATGAAGAAAGATCAATTTATGTCACCAATGGTTAGAATTGTACCTGAGGTCTATTTCAGCAGTGTCACAGAGCTGCAAGTCAGGAAACATAACAGTCTTCAAAGGACTGAAAATGAGTTTCACCCAAAGGGCAATGGAAAGGCACATGGTGTCTTACATGAGTAAGCTGTGACACATTACAAACAGGGAATTACTAAGAGGCAGCAAAAAAAAGGAAACCATCAAAGAAATATATCTACAAAAAAGAAAATAGGGAAGTAGTCAAGTGTCTAGAATGATGGACAGAGACCCTTTAGCTTCATCAGTATACTCATAATTTGAGGAGAAAGTGAGGGTGACCCTTAGAATGTTGAACAGGCCCAACGTTGATGGTGAATTTATGGAAATACATGACAAAAGTCACTTTGGATAGACAGAGCCCAAATGGTTTCCATCTGTACAATTGGACAGAACCTCCCCCTCCCCCATCACTGAGATCACAGACTCATTTGTGTATTTGATTATCAAGTATACAAGCCCCATGTACAAAAAATGTCATACAAATGTCTTATTGTTTTGATGATCATGAATGGGAAAGTTGCTGCTGCTGAACTTTCTTAGTTTGTGGCAGGGAGAAGAGAAGAGAACAGAGGGAGTTCATGAAAAGTCAGACTCAGTTATCAGGGAAAGAGTCTAGGTTAATACGAAAAGACTGATAATGCTTGAAATAATTAAGTCCAGAAGTTGGTGAGACAGATCAGAGAGGACACCAGCTTTGAAACAAAAAGCAGTGTGATTGGATTGGACAAAGTCAAGGAAAGGCATAAAAAGAGTCTTCTCCTGAGGCAGTAAACGAATGACTATGTGGTAGTTAGACAAAATCTCCGATGTAGTAATAGGGCTAGTTAGCCCAAAAAGCTACGCTAGCTTATATGGCTAAATTAGGATAAGATTTCCAAGCTCTGTGACATAGCAATTATGTTCAAGATTGTTTTTATAACATCTTCGTATTTATCTTTGCATCTTCCCCGATGTCTGCACAGTGTTCTGCTTATGATAGACATTTAATAAATATTAATTGAATTTCTCTAAGGTGCTAGTAGAATTATCCTATGATAGTAACCTCTAATTCTGTTGAGCTAAGGAAAGAGAGTCTAAGCTGAGTCTTGGCATAGACTGATGACAACATTGGTCAGATACAGCTGGCATCATGACCCTAGCAACAAGGGATGCTAGACAGTGAAGGTTTCATAAGGCGGGGGATGGCGGGGGGGGGGAAGGGGGGGAAGAGAATGCCATCATTGGGCTAGAATGGGGTAAGATCATGTTTGGAGCTCATATTTTCTTAACCCCCAACAGGCGCACTAGCATAGTCCTCAAGAATCCAGGGTCAACTGAGTCAATAACCCTTCTAAAATATGGTAACCAGAACTGGACATGATACTCTAGATGTGATGTGACCAGGGCAAAAGACAGTGTAACTTTTACTTCCCTCCATCTACTATACATTAAGTGGAAATAATGATAAGACAGATCAAGCAAAAAGTAGAACTTGTCTCTGCCAAAAATGTCTACCTGGAGCATAGACTGTCTTTTTTTTTCTCCTATCCCCAGTGCCTAGCACAGTGCCTAGTACAGAGTGAGCACTTAATAAATACTTTCTGATTTATGGTAAGTCTTAGCACCAGTGCTGAGTGCAAAAGACAGCTATGAGAGGAAATTGGAAGTTGAGGAAGAGGAGTGAATTCAGGCTGGCTGAACAGAAAAAAAAAAAAAGGAAGAAGAAAGAAAAGAGACAGTTTCAGGGTTGGGTAGCACTTAATAAATACCTGCTGACTAACCCAAAGGAAATCAGAACTGATCTGATCTTGCAGAGCTTTTCAAAGAATCAACTCTTCCAATTGAAATTGATTTTTAAAAACCACATTTGTTAAACACCTATCATGCATAAAATACTGAAAGGAATACAGAATAGGCCCATTCTCTGCCTCAAATTTACAGTCTAGCTTGGGGCAGGGGGAGAGGAAGAGAAGGGGCTAATAGAGAATGAGGCTAAGTGCACAGGAGCTCAAGCACATGAGCCTGAGAAATTCAAGTAGATGCCTTCAAACTGAATGGAATTAGGGAAAGCTTAATAGCAGAAGGGAAAAGGAATTAACTTTTCTATAGCACATACTATGTACAGGCACCATGTTAAACACATTACAAATATTATCTCATTTTATTCTCACAACCATACTGTGAGGTAGGTGCTGTCATTATCCTCATTTGACAGTTGAGGAAACTGAGGCAGACAGGTTAAATGACTTGCTGAGGGTCATACAGCTAGTAAAGGTCTGAGATCAGATTTGAACTTGAATCTTCCTAACTCCAGGCCCAGTGCTCTAATCATGTACCATCAGCTGCATATCTAATCTGTCCTTGAAGAAAGAAAAGCTTGGCAGAGAAGATCAAGGGATGGGGGAAAGTCCATTCCAGACATGGGAATCAGCCTACACCGAAGCAGGATTGGGAATGATTAGTAGTCTATTCTGGTGGAGTGTAGCATGAACAGCGAGTAGTAATGTGAAATAAAGTTGGAAAGGTAATGTAACCAGTTTTCAAATGCCAAGCGTTTGCATTTTTATTCTGTAACTGTTAGGAATGAAAGGGTCCTTAGAGATTATCAAAAGTACAAAATCCTTCATTTTACAGGTGGGGAAATGGAGGCTCTGCCTTCAATTTCTTGCTAGAAAAAAGAGGCAGCCAGGAACCCTTTAACCCAGACCCCCAACTTCATAGCTTCCAAAATGTACCTTTCAGACAACTGCCTCTCCTCCTCCCACGCATCAGGCCTGTTCTGTTTATGAATCTTCTTAAGCCGTTTCACTCAGATAAGTACTGTCTACCCACCAAGACTGGGAAGCTCATCTTCCATGTCTGTTATCTCTTTGCAGCACCTGGTACATTGTTCTGCAGACAGTAGGCACTCAATAAATATTGTTGGCTCTCTCTCTCTTTCACACACACACACACACACACACACACATAATGCTAACTTGGCTGAGAATAAACAACGGATGCTGTACCTACTTAATACCTTTTTGGAAAAAGGAAGGGAAATACTGAGCTCAATTAGCAACCTTTCTGTCCTCTAAGGGTCACCTAGCTCTCCATGAGAAAAGCCCTCTGAACACCACAGCCCACACGCCTCCATGCCCTGTGACAAATCCTGCCTGCTCAAGTTCACTTTGAACTCTCTGGTTTGGAATGTCACTGTAAAATCTAATTCACACATTCCTACTTTGCTGAGGGATACAGGAAGTTACCGTGAGCCCCACATAAATGGACTCAGGATAGATGGGCCTGGGGGAGGGGGAGGGACAGTTAGAGATGTGGGTAATAGCCAAAGACTGAACTAAGATTGTGGTAGGAGGAGGAGAGAGACAGGGAGACAGGGCAGATACCCAACATACTATGATTCAGTGCATGTGTAAGGGAGGAAGGGAGGAGAGAAGGAAAAGGAGGAGGAGTAGAGGAGGAGGAAATGGAGAGGAGAAACAAGAGGAAGAAGGGGGAGGTAGAGAAGAAAGAGGGATAGAGTGAACCAGGGAGCCTTGGGGTATATCTGCTTGTGACTAGTCTAAGTACAAGGGTAAATAGGCAATTTGTTTGTATATTTAGTTGGGCAAATGGAAAAGTGTGCTCTCAAAGCTTTTGAAAATGTATGTGTGAAGGTTCCTGGCTCACTTCGGGCATCAACACAGGAGGAATGAGGGAGGAAATCCTACCTAAAAAAAGCCTTTAACGCTTGGGATATGATTCTCTTGGAAAGGATTCTATTTCCAATGGCATGTACTGATAGACTGTTTATTTCTCTCCACCTTCTCATGTGTGGTGTATGTGTATTTAGCAATTTTCCTGTTTCCCCTTTGCCCTACTGATAAAAACCATGTTCAGGCATTGATGAAGTCTCTCTAGCAAGGCATGAAGTTGTTTTAACAAGATCAATTCCTTGACAAAATATGAATTCCTGTTCTATGTTGGCACATCAAAATCACATGCATTAATCAATCTACAAGCTTTTATAAAAGGATTGCTTAGACCCAAACACCACACTAGGAACCTAGATGCCAGATCGGCAAATAAGAGACTATTGCAGTTGTTGGGCCAAAGGTGATGAAGGTCTGAGTTAATGTAGTTGTATGAATGGAGGGGAGATATGAGACAAATATCAGTGACATTGTGGAGGTAGAATTGTAGAGACTTGGAAACTGATTGGATCCTAGCGTTAGGGGTGAGAGAGAATAAAAAAAATTCAAGGATGACCTGAGAAACTGGGTGACTGGAAGAATGATGGAAATAGGGAAATTGGGAGAAGTGAGATCACAGGGAAAAATAATGAGTTCAGTTAGGGATGTGTTGTTTTAAGACAACTATGGGATGTCCAGTTTGAGATACTCAGCAGGCAATTAGAGATAACAGGCCTGGAACACAGCAAAGAGATGAAGGCTGGATGTAGAGATTTGGAAATCATCTGTAAAAAGATACTTGAATCTAAGAAGCTGATGAGACCACCTATAGAGAAAACACAGAGATAAGAGAAGGCAATCCAGAAATAGGGCCTTGGAGGACACAATGTATAGGAAGAAAACATAAGAAATTAGAGCCAGCAGTCGTCAAGAGACAGTCACAATGTAGAACAAAAAACCTCAAACTTGCCCTTCACTGACACTGTAGATTATATGGACTATGTATGTCTGCGGAAGGATTTCAACTCTTCAGAACCTTGGGTGATTTCTCTCTCTAAAGGGAACCTTAAGCCCAGGTCAATACTGTAAGTTAATAAGACTTTAGTAGTCTCTTGGGAAAATGAGGCTCACCAGAGAGAGAAAGATAAATGTCTTGACTGTTTATGGGATCAAGTAGAAGTCTTTTACATTTTCGGTTGGGTTAAATAAAGCTTGTCTTGTATTCCGTATCTTGTTAGCCTGAGTGCTTCCATAGGATCTGAGGTCTCTTTCTCTTCTGATGTAGAAACCTAGCTGTCATTCAGTCATTTTCAGTCATGTGGAACTCATTATGACCCCATTTGGGGTTTTCTTGGCAAAGATACTAGAGTGGCTTACCATTTCATTCTCTAGCTCATTTTACAGACGAGGAAAATGAGGTAAATAGGGTGAAGTGACTTCTCCAGGTTCACACAGCTAGAAAGGGCCTGAGGCTGAATTTGAACTCAGATCTTCCTGACTCCAGATCCAGTATTCTGTCTACTGCGCCAACTAGCAGCCTCACAGAGACGTAGACACAAGTCAAATTTGGATGTTCTCAAGGAAAACCCAACGCTAAATTCTGATGTTCTCAAGTGAAATAAGCCAAAGAATACAATTTTTGAAAAGCCCCTGCAACTGAATGTAATCCAAGAAATCCCAGAGTCTTAGTTCTGGGCCACAGATTATATTTGAATAGAAGGTACCTCAGTTATTCTCTCAAACAGGACCCAAATTGGCCTCTCAAATAAGTTGCAAATTAGCCTAGTCTGCAGTCAAATCTCTTTAACAATGACTATGCCTCATAATTTGACTGGCTCAGGTCAGCTTCTGGGATTTTCTCCTGCTATATGCAAATAAACACAAACAGGTTACCCATCAGATATTCTTGTGTTCCCAAAAGCGCAAGGATAAGATTTAGCTCCTAAATGAGCAGGAGCCAGGGAGAAACAAGGAATAAGTTATACACCTGTACAAGCTGACTCCTAAAAATGTGAGCAAGAAGATTTCTGGGAATATTCCAACTACGAAGTAAAACAATGTCTTCCACCATTCAATAACCTCAAATGAGAAAAGGCCAACGGTCAAATAAAATCACCAGCATCAGGATATATCTGCTGCTGGTTCTCACAGTTTACTGCTTTTTCAGAACAGGAAAAACATTATCGCAGGTGAGAAACAGTTCCAGCTACTTCTTGCCTTCCCTACCTCACCCCCATTTTGCAAAAGTACACTTGTGATCTTTCTGTCCTGGAGTGTTTGACAGACCCATCCTCCATATTTTCTTACATGACAATCACAACAGGGAGCTTTTGCCAAGCACACACAGTTACATTAACTATCTTTCAAATAAATGCCTGAGGGCCATTACCGAGGAGGGGAGGGAGTCATGTTGTACATTCATCAATGGCAACCATGTACAAAGCCCCCACTGAGGTGATTTCAGGCCAGCTGGGATCAAATCATTTGAAAATTAAGTCCTACTCACCGAGCCAGACTTCATGACCTAATTGTATTTTTTTTAACTCATTCAAATCTTGTCACTTTGGAGAAACATGAAATAAGCAGTTCTTTTGCAGGTATTAAAGGAAGGCACATTCTCCAACAGTTAAATAAATGGTGCAACCTCTCTGAGCACTGGGAATGGACAGGAGCTTTACAGACAACAGCTAATGTGCCACTGAGTTTGGAATTAAAATTCAAACAAATGATGTTAGCAGCAAACAAGAGAAAGTAATTGAAAAAAAGATAAAGAATGTTCTATAACATTAAAAAGTTGCCTAGGGCCTCAGATGCATTTTTCATGGGAAAGCCCCTGTGTTAATGAAGAGAACAGACAATTTTCTCTCATTTCCAACTTGTAATTAGCATGCTTTATACTAGTCATGGGGATCGGGGCTGCTAATTATGGCCATCATCATTAACCAGCCCTGGTGTTTCCCTCGCCAAGAATAGGCATCTCGGACTTTGTAATTCCTAGGCCTCCTAATGTCATGGGAGATAGGATCTTAGACCCAGAAAAGACTTTTATGTCACAGCTGGAAGAGACTATGGAAAATGTATGGGAGAACCCCCTCCTTCTGCAAAGGAAACTAAAGTTCAGAGGAGTTAGGTGACTTCCCCAAGATCATACAGTAGATAGTGACCAAACTAGAACTAGAAATTAGCCTTGGTTGCTAAAGAAGTTCTGTCTAGTTGACCACCTAGTGGGAGACCTGGAGTCACCTCTGTCTTTCCATATGGCTACCAAGCTAGTGATGGAATCTGAGAGGAACACACAGACCAATTGGCATCTGTTTAAGGAAAGGGAAAAGAAGAGTTTCCTTCTTCAATAGCCTACAGTCATAAACCTCCCAAGAGTCATAGTATGTCTTACCAAACAAGCAAGATGCTCCCTACATGGGAAGGAAGAGTTAATGAATGCTGGCTAAAAAACTCACTGAACAAATTTCCTTCAGCTTTAGTAGACAGAGATAAGAGAGAGCTATGGAGTTATTCTAAGACCTTATTGGCCAATAGTTCTATAATCACTGGCCAATCTAGTTGGCGCAATAAGGCCCATCATGATAGGTGTTCATGCAGAAATGGATGACTATAGACAAGGATATTGTAGAGGGGATTCAGCCTTCTAAGAAGGGTTAGACCAGATGATGTCAGAGCTTCTTTCCAGCTTTGAAATTCTAGAATGCCAACTGAATCCCAAAACTTTAGCCCTGGAAGTAACATCATCATCGTAGCACTTCAGGGTTTACCAATTACTTTACAAATATCTCATTTTGTCTTCATGACACCCCTAGAAGGTAGATGTTATCCCTACTTTACAGATGGGAAAACTGAGGCAGAAAGAGGTCAAGTGACTTGCACAGGGTCACAAAAGTAGTAAATGTCTAAGGTAGTATTTGAAGTCAGATCTTCCTGATTCCAGGTCCAATGCTTTATCTACTGCACCACCATCCTAGATAATGTTAGAAACCATCTAGTATAGGGTTATTAATTTGGGATCCATGATCTAAGACTCATAGATAGATTTCAGGAGAGGGAAATATATCTTTATTTTCCCTAACCTTTCATTTTCCTCATAATCTTCAGCATTTTATGAGTTTAAAAACATCATTCTGAGAAAAGATCCACAGACTTCACTAATGGAGGTGTCCATGAAACAAAAATGGTTAAGAACTCCTGATACAGTATAACATCTTCATATTTTAGAGGAGGAAATTGCATCTCAGGGACAGAAAGTGAAAAGCCTAAAGTCATTCAGTTAACTAAGATCACAGCCAGGATTAAAACTCAGAACTCCTAAATCTTAGTTTGCCTTTCTTTCCAGTCTATCATTTAATAACAAACCAATAGCAGGCTTGGGGAACCTATGGCCTTGAAGCCATATGTGGCCCTCTAAGTCTTCAAGTAACCCTTTGACTGAATCCAAACTTCACAGAACAAATCCCTTAGAAGTCCAACATTTCTAACAATAAGGACAATGAACGTGACAAGAACAGAAAAGCAAGGACTTAGGTCAACTGATGCAAAGTAAAGTAGAACCAGAAAAACCACATGCAGAATGACAAGATAAATGGAGAGAACAAGCCTACAAAAGCTCATGAGTCAACAATCCGTCAAAACTGAATGTTGCAAAATTATAAAGAACAAACAGCCTCAAAGAAGAGATATGAGATGATACATCCCCTAACTCCTTTGCTTAGCTCTTCTAATGCTTGTGAAATATTTCATATAATATCAGCCTTTTCCAAAGTCTTAGTGAGTTTTACTGATTTGTTTTCCTCTTATTATTCCTTTTTTAATGCTTTGTTATGAGGGAATAGCTTTCTGAGAGAGGGAAAGGGAAAGCTCGAGCTACCAATTTTTCTAAAATCTGGGTTTTTTGTTTGTTTTTTTTTAAGAGTAGGACTATTAGAGGTATGTTCAGATATGCGAACCAGTTCTACCTTTTCTTTTAATTAAATTATTTTATTTGTTTTCAGTGTTCTACAATCACTTCCATATATCTTAGATTTTTTTCCCATCCCTCTCCTCCCCTCCCTGAGACAGTATACAATTTTATATAGGTTCTACACATATATTCCTATTAAATACATTTTCACCTTAGTCATGTTGCATAGAAGAATTAAAATGAATGGGAGAAAACAAAATAAAACAAAACATAATACAAAAGAAAATGTTTTGCTTCATTATGCAGCTCTACCTTATGAGAACCTGTCCAGCAGTTTTTGCCTCCCACCCCCTGGTGCCCACAGTGACTCCTGAACAACAAGTCCAACATCAGATCAGTGCTGTCTCTTCATCCTCTAAAGAGTCAGTGAAATACAGTGGACAGAGCCCTAAGTTCGTACTCATGAGACCGGGCACTGAAACTCAGCCCTGTCATTAACTGAGTCAGTGAAATACACTGTCAAGGACTTCTGCTTTGCAAACTTTAAAGCACTATCAATGCCAGCATTGTGTTTATTATTACTGCTTCTATCTACTTTATAAGGTTAACATAAATAAAACACTTTGCAAATTGTAAAGCTACATAGGAATAACCTACTCATCATAAAAAAAAAATTAGCTTTATCTATGTTCAGAACCAGGCAGGCAGGCAGCCAGTTTTAGAAAGAAGATAATCGACATCTGGGTGACTTGACCAGTGAGTGAAGGGAATGAAAACATCTGGTTCACACATGCCAACATGCCTTCAGTACACAGCTGTCCCTAAAGTGGGTTAGTGAGAAGAACAGAACTTTACACAAGCAACAGAAAACTGCCAGGGGAGTTTGCTGAGCTCTTTGAGCTTCTATAGGAAACAACAACATAACTGTGTGACCTATCCTGGTCTCTGTGTCTGATAGCGGCACCAATCTGCAAGGAAGTGATTTTTATACAATTACAGAATTTCCATTGGGAAGGACCTCCATGACCATGTAGTCCAACTCATACCTGAAAAAGAGTCTCTTCTACAATATGCCCAACAAGCACTTAACTTTGACACATAGTAGGCACTTAATAAAATGCCTGTTGACTTAACAGTCAGACTTTGCTTGGAGAACTCCAAGAAGGGGGAACCTTCAACTGTGAGACAGCTATAATTGTCATGAAGAGGGACTATGCCTCTTCACCACTCCCGTGAATTATTGTTAGGTCTTTCCCTACTGGAGCCAAGAAGAAATCCAAGTGAGAACAGTAGGTGATGCAGTGGGCAGCTAGGTGGCACAGTAGATAAAACACTGGGCATGAGCTCAATAGACCTGAGTCCAAATTTGGCTTTAAATACTTAGCAGCTATGTGACTTGGAGCAAATCACTTCATCTCTTAGTTTTCTCTTCTGTAAAATAGAGATAATAATGGCACTCACCTCTAAGAATTGTTGTGAGAATCAAATGAGATAATTATTGCTAAAGGGCTTATCATAGTTCCTGCCACATAGTAGGTGCTATATAAATGGTGTTATTAATATTACTATCACTAATATTATCCTCTATGTAAGAGTATTTTAAATACTTCAATTCAGCTCCCATGCCCTCTCTCAAACCCTCTAGTCTTTTCTTCTCCTGGTTAAACAACTCCAGGTTCTTAAGCGATCCTCATATGGCATGAAATTGAGGTACTTCAACTTCCTAGTTACTCTCCTTTGAAATTCTCTAGCTTAATCAATATCCTTCCTAAAGTGTGATATCTAGAATTAGACACACTACACCAGATGTGGTCTGATCAAGGTATAATATGCCAGGATCATTTCCTTATTCCTGGAAACTGTGCATCTCAATGCAGCCTAAAATCAACTTAGCTTTCTTGAGTAGAGGCAGCTAGGTGGATAAAGTGCTGGATTTAGAGTCAAAAGGATCTGAATTTTAATCTCGTCTCACTTATCAGCTGTGAAACTCTGGACAAGTCATGTAATCTCTCAGCCTCAATTTCCCCATCTGTAAAGTGGGACAAAAATACCACCTACCTCCCAGGTAATTATGAGGACCAAATGGTTAGAGATCATGAGGACCTGAAGGGAAGAAGTGTTGATTTTTGTGTGATTACAGAGAAGGGGGAACTATGAGGAGGAGCAATCCACAAGATTTTGAAACTGAATGAGATTTGGCTGTAAGGTGGAGAAAGTGATGAATCAGAGATGACAATGAGATTGTGAAAACCTGAGTGACTACCAGAATGGTGGTAACCTTAACAGCAAAAGGAAATTTGGAAGATGGGTAAGTTTGGGCAGAAAGATCATGCAAAAATGTCTATGATCCGGATCACAATCCATGGATGCCTTTTTGTCTTTTGTGGTTCACTCTGTCCCACCCAAAGGAAGAGGGTTCAGGCAGGGTTCTTACAGCTCACTGACCTCAAGTGCAGAACTCATCCCCCTAAGGGACAGAACTTTTCCAATGGCTGTTGTGAATTTGTGTGGTAGTCAGTTTAAGTTAAAACTTCCCTGAAAAGTAGATGCCCTATTTAAAAGGAAGAAGGCTGAGAGCTAGCCCATCATAGGAAAAAGAGGATTGAGGAAGTGGACTCATAATAAGCTTTCAGATCACTAAATTCTCCAAATCTTGTTCAAACAGATTGCTATCACACTTTTCCCATCTTGCTCTTTCAACATTGATTTTTAGAATTCATTAAATGTAATCTTATTGGATTTTGCTTCATGTTCTAGCCTGTCAATTTTTTTTAATCCTAGCTTCCGCTGAGTTCTTTCCTAATTTAGTGTCATTTTCAAATCTGGTAAGTACGCCATCTCTAACATCCAAATTACTGATAAAAATTAAATAGTACAAGGCCAAAAACAGATCCCTGGGGCATTCTAATAGAGACTTCCTTTGAAACTGACAATGAACTATTACTGATTACTCTTTGAGTCTTGCATTTCTAACCCTTTAACAGACTAGGTCCCAAGACCCAAGAGGGCAGCTGCTTACATAGGTTCTGTACAAATTCTATATCTATCACTCATGAGCCCCTACCAGTGTGCTTCCCATTAGCAGTCAGCCAGAGAAAACAATTATTCCTTAGCAAAGACATCAAAAGTCATAATAACTCAGAAGCCTAATAACTAAGAAGAGCTACAAAATAGCCTTCATATTGTCCTAGAGTATACTCTCCCATAAATATGAACGGTATCTAAGAGAATCAGGGGTACAATCTTCAAGGATGATGGTAGTGAGGCTTACATGGAGGGACCAAGGCAACTCACAATTCCAGGACCACAGGATTCACTCGTAAGGTTCAATTCTCAATTGCTAATGCTAGCTTGAGTCTGTAATCAACTCTTTTCCCTGCTGTAAGGGCCATGCTTCTGAAAACTATGTGTGACTTCTATGACTACCTAGTTATATTCATGTCTTTTTTGAAGACTATGTATCTCTTTTTGCTGATACATATCTGCTATGCCTCCAACTCTTTCAAACTAATGAATACTCCAACTGCTGGATGGATTTTTTCCTACTAGACAAATAGCTCTCATGCTAAACACCATGGCTTAGGTGAATAAATGAAAGAAAATCTCCTCCTCTCCTCCCTGCTGGGGTCACACTTTACAACTGCTCTGAACCTAGACTCACCTAACCTATCATCATTCTCTATACTCTGTTTTTAATGCCCTTACTCATTTAAAGACATTGTTCCCTTCCAACTCGGAAAAAGGTGTTCATGCTTCATAAAAGGATCACTAGGTGTTAATATTATGTTAGGACATTAACAATGTCTGTGGCTATATCAATTGAGCTAAAAGGAGAAAGCCAAATCCCTCTCCTTTATAATATGCTTTAGAATTTTTCCAGGAATCAAAGTCAAGATAATTGGCCTTATAGTTTACATACTTTATCTTTGCTTTAAAAGTAGGAGGGGGGAGAAAGTTTGCTCTTTCCCAGTTTTATGATTCCTCTCCCATCCTCCACAATCTTTCAGAGATCACTGGCAGTGACTCAATAATTTTTCTGCCAGTTATTTTGCTACTGGAGCACATCATTCATCTGAGCTGGGTGACTTGAACTCATCAGTGACAGCTAGGTGTTCTACTACATCCATGTCTATCTTGGGTAACAACGCCATGCTTTCCATTGTTCCTCTCTTCTTTCCCATTGAGAGACCATCCTCCTTGGCAGATAAAAGAAGTAAAATAATAGTTGAGTAGTTATGCTTTCTCTTTCATCACTTAGCATCATAGCAAATACTCTGAAAAGCAGGCAGTTCCCTTCCTTTTCCTCTTCTTTTCCCCAATATCTCTAAAAAGAAAATAAAAATATTTGTATTGTCATCCTTAACTTTCCTTATTATCTTCAAGGTCCATTATGAATTTTGGGATATCTAATGCTGGGGTGGGAACTTGCACTAGCATCCAGGCATGCCTCAGCACTCCAGGGGAAATGGGAAGACAATAGGGCAGCTGGGATCACCATCCCCTGAGTTTGCCTTTGTCTCAGTTCAGCTGAGGAGATCTCCCATGATCAGACCACTCCTCTCCCACACTTAACAAGCTAACCCCAGGGCTGATTGGGGAAACACAAAACAAAAACCTGCTTTTAGCTCAACATCGAGTTCTGCAGCTTCTACCTGAAAGAACCAGAAACCACAACACACAATCCACATCATGAATTAAAAAAAAAGCAAAATAAGCACAAAAAACCATAGAATCTTTCTATGGGGATAAGGACCAAAACACAAATACAAAAAAGGTCAGTACTGAGACTGCACTTCCATCTTCAGAAGGGACTATGAACTGCTCGCATGCACAAACAACTCTCCTGGAACAGCTGAAGAAGGAAATAGAAGAAAAACTGGCCAATGATTTTAAAATTATAAAAAAAGAATTCATTGATAACATCTCTCTGAAAAGGAAAATTGAACAAATGGAAAAGGAAGTACAAAAATTAGCTGGAGAAAATAACTCCCTAAAAGGAACAGTTGGTCAAATGGAAAAGGAAACACAAAACCTAACTGGGAAAATTGGACAAATGAAAAAGGAAGTACAAAAATTAACTGGAGAAAACAACTCCTTAAAAGGAAAAATTGGACAGATGGAAAAAGAGATGCAAAAGTTAACTGAAGAAAACAACTTTATAAAGATTAGAATTGGGCAAGTAGAAACTAATGACTTAATGAGACAGTAAGAATCAGTCAAACAAAATCTAAAGAATGAAAAGATAGAAGAAAATGTAAAATATCTAATTGGAAAAACAACTGACCTGGAAAATAGATCCAGGAGAGAAATTTTAAGAATTATTGGCCTGCCAGAAAGCCATGATGAAAAAAAGAGTCTGGACAATATCTTCCAGGAAATCATCAAGGAAAACTTCCCAGAAGTGCTAGATCCAGAGGGCAAAATAGTTATCAAAAGAATTCACCATTCACCTCCCGAAAGGGATCCCAAAATCAAAATCACAAGAAATATCGTTGCCAAATTTCAGAACTGTCAAGTGAAGGAGGAAATACTACAGGCAGCCAGAAAGAAACAATTCAAATATAGAGGAATTACAGTCAGAATCACATAGGGATATCAAATGCTGCTCCTAGAGAATTATGCCACATTTTTATATCCATTCTTGGTTATCTGCTTCTGCTTACATTTTCTATATGTATCTTTATAAAAATCTAACTTGGTTTGTGAATTTCCTGTACATCCACATCACTCTCTCTAGACAACTCCTCTTTTACTCTCTCCTTGGAATTGTTTCCTTTCATGTCTTCAGAATTTCATTTCTGAGAACTTTGCAGTCCTGTGCTAACCTCCTAGTGAATTTTAGTTCATGGATTCCTGCCTTTCCTCTGAAGGCTTTGCAATTTGAAAATTGTCCTGCCCCCACACTGGACTTGGTACAAGTCCAGAACGTAGACTCCAATCTTTACTCTGTCACAAATTCATTGTGCACCCTGGCCAAATCAAATATTGACTCTGAACTTCAGTTTCCTCTTCTAAAAATGAGATTATTGGGCTAGATGATCTCTAAGCACTCTTCTAGCTTTGATATGATATATTCTAAGATCCTTTCCATGATTTTTCCAAATACCAGTTCCCTAGAGTTCATAGACCTTCATCTTTCATTTACTTCCTTTCCAGAGAAGCAGGATACTTTAGTATCTGGCCATTGTGTCTACCCCTTCTGGTAGAAATCCCTTCTTCCACCTACAGAACTAAAACTAGTATAGGGCAAATGGGACTTTGTCCCACGGTGCCTACTTCCAAAGATCATGATTCCTCCCCATGAAAACAGTCTTCTCAACACCTTTCCTTGCAAACAATCGACAAGCATGTATTAAACGCTTGCTATATGCCAGATACTTTTCTAAACAGTCCTGTGCCAGCCCAGGCTGCTACCCCCAGTCTTATTCCATATTCCTCCTCCCACAAGAACCCCAGAGGGTTTAAAGGTTGGACTTTCTTAGCAACGAAGCTTCTCCTTGGTGCTAATACACCCATGGTTTGACTACATTCTGCACTGCTGCTCCCCTCCTTCAAAATGTTTTGGCCCCAAATGAACAAATCCTAGTTATGCTTCTGGCCCCCTAAATCCCAGTCCTCTAATTTCTTCTCTATTCTCTCTCTCTGGATTTGGCTTTATAGGTAGGCACCTTTCTAGTTCTCCACAATAAATAATAATAACTTGCCTTCTCTAATGAGAGACAATTTGATGTAATAGCTAAAGGACTGGCCTTGAAGTTAGGAATACCTGCATTCAAGTCCTGTCTCTGACTTATACTAACGATATGACAGATGGCAAGTCATTTAACCTTACAGCACCTTGAACAATGCCTCTAATACCATGTTACAAATTACTTGCCAGATGCATTGATATAGAAAGTTTTCACACTGGGGATTCCCTACGTTGACCATAGGATCATATTTTTTTTAACGGAAGGGGCCTCAGAGGCATCTACTTCAATTCTCAACTCTAGTGCCAACTTCCAGGAAACTGAGGCTTATAGAGGTTAACTGATTTGCCTAAAGGTCACACAGGCAGGAGGTCATGAAACCAAGATTTGAACTCATATCTTCTAACACCAGATCCATTATTTTTTCCACTGTGCCAACCTGTTTCCCAAGCAAGGCAAGAAGCACCTGTTAGGTCTTTAGGCGGCTAATGAATGATATCGAGATTGTCATTCACCAAAACATCTGCCTTTTTTTCAAATAAACTTCTGTCTAACCATGCCTCTTCCATCTTATATTTACAAAGCTGATTTTTGAGCTAACATATGACTTCATATTTATCCTTATGAAATTTCATTTTATTAGATTCAACCTCATGTTCTCAACTGTCAAGATCTTTTTAAATCTCTCATCCAGGAAGTCAGTCCTCCCACCTATCTTTGTGTCATCTGTAATTTGATAAGCATGCTGGGTAAATCTTCAAATCTCAGATTACTGGAACTCTCTGACTATTGTATGCTATACAGTTTCACAACCCACTTAATCTGCCTAGTTCTAAGATAAATCCCTCCACCTCCAAAATAATTCCTGTCCACCTCTCTTGCCTCAAGGCAATTGGCCATGTTGTCTAATGAAGCCCTGGACCATGAGCCACGACCTCCCTCCCTATAGACTCTCCCAGGAACTCATGGTCCTTCCTCCTACCTAGATCATCCACTATGGGTTAACTCTAACAAGTTTAAGTCTCCTGGGTGTTAGCCTGTTTATTATCATTTCATTGGTTTGGGTTGGTTCTTGTTCATGCCATCCCTCTTTAAATGTTGCAGAAAAGCAGCTGAAACATAGGTTAATATGCCATTACCAGGCATGCAATGAGTCAGGGTACAATATACAAATCGACCACCAGAGGGTGCTCTACTCAAGTTCCCCTTAATGGCAGAGGGTCTATTTTTGCCCACCATGTTCAGTCAGATAGTCAATAAACATTTATTGAGCACTTGGTATGGACATTAGACTAAGACACAAAATGGTTTTCATCCACTGCTGCTTTCTGAGCATGAAGTCTAGAATTGAGTCATAAAATATAGGAATTGCTACAATTATCTTGGTTCCATCCACACCCCTGGGAAGAGTTGTCTCTCAATTTCTCTCCCTTTGTACTCAGTAGATTCGGACCAGCAATGTATGGGGTCACTGTGATTTTAATATATGTGACTAGAGAGGGATAGGAACTGAACTTGTGATTTCACTGGTATAGGGAACTCCCAGGTGAGGAAAGTCCCCCTTAGCAATACCCAAAATACCATTGGCTCCTTCTCTGCCTTAGAGAAGAAATTCTTGACCTAGAATCCATGAAATTTGTGGACTGCTTTCAATATTTGGATAAAAATTTCAACATGATTTGTTTCCTTTGTAATCCTATGTATTTTGTTTATTTAAAAATATTATTCTGAGAAGGGCTCATAGACTCCACCAGACTTCCAAAGGTGTCTATGGAACACACAAAAATATTAAGGACCCCTGACTTAGATAGTTACCTAGAGCAATGAGTTATCAAGTGATGGCTAAACCCACAGGAACAGATCTCTGTATCAGAGCCAGGACCTGAACTCACACTGTCCTAGCTTTAAGGTCAGCTCTCATCTGCTATGCAACTTAAAATTAAACATACCAACTCTCCTACTCCCACTGAGATAGGCACTGTGATTTATTTCTTGTCTTCTTCCACCCACTGCAGTACTGGGGAAGTCCTCATGCTCTCCTACAGTAACAGAGAATGGGAGAAGGAAAGGGCCCTCACAGCATCTTTCAATGACAAAGCAAAGTAAGGAAGCAAATCCGACCCCATCCCTCCCCCAGTCCAATCAGTTATCAGGATCTGTAGGAGCTCAAGGTTCACAGACTCTAGTGATGTTGAGCAAATGATAACATCTTCTCCTCTTGTAATCAGATTTGACCCTATGTGACCCCAGTGTTACTCCTTCTTGCCCTGCTAGTGGTCTCTTGGCTCCATCCCAAAACAAAAACAAAGACTGTAATTTATAACCATACGCATTTTATTGCTTCCTTTGTCACAGAGAGAATTAGCATCGCCCAGTTTCCCAGAACCTTCTCTGTTCTACCTCGCCCCCACCAAATCTATGAGATACCTATGAGAAATTGAAAAGGTTAAGATAGCAAAATAAAAGTCCCCTGGGTTCTACCAATCAATCAATAAACATATATTAAGCACCTACTATGTGCCAGGCACTTTATTAATCACTGGGGATACAAAAAAAGGCAAAAGACAGTCTGCTCTCAAGAAGCTTGTAATCCAACGTGGGAGGCAACGTACAAACAAATATATACAAAGTAAGCTGAATACAAGACAAATACAAAACAATTTACAGAGGGAAGAGATTTAGGAGGGGCTGGGGAAGGCTTCCTATAGAAGGTGTGGCTTCAGTTGAGACTTAAAGAAAACCAGGGAGGTCAGCAGTCAGAGTGGAGGAGAATGCTCTGAGCAAGGGAGACAAGCCAGAGAGAATGGCCAGAGCCAAGAGATGGAGTTTTGTTCATGGAACGGCCTTCAGACCAATATCATAGTGCTGAGAAAACTGGAAAGATAGGAGGGGGTAGGCTATGAAGGACTTTGAATGGCACACAGAGCATTTCGTACATAATCCTGGAGGCAATGGGGAGCCACTAGTTTACTTGAGTAGTGGTCAGTGGAAAGGTGACGTGATTGGACCTGGGCTTTGGGAAAAGCACCTTAATGGCTGAGTGGAGGATGGATCAGACTGGGGAAAGACTTGAAGAAAGCAGACCCACAAGCAAGCTATTGTAATTACACAGGCATGAGGTAATAAGGGCACTGGCATGGTGTCAGTATCAGAGGAGAAAAGGGGGCATATTTGAGAGATGTTGTAAAAGTGAAATTCACAGGCCTTGGCAACAAATCATATGTGGGAGGGGAAAGATAGGAAAAAATCCAAGATGACTCTTATATTGCAAGCCTTAGCAACTGGGAAGGTGGTCTTGTCCTCTGTACTACTAAGAAAGGTAAGAGGAGGAGGGAGGTTAGGGATGGAAATAAGTTCCATTTTGGACATACTGAGTTTGAGGTGTCTATTGGACATCCAGTTTGATATGTCTGAAGGCAGTTAGAGATTCAAAATTGGAGATCAGCAGAGTATGGGGTAGGAGAGGCACTAGGAAATAAGCCAATAGACAGGCAGTAACTGAAAATGAGTGTAAGAACAGGTGAGGGAAGGGCAAGGAAATCTGTTTGGGGATATAGGGTAGAATGGGATTGCTTGGACAAGTAGAAGGGTTAGCCTCAGTAAGGAGCAAGACTACTTCATCATATGATAAAGTGGCAGTAAGCACCTGAGTGATGGCAGATGAGGAAGAAGAGGTTTGTAGTAAGGGGTCTCAATTTTTTCTGTAAATATGAGGCAAGATTCTCTGCTAAGAGAGTATTAGAAGGAAGAGCCTTGGAGGTTTGAGGAGGAATGAAAAGGCTTGAAAGCACCACTACATAGAGTGGAAGAGTGATAAGGGAGGTATAGTAGGATTGCCTAGCAGCAGTGAGGCCCCAGTCAAGGTTACACAACATAAATTTATAATGGACCCAGTCAAAATGATTGCATGATTTCCTCCATCTTTGTTTAGCAGCATATGTGTAGGAGTGAAGGCAACTAGTTTAAACACCAGTTTTAAACTCCACACTCAGAAAGTTACACTGATGCTGGACCGGTATAGGCCTTCTTCCCATAGGCATAGGCTATCACTTACCTATACTTAACCCATGTCACTTTCCACCAATCACACACACACGTGCGCGTGCACACACATGCACATGCACACACATGCATGCACACACACACACACCAATAATTCTAATCACCTAAATCTGGGAAAGTCCATATAGACACTCATTCTACCTAAGAGCAGAGTTGAAACAACCCCACTCCATTTTATCCTGTATAGTTTAACTAGAAGAAAACATGTCACAATGACCAATCACTCATAGGCCTTAGGCTAAGTACTAAAGGTCTTCCATCCTATTTGGATGGACTGAAGAAATGTGGTCACACCCCAGGGATCGTGTAAAAATTATTAAGCAAGTTAAAAAGGGATCAATTCCAGAAATTGGAGCAAACTTCCCAGCACATTCAGAGATGTGCTGGAGAAGCCTTTGTTTTAGTCTTGATTAGGAATCCTTCTCCCAGCTCCACGTTTGACCAGAGATGACTTTGTGAGCATGAAAGTTTCCAGAGGGTGTTTGACTTTCCGTCTAGCCATTGATGTCCTAGCATCATCACTCTGAACTTGCAAGGGTCCTATCTTCCCATCAACATCCATCCCTGGATCAACTGACAGCAGTGTCTGTATCAAAAGCAAAGGAAAGATGGACACAGGCTCACTATATTTAAAGGGAGCTATATCTTGAAAGGGAGAAGTGGACTTCCAACCCCAGAAGTTGAGTTGACCTCTGTGCCACATGTATTCTCTAAGCCTGGACTCAATTTTCCCTGGATTCCATATATATGTGTGTGTGTGTGTGTGTTTGGGGTGTGTGTGTGTGTGTTTGTGTGTGTGTGTGTGTCTGGGGGGGAGAGTGTATCACACACTTTGGTGAGGGACTGTTTTACACCAACTGTTCTTAATTTGTCACCTTGGTAAATACACCTTTCTAAGAAGTACTGAAGGCTAACTGACTAAATAATTCTCAAGCACACCAGTGGGGACACCAATCTATGGTAATAGAAAATTACCTGTGATTCCTCAGGGCTACACCTAGAACCCAAAGGGAGAGATCTAACTGGATACCCAACTCACCAGTGGGAATGAGGAATTGGGATATAGATCCTAGAGTTTACACATACATTTTACAATTTTTTTAATAAAAGGCAGGGTGGGGTACAAGGGAGGGGAGAACATTTTTGTGGCATCATTCACACCACACGGTACAGGAGGTGACTTCTTAAACCTAAGGTTAAACCTACTTATGCCACATACAGCTCTATCCATAAATTGTCACTGTTTCTGTTCTGCAGGGCTTCATTACCAAAGAGCTAGCTACCCAGGAAATCTCTGTCTAGGAGAGAGAGAGAAAGAGAGAGAGAGAGAGAGAGAGAGAGAGAGAGAGAGAGAGAGAGAGAGAGAGAGAGAGAGAGAAGGAGAGAGAAGGAGAGAGAAGGAGAGAGAGGGAGAGGGAGAGAGAGAGAGAGAGAGAGAGAGAGAGAGAGAGAGGTGTTGCCAGCTAGAAACACATTAACACCCCTCTAACTCTGTTCCCTGACTGCCCAAATCTATTTCTCCATTTGTCACTCTCAGATCTCAAGAGGTGACAACCTTAAGAAAGTCTGACAGCTTTGCCACCTTTCTTGCTATTGGAAAGCACCCAAGAGGTTAAGGACGAGTGGCCTGGGACCGAGGATATGATGGGGGCCTCCTTAGCTGCATTTCCATTAAGCCTTAAAAGCTGCAGCTGCTCAGTCTCTTTCTGAGCTGGCTGAAGACTGTGGAGGTAATTTGCAATTAAAATGTGTTCAGCTAAAAAAAAAATTTGACAGTTACACTGTTGATATACAGCCTTTGATTTCATAGCCTCTGTTTTATATGTTACCTTATCTTGCAACCCATAAAAAAATAAACCTGTTTAAACCCACCGTAGATCTGGAATCACATTTTATTCATCATAGCTAACTTACACAATGCTCTTTCCTATAACAAAATGTAATTCAAAGGGGTTAAGATGAAACTAATTTCTAATATGTACACTACCTACACTCCCACCAAACTAAACTACTCTGTAGTTTACTGTATACTCACCATATACATTTCACACATTCCTCCCTGTAAACATTTGCTCATACAATTCCTTATACCTGGGATGCCCTCTCACCCATTACTCCCATCTACAAGACTCACCCTCCCCTCAGTATTTGTTGAAGCCTATCCCATCACCCTGCTTTTTGACTGCCTCCTTAGATACTGCATCTCAGATTTTAAAGAGCCACCAGAGGGTCAACTGATCCTTTGCCAGTAGATAGCTAACCTCCCTCTAATTCCTTCGGTTTTGACCTGGAAAATTTCTTCACTCCTTATCCAGAGGTAACAAAATGAAAATCCCTTCTTTAAACTTTAATATCTTAACATTTTTCGTCTCTTTTATCAGTATTTTATCTGCTGTTGTTTCATCGACTGGGCTAGGTTAGATTCAGCTGATCCTTTCTAACCCTAAAGGAACAACTGAAAAATTAATTGAAACAATAAATTTCCCCAAGTTGCAGGACATAAAGTCAATCCATGTAAATCACTGACATTTCTGTATATTGCCACAAAAGAAAGCACAGAAAAAGACAGCAAGAGAAATTCCGTTCAAAGCAGAATATATAAAATACTTGGGAGTCTATCTACCAAGGCATTTGCAAGAACTATATGAATTCAATTACAAAATGCTCTTTATAGAAATAAAGGCAGACAAATAATTGGAGAAATATTAATTACTCATGGGCAAGCTGTGCAAATATAATAAAAATGATAATACTACCTAAATTAATTTATTTATTCAGTGCAATACTTATCAAACTACCAGAGGATTATTTTACAGAACTGGGAAAAATAGTAATAAAATTCCTGTAGAAGATCAAAAAGTGAAGCATATCAAGGGAGATAATAGGCCGCTTTAATTCTTAAAAAAATCTTTATTGACCTTGCTGTACCTCTCAAACTACTGTAGTGCATCTCTTCTCCCTTTCCCAGGCAAATTCTTAATACTTTATATGTTTCCAGTTCCTAACTCCCCACTCACTGCTCAATAGCTTACAGTCTTGTAACCCTGTCACTGCCTTCAAGGTTACCAACAATCTGTTCGATGCTGAATTTTCTCCCTTCTCCGTGCAGGTTTTGACACCGTTGACCACGTCCTCCCTCCACTTCCATGATGCAAATCTCTTCTGGTTGTCCTCCTATGTGTCTGATGAATCCTTTTCAGTACCTTTGGCTGGATCGTAATCCATATCCTACTCCTTAAGAATAGATGTCCCCCAAGACTTGCTTCTTCTCCCTTTCATTCTCTCTGGACTCTCTTTTTTGGTGAGGTTCTCATTTCAAAGTCTTCATCTTTATGTAGAAGATTCCCAAATCTATACATACAGCCCATTCTCTCCTTTGAGCTATAATTCCCCCATCACCAGTTGCTGCTGAACTTCTCTACTTGGATGTGTCATAGATATCCCAAATTCAACATTCCAACACCAAACATTATATTTCTCATTAAGCCCTTCACTCCTCCAAATATCTACATTTACACTGAAAGTCCTGTAACCCTTCCATTTACCGAGCTTCCCATCCTCACTCTTCTTTATCTATTATCCGTAATTAGGATTGTCATGTTTTGTAAAATTGCCAAGAGCTTATACATGTTCTTTTCTCTCCACTCCCAGAGCCATCACCCTAGTTCAGGACTCAACACCATGAACCTAGGCTGTTGCAAAGACCTCCAAGTTGGTGTCCCCACTGCCAAACCATCCTCTCTCCAATCTACTCTCTACCCAGATGACAAGATAACCTTTCTTAAATATGGTGTTACTATGTCCCTCCCTGTTTAAAAAGCTCCCTATTGACTCTAAAATATAAACTATGTGTATATATAGTTATATATATAGTTATTATATATAGTTATATATATAATACAAACTATATGTATAAATATATATTATATAATTATATTTTTATATATATGTATATGTGTATATAACATATATATGTATATGCATATACTCCTCCATTGTGTGTTTAATATGGTTCCAGGCTCCCTTTCACATCACTGCCCTTCACACGCTCCATGTCCTGGCCAAAATGGTCTATTACCTGGCCCCAAAGTGAGAACTCTCTCTCTCACCTCCATGTTATTTTTTTTGAAACTGAGTCTGTCTCTCTCTCTCTCACCCAAACTACAAGTACAGTGGCCAGTCATGGGTCCTATTCCCCTACTGATGGGCATAGGAGCTTTGACCTACTCCGGTTTCTGACCTGGTCTGGTTCACTTGTCCTCAGTAACTTAGTGAGCTACCCTGTCATTCCCTGAGGGGCTGTACCAGATTTGTGCCAGACTTAGTTTGAGCATTCCATTAATTTTAACCCACTATAGCTCAGAGCTTCCAAAGTCAAACAATCCACAAGCATCAGCTCCTCCCAGTAAATGGGAAGACGTACCCCTACCATCCTTTTCACAGAATGGCCCCCACTCCTCCACCAGATTTCCTTCTCACCTTTTCCTCTCAAAATCTTTAGTTTCCTTCAAGACTCAGTTCAGGTGCCATCTTCTACAGGAAACCTTTTTTGCCCCTCCCTTTAGTTCGTTCTTCCTATTCAAAATTACTTTTCATTTACTTATCTGTGCAGATGTTATATTCCCACCCCAATCCCAGTAGAACATAAGCCCCCCGAGGGCAGGAATTTTTTTTTCCATTATGTCTTTGTATTCTCAGCATTTGGCACAGTGTCTTGCACATAATAAATAATAGACGCTTGTTGAGTTGAATTATATCTTCGATGACCCAGTTTAAATGTTTTCCTTCCTTTATCCTCTTAGCAGCAAATAAACTCTCATATATTAGAGTCTACATGGTTACACTGGAAAGAGAACTATCTCTAGAATCAAAAGACCTGCATTCAAATCCTGGTTCTGATGTTTACTACCTGTGTGACTTTGGACAAATTACCCTCCCTAGGTCTCTGTTTCCCCAACTATAAAATGAGAAGAATGTATTAGGATCTAATATTAGATAACTAGATCTAGTAACCAGATGGTCTCTGATAATCTCCTTGGTCTGGGTCTATGAGCCTGTGGCTTCATCACTTTTGCTTACATCTTGTTTATGTAATTAACTCTTTTCTCCTTCGTATCATCACAATTTGCTTGCATGTCATTTTCCCCCTGCAAGACTGTAAGCTGCATGTCTTATTTCATCTTTGTATTTCCTGCAGCACCTAACACACTGTACCAACTAGCTGCCCCTGATAATAACAATAGATAATATTTATATGGGGCAGCTAGAAGGTACAGTGAATAGAGTGCCAGACCTGGAGTCATGAAAGCTAATGTTACTGAGTTCGAATCTGGCCTCAGATGCTTACTAGCTATGTGACCTTGGGCAAATCATTCAAATTTGTTTGCCTCAGTTTTCTCATCTGCAAAATGAGTCAGAGAAGGAAATGGCAAACCACTCCAGTACCTCTGCCAAAAAAAAAACCCCAAAGTGGGATCACAGAGAGTTAGACACAGCTGAAAATGACTAAACAACCAAAAAAGCTTTATGATTATTTATATCTGGAAGGGATCCTAGAGGTCATTCAATATAATCCCCTCCTTTTATATAAGAGCAAACTGAGGTTTGGAGATGCTTTGACAAAGGACACAAGGCTCTGTGATGGGAGCAGGATTTGAAAACAAGTTCTTTTATTAAAAACAGAGTGGTTTTTTTCCATTGTACTGCACATCAAACTATTAACCCCAGTGCCCTTCCTACTCTGTTATCTTTAAGTACCCTGGATGAAATGCCATAGCTATCAATGGCTCCTGCCTCCTGGGGCAGAGAGTATTCCCCCCAGAGCTTTATCTGGCACTGCCTCCTCCCCTTGATGCCTCCAATCTGCAGCACCCCAATTTTCTGGTGACAGGTAGTACAGGTACTAATATCTACATTTTATAGATGAGGAAGCTGATGAGTAAAGGGGAATGGTGACTTACTCAAGGTCATTAAGCTAGTGTGCCAGGTCTAAGACTTGGATCTAGGTCCTCTGTTTATTAAATTCAACTCTTTTATTCAATTGTTCTGTTTGTTCAATTGAATTGAATAAATTCCAGGGTTCTGTTTATTAAATTGAGTTGAACTGAATGAAATTGAATGTCTACGCTGTTCTCTGTATCTCAAGCAGACAGTGAATAGAGCTGATTGCACTATCCAGCTACTGAATGTTCCCTTTGGGAGACTAAATGAGGAAAAGACCAGGCAGCAAGGTATCAGCAACCACAGCAGCTTTTCCCACCCACTCCCCCACCCCCCACCTTCCCCAGCTCTCCTAATTCTGAGTTTCTCTCTTTGAGCCCCACCACACTGCTCCAGGCACAGAATGAGTCCCACTGCTGCCACCTTGTGTAAGAGAGCACCCCACATTAACTGCTGAACTCTTTGCTGTAGAGATACTTACTATTACAAGATCTACAGCTTAAGGCTAGCCTTATTCACAGGGAAAATTTCCCCCTTGCCCCACACTGTGCTTTGAGGGGGCTCTTTCATCCCAATATATCTGACTCTGTCCCAGGTCCTGAAACTTCCCACTATGAGCAAGTTTATTGAAAAACTTGTATTAGAATAATATCTAACATTTATAAAGTTCTCTAATGTTTGCAAAACATTTTATAGACATTACTTTATTGGATACTCATTACAACCCTGCTCAGGAGGTGACATAATTATCTTTATCTTACCGAAGAGAAAACTTGAAGGTCAGAGTTTAATGGAACATCCAGCTAAGTTTGAGAAGGTAGAATTGTCTTTTACCCCAATCTACATCTTATCCAAGAGGAGGAACATATTGAGTAACAATTTATCACATTATACTTTGCAGATGAAGGGTGATATACAGTGGAAAGAACCTTGAAGTGGGAAATGAAAGAACTGAGTTCAAACCCTGGGTTAGCCTACCTGTATCCCTTGGTCAATTAATCAATCAAAAATCATTTATTAAATGCTTTCTCTGTGCCAGGAATAGCATTAATCACTTGGAATGCAAAAGATAGTCCTTACTTTCAAGAAGCTTACAATCTCATGCACACAACATGCAAACAAATACATACAAAGCAAGTAATACATGGAATAAATAGGAAATAATTAACAGAAGGAAGGCACTAGAATTTAGAGATGTTGGAGTAGACTTCCAATAAAAGATGAGGTTTTAGTTAAGATTTAAAGGAATTCAGGATTGAAGGAGGGAGAGCATTCCAGGAATTGAAGATAACCAGAGAAAATGTCCAGAGCCAAAAAATGGAGTGTTTTCTTCATGGAACAGTCATAAAGCAATATCACTGGATCAAAGAATATCTACCTGTCCAGGTGTAAGGTATAAGAACACTTGAAAGGTAGAAGTTTGATAGGTTATGAAGGGCTTTGAATGCCAAACAGAGCATTTTGTATTTGATCCTGGAGGCAATAGGGAGCCACTGGAATTTATGAAGGAGCGGGGAGAATGGGGGTAACGTAATCAGACATATGCTTTAGGAAAATCGTTTGAGTGTCTGAATGAAGGATGGACTGGAATGGGGAGAGACTTAAGGCAAACATACCTACCAGAAGGCTATTACATTTATGATTTCTTAAAATATAGCTCTGAAAAAAAGAACCAGGCTTTTAAAAAAGCCCATTGTGTTTTAAATAGAGCTGCCTAACTATGCTTTTAAACCCAAATCATGCTGGCTCTCAGTGAATAGTCCCCAACCCTCTATGGATAATTGTTTATATTTTGATGGCTTAGAAAGAGTATAAATGACAAATGTTTTCTGTTCTAGCTGGAAACTCTAAGGGTCTTCCCCTGGCAAATGGATTAGTTTTGTGATGGTAAATTGAACTATCTTTTGTCTCCATTCTTACCTAGCCCTTAGTCATTGATTGGGCATTGCCTCAAACAAACTGAGGCTTGGAAAAGCCTTAATTTAGAAAGACCAAGGTCATCCACTGCTTCCTGGGCCATCGCCAATCATCTTGACTTTTGCCATTGGGCTTAATGACTCTGGAGGATTGTTGTTGGTTGCCCTTGGTTCTTGAAGAGGACCATGACATCAGGAAGATGATGCCATGACTTGCAAATGAATTGGATTGGAGGGAGGGAGAGCTATGCAAAGTCATCCCCTTCACCATCTCCTCTAGAACCATCTGGGTCCAATGGCAAGATAGAGAGATCTGGATGACTGGAGATGGCCCCTGTCTCTGCAGGAGAGTGTGAAGCTGGTGACTTTGTGCAGTTCTGCCTCACTTAAGTCCAACTCACGAGCAAATTTGTCCTCCTCGAGAAGGAAGGGTAGACATCAATAAGAGTAATAGTCCAGGCATGAAGTGATGAGGGGTGGCAGCATCAGAGCAGACAAAGGGGCATACAAGAGAGATATTGCAAAGGAGAAATTCACAGGTCTTGGCAACAGATTAGATATGACAGGAGGTGCGGGGTGAGAGACAGTGAGGAGTTGAAGACAACATCTGGATTGCTAGCCTGAAGGACTGAAAGGATGGCATTTCCATCTACAGTAATAAAGAAGGTAGGAGCAGGGGAAGGATTGGGGGAAAGATAATGAGTTCTGTTTTGGACATATTGAATCAACCAATTCAAGATTTCCAAAAGGCAGTTGGAGATGAAAGACAGGAGGTCAGTAGAGTTTGGGGCAGATATGTGAATTTAAGAATCATCAGAGATGGTAATTAGATCCATGGAAGCTTACCTATGGGAGATTCACCCAGTAAAGTAGTATAGAAAATGGAGAGAAGCAGGCCCAGAACTGAACCTTGGGGGACACTCCATCTCTGAGCCTTGGTGCTCTCAATGAAATCAGTAATACTTGTACTGCCTACATTGCAGGTGGGGGTAAGAAATGTAGTTTGTAAAACATAAAGTGTTGTGGAAATGTGAGCTACAACTTTTATTACTTCATTAACTAAGGCTTTGGAGGAGCTTCAGCACCTGAGGTGATTGTTACAAGAACAGTAGTTTTGTTAAAGTAAATGGAAAATGTTGATCCTAGAAAGGGCATAGAAGAAGGAAAGAGAGGGAGGAAGGTGAGAAGAGGGTAAGAGAGAGGAGAGGGGAAAGATAAAGAGAGAGGGAGAGAGAGAGAGAGAGAGAGAGAGAGAGAGAGAGAGAGAGAGAGAGAGAGAGAGAGAGAGAGAAGGGAAAAGGGACAGAGATGAAGAAAGGGAGAGAAAGAGATGGGGAAGAGACAGAGGGAGGGAGAGAGAAAGAAAAAGAGAGAGAGGAAGAAAGGGAGGGAGGGAGGAGGAGAGGGGGAGAGGTAAAAAGGGGGTGAGATGAAGAGGGGGAAAGGAGGACAGGGAGAGAGAGGGAGAGAGTATCGAGAAAGTGAAGAGAGAGGGAAAGAAAATGAGAGGTGTAGAGAGAAAGAGACACTGAGAGGAGAAAGGAGGGAGAAGACAAAAGCTGGTGGGGGAGGGGGGAATGGGGAGAGGGAGGCAAGAGAACAGAAAGGGAGAGAGAGTAAAGAAAAAAGGAGAGAGGAGGGAGTAGAGGAGAAGAAAATTAGGAAGAGAAAGAGAGGAGGGCGGAGAGAAGAGGTAGAGAAAAAAACAGGTGAAGAGAAAGGAGGGAGGGAGAAAGAGAAAGAGAGGGGGAGGGAGATGGAGGAAGCAGAGAGCGACAGACAAAAGCACTCTCATCCTAAGGTTCAAAAGAGTGACTGGTAATAGGGAAAGGAAAAAGGAGAATGGAAAGGCTAAAGCTGGTAGTGACTTTTCAAAAAAAGCTGAGTCATTTAAACATACATAATTCATTCCTGCATTTTTCCACACACTGGCACAAGAACAGGGAGCTCCTGAATCTCCAAGACCTGGAGACTCCTCGGAACTGTCCTCACAGGAGCCTGGAGTCCTATACCTGCGGCCACCATCCCTAAGGGACCACTTGCACCCACTACTCCCTCACACCTGCCTCCAACTCCCAAATTTGGCTTTTGACTAACAAGAAGGCAGGAACAGGCCTGGGAGCGGGGTGGAGTGGTAGGAGGTAAAAACATAGAGACCACTGTGGTGTCTGCAGTGTCTGGCATCAACTATGCCACCTCTGCTCCTGCTAGCCCCCAATTTTCGGTGAAGCACTGCAGCTCTAATGCCAGGAGGAAAATATAGTTAGAGTTATTCTGGGCTAGAACGAGGTTGAAAATGACATCACTATCCAATTTGCATGTTTTGGTGGAAAAAGCACTGGACTCAAGGATCAAAAGACATAGGTTAACATTCCAGCTCTAATGTTATTAGCTGTGTGGCCCTTGGGTAAGTGGCTTCTCCTCTCTGAGAGTCTTCTCATCTACATGAGAACAGGATGTTCTTTCCCTCTCTACCTCAATAATTACAGCAGAGTCCAGACTTACTATTCAATTGATCAACCAGGGAGACAAACTAGGTATGAACAAAGCCTAGAAATCTCTGCTGAAATAACTGATCAAAGGAATTTAAAAAGGAATATACCCCAAGTGGAGTCATAAAGAGTCAGACATGACTTGTTAACAATAACAAAAAAAAAATACTGGGATGGATTGAGGGGACTAGACATTCTCAGTGGGACTTGGTCAAGACAGTTCAGATTCTACCTTTCTAAGGGCAAGCCAGGACACAGCAGTTCCAAATATGTCTCTGAGAATGAATGACTTAGTGGAGAGGGAGAGAAACTTCTGCCCTCTACCCCTGACCAACAGACCTTGCAAACTTCAAAAATTCTGGAAGATTTGGACTTCCTGTTAGTTTCTTAAATGTCCCCAAAAGGCCAGTGACTAGTAGCTGTGACTGGTAATATGGAAGGCTGAGGGTAGATTGGAAACACTAAGGAAGGGCAGTTTCAGGACTCGATAAGAAGTCCAGAAGAAAATTGGACCCTACCTATGGGGAACATCTTGAGGACCCAGCAAAATTCCATAGCAATAACCTTTTTCATTGGACATTCTCCATGCCTGAAAGGCTCTCCTCGTTACCTTTACCCGCAGCTTCTCTGGACTCAGTCTAATCTTCTCTTGTTAATCAATTCTGTGTCCAGCTCATTAACCATCTGCAATATTCTACCACATATTGAGAGACTAAATCAATGAGTTTCCCTTCTCAAAGCGTGGGCAACAGGCATTTATATCCACTTTGTTTTTCAGATGTGGATGGCTAGAACAATCTCTTTCATGTGACTGTGGATTTCATTGAGAAGGCTTTGTATTTTGCCAGGAATCAATGCAATTATCACACTAACAGTGAATAGGAGTTTTTGAAGAGCTACATCAATAGAGAATCCTTTTTGCTTGTTGTTTTCAGCCTGCACACGGTATCTTTCATGACACTAATTAACAGCCTAGACAAAGATTATAAATTGATAGTATTTTTTACACTGAGCAACCATTTTCACTGTATTTTGTGATAAACTTACCACCTTCTCTTGGTCTTTCTTCAGTTAGCATTCTTCTCAGTCTATCTGCTACATTTAGCATTGCTGGCCCCCAAACACTCTCCTCGCTGGATTTTTGTAATATTACTATCTCCTTGTTCTCTTCCTAACTAACTGCACCTTCTCAGTCTTTGCTACTTGGTCATTCAGATCATGCCCCCTAACGATGAGTCTTTCTTCAGATTCTGTGCTAGATCTTTCCTTCTTTTCTTCTTCTCTTGCCTTCCCTTCCCTCCCCCTGCCCATAGACCTAACTACCAAGTCTATGTAAATAAATCCTAGACATAAACACATATACATTCAATACAATACAAATCCTATACATAAAAATACACATATACAGTGTGTATATGTGTGTATAGCCCCATTTGATCTCCTATGCTTCCATACTGCAGCACCAGTTTACCTAATGGGCATTTCAAATTGGACATCCCAAAGACTTTCAAACTCAAGATGTGCAAAGCAAAACTCATAATCTTTCCCCAAAAAAACTTCCCTTCTTCCAAAATTTCCCATTTCTGCCTAAGGTATTACCATTTTTCTAGTCTCTCAGATTCATAAACTTGATGCTGTTTTCTAATTCTCACTTTCCCTGACCCCACATATCCATGCAGTTGCCGACCGTTGCCATTTCTACCTCTAAAACATTTTTTGCATCTTATTTCTCTACTCCTCCAGCTCCCTCCTTAATTCAGGCCTCTTACCTGGATTACTGCCATAGCCTCCCAATTGATGTCCTTGTCTCAAGTCTCTCCCCACTTTAACCCATCCTCCATACTGCTGCCAAAGAGATTTTCCTCAAGTTTAGATCTGACCTTGTTACTCCCCTAACTCAATCAATTCCAGCGTCTTCCTATTGTCTTTAGAATCAATTATAAATTCATAAGTTAAAGTCAAATATAAATTAAAACCTGTTTAGGTTTTAAAGTCCTTTACAACCTTGCCCCCAACCTATCTACCTGGCTTCACTGGATATTATTGTCCTCCTAACACTAAAATCCAGGCCAATTGTTTCCATGACCATCATGCCTGGAATGCGCTCATCCTCTAGAACCTCATAGAATCTTTAAGGAAAATCTTAAGCATTCAGGCCTTCAACTGCAATAACTTCCCTCTCAAAATACTTTGTATTTAATGACTTTGTAATCATTTTATAACTCTTTTCTTTATACTTTTTGTAGACATTTACATATGTCCTTATCATCTCCCTCACTGCAATGTAAGCTCCTTATGAGTAGAGATTACTTCATTTATTGTATTTGGATCCCCATTGTCTTCCACAGTCCCTGGAACATACAAAGCACTTAATAACTGCTTGTTGGTTGATTAGCTTAATGATTTGCTTTGCCAATATTCAATAGGCAGTAAGATACAGTGGAAAAATCACTACACTTGAAATCCAAAGAGATCGGTGTTGAGATCCTGCCTTGTAGGATCTTAAAATTAGAGGGGTCCCTTTAGAGTATTACCAAGAAGCATCTTATCAATTGTATGACCCTGTGTAAGCCATTAAATCTATATGAGTCTCCATTTTCCATTTACAAAATTTGGATAAATATATCACATTGTCCTCCCTCACATATGTTCTTTCAGAAAACTACTGTAAGTGTGAGGTCCTTTTAAAATCAGCATCCTTTCAAAATCACAGCTAAAAAACCCCCAATGGTGTACTTTTACTAGGCCAAGAAGAGGATGGATTATTCCAAAGCAAAGGATATTTAATTAGAATACAGAGCAAAAGAAGTGACAAGAGAGATTTGCTTCATATACACAAGGGTATAATCTTCCACAGGCTAACACCCCACCAGCAGAAGAGAAGATCCACACAGAAACATTTAAAATAGAGAAAACACATAGAGAAGTATGTATTTAGGAAACATGTATAGCCAAGAAATACACAAGGCTGGGCAACTCATTTATTCAATGCTGCAGAGAAACCAGTGTCTATTAAGTGATAGCATAGCTCAACCCTTTCCTCTTCTCTGCTGGTAATCTTTGTTGAACTGCTGCTCTCTGCCACCATTTATTGGCTATAATGTAACTTCTTAGATAGAGGAATGGTCTAACAGTTCTTTAGCTTATAGTACCAGGAGCTATCTAACTCCATTGTAATGTAGGTCCCAGTTGGCCACACTTCACAAACGATATTTTTAAAAAAAAACAAAACCTCTCAACATATTTAGTTGTCTCCTTTACACATGGAAAATAGATCCAGGAGAGACAATTTAGGAATCACTGGTCTACCTGAAAGCTATGATAAAAAAAAAAAAGAGTCTAGACATCATCTTTCAAGAAATTTTCAAGGAAAATGGCCCTAATATCCTAGAACCAAATAGTAAAATAGAAATTGAAAGAATCCATCATTCACCTCCTGAAAGAGATCCCAAAATGAAGACTCCCAGAAATATTATAACCAAATTCCAGAACTCCCAGATCATGGAGAAAATATTGCAAGCAGCCAGAAAAAAACAATTCAAATGTCATGGAGTCACAGTCAGGATAAAACAAGATGTAGCACCTTCTACATTAAAGGATCAAAGATGATATTCTGGAAGGCTAAAAAAAAAGCTAAGATTACAACTAAGAATCACCTCCCCTGCGAAACTGAGTATAATCCTTGGGAGGTAGGGAGGGGAGGAATGTAGATATTTAATGAAATAGAAGACCTTTAAGCATTCCTGACAAAAAGACTAGAGCTAAATAGAAAATTTTACTTTCAAATATGACTTTTAAAAAAGCACAAAAAGGTAAATGGGAAAGAGAAATCAAAAGTAATTCAATAAGGTTAAATTGTTTGCATTCCTAACTGGGACGATGATGCTTGTAACTCTTAAGAACTTAATCATTATTAGGACAATTAGAATGAATATACACAGACAGAGGGCAGTTGACTATGATTTAGATGATATCCAAAATAATAAAATTAAGGGGTGAGAAACAGGGATGCACTGGGAGAAAGGGGAAGAAAGAGATAAAATAGGGCAAATTATCTCACATAAAAGAGATGTAAAAGACTTTTTACAGTTGAGTGGAAGATGGGGGAAGGGAAACCACTTGAACATTATTCTTATAAGAATTGACTCAAAGAGGGAATAACATACACATTCAATTGAGTAGAGTATCTTACCCTATAGGAAAGTAGAAGGAGAAGGGGCTAAGAGAAGGAGAGGAGGGCACTGATAAAAGGGAGGGCAGATTAGGGAAGGCAGTGTGTTCATCCTTCATTGCCAAAGAAGACTATGCCATCAGAGAAATGATGACTTGCACTTGACTTTGTTTTGAGTGAGGGAGGGCTGTACAGGTCACCAGCCTCACTTCTCCTCCAGAGCCATCTGAATCCAGTGACCAGATATTCATCAGGATGACTGGAGATGACCCAGGATGAGACAAATGGGGAGTCAGTAGTCAAAAACAAAATACTTTTGAGGATGGACAGGATGAAAGGAGAGAGAGAATAAGATAAATAGGGAGGAAATCAGATGGAGGGAAATACACAGTTAGTAATCACAACTGTAAAAAAAAAATTTACAGCAATTATCTCTGATAAAGAGCTCATTTCTCAAATATATAGAGAACTGAGTCCAATTTCTAAGAATATGTGTCATTCCCCAATTGATAAATGGTCTAAGGATATGAACAGGCAATTTTCAGATGAATAAATCAAAAGTTATCTGCATTCATATGAAAGAATGTTCTAAATCACTATTGATTAGAGAAATGCAAATTAAAATAACTCTCATGTACCTATCAGTTTGGCTCATATAACAGAAAAGAAAGAGGGCAAATGTAGAAGGGAACATGAGAAAATTGGGATAATAATACATGGTCAGTGGAATTGTGAACTGATCTAACCATTCTGTAGAGCAATTTGGAACTATGTCCAAAGGGCTATAAACCTGTGCATGCCCTTTGACTTAGCCATACCACTACTAGATCTGTATCCCAGAGATATCTAAGAAAAAGGAAAAGGATCTAAATGTATAAAAATATTTATAGCAGTTCTTTTTGTGGTGGCAAAGTATTGGGAATTGAGAGGATGTCCATCATTTGGGGAATAGCTAAACAAGTTGTGGGATATGATTGTGTTGGAATACTGTCATGCTATAAGAAATGACAAGCAAGATGGTTTCAAAAAAACCTAGAAAGACTTACATGAATTGATGCAAAATGAAGGGAGCAGAATCAGAATGGTACATACATTAATAGCAATATTGTATGATGATCAATTGTCAATTACTTAGTCTTTCTCAGCAATACAATAATGCAAGATAATTCTAAAGGACTTCATCAAAAAAAAAAAAAATGCAATCCACCTCCAGAGAAAGAACTGTTGGAGTTTGAATGCATATCAAAATAAATGTTTTTCCTTTATTTTTCTTGGGTTTTTTGTCTGTGTTTTCTTTCACAACATGAATAAAATAACATGGAAATACATTTTGCATGACTGCACATATATAAAATATATCAATTTGCTTGCCTTCTCAGTGAAGGAGGAGGGGAGGAAGAAGGGAAAATTTGAAACTCAAAACTTTAATGAAGAATATTAAAAATTATTTTTGCCATTTTGTAGCAGTGTTTTTGAACGGTAAAAAAATAAAATATTAATAAGTAAAATCTCCAATTAAGACCCTACTACCTCCCTTGGCAGCACATTACTCTTTGTGTCACCTCTAATATTTGGGAAGCTTTCCTTGTTTTGAATTCAAATCTGTTTAAAACTAAAATCTTTCCCTCTGAAATTTCCACACATTTCTTACAGGTCTACATTCTGAAGTCAAAAAAAGCAAGTCAAATTCTTCTTCCAGATAACAACTCTTAAAATATATGATAACTATCAAAACCCCACCTAAGTGCCCTCTCCTCTAGATAAATAAGATTAATTCCTTCTACAGTACCACTTATCATCTTTTCTCCAGCTACTTCACCTTCTTCAATACTAATCTTGTGGACACACTACAGTTAGTCCATGTCCATTCTAAAATATGGCACCCAAAACTAAACGTGATATAGAAGATATGATCATTCTGCATGATACATGAAAACTAGCACTTCCCTCTTTACAGATCCCATGCCTTTCTTACAGCAGCCTGAGATTGTTGCCTTTTTTAACTACCTTGTCACCCTATCGGCTTACATGAGTTTATATTCCACTGAACCCCATCCCCACCCCCCCAAGCTGTGTATCTTCTATCCACATACATGCCTAGCTGAGAATAGACAAATCCATCACCAGAAGGCTGGTTGCCAAGTTATGAATTATTTTGGTCACATCCACACATAAAACTATGCACTAAGGCATAGAAAGGTTGTGATCCGTGCTGGAGGGAGTATCCACACTGATGAAGTCATGAATCTTTTGAAGTCAGAGACAACAAAGGATATTCATTTAATCTGGGATTATTTTAAATTGCTGGGAACAAAAAAGAAAATGTGCTACTAGTGTTTTGGAAAAAGAAGCTCTAAAACTGAAAGGCAGTTTAGGTCAACGAGAAGAGCATTGCATTAAGATGCGCAGAAGTCCTGATTCATTGCCAACCTTTGCCCACTTCCTCTGTTCAAAAGCATTAACTGGGCAGATATACCACCACCCCTAAAGAGCCAGTACTGACCTTGACAGAGTTCAAAGAATTCAGAGAAAGCTTAGGTAGGACCACAGACCAAAATTCTTCAGGACAAACCAGACCCCAAAGGATGAGAAGCTCTCAAGAATGAAATTCTGAGGACACAAACAGACGCATTGTTGATTAGGAGGGAGAAGGAGGAATTGTCTAAAGAGACTGAAGTAAGCCTACAGGAACTCATCAACCAGTCTGAATTTTCGTCCTTTAAAAAAAGTGTCAGGCATGCTGAGCTGAATCCAGCAAAGACAGAAAGGGACAGCCAAAAAGAATTTGCCCGGATTTTGTTTTATTATTATATTAGTGGGGGACAAGGGAAGGAAGATCAAAGATGGGATAGGAGAGTTGCCGATGGTGAATGGGAAAGAAAACTGATGACCTAGAGAAAGTAGAGCTTCCTCACTCTTACTTTTCTTCTGTTTTCTCTGTCAAGAGGAATGACCTTTGGACTGGAAAAGCCAACATATTTTCATGTGGAAGGCAACATGAAAACAGCTATATGTAAATAAGATATATACAGGATAAATTGGAGTTAATCAATAGAGAGAAGGTATCATAGCAGATCAGGAAAGGCTTCTCACAGAAGATGGGATTTTAGCTGAGACTTGATGGACGCCAGAGCCACTGGTCACATTGGGAATTGCCTTTTCTTTCCAAGTGTCCCACTCAGAACAGTACTTTACAATGTCCCCCTCAACACTCCCCCTTTAGCTCCTGGGTGACTTCATGTCCATATTTTATAGTCTTGCCCTGGGGTCCTCAGGCCTAGGCTAAAAGATGGAAATGCAGAAGGTTCTACTCTCATGATAAGAGCCACAAGAGAGTAGAAAACGCAAGATTAACAAGGAGATAGTAAGAGACTGTCTCATTGCTCTTGATGAGTTCAAGTCAGCAGGTCCAGGTGAACTATATCCCAGAGGACTGAAAGTAATGAATGAGGAGGAAATATAGTGCAGGATTTCAGCCACAGAAAAATTAGGTTCAAATGCTACTTCTGGTACTTCCCAGCTGAGTAACCTTGGACAAGTCACTTAATCTGTTTCCTCATAAACCTTAATTGCATGCCCACTAGCTGAGGGTGTATCCCAAGGCTCTATCTTGGACCCTCTTAGCTTTTTTCTTTATTCTCTGTGAATATGAATCAGATGTATACATGCATGTGTGTATGTGTGTACAGGATATATGCATGTATCTCCAGTATATATGTATGCATCTCAGAGTCTCAGACTTTCAGGTGAGCTCCAGTATAACTCCTCTAATTCACTATTCAGCATTTAGAAGGGGATATCCTATATGCATCTGAAATTCAACATGCATAATACAGAACTCATGAATTCCCCCTCCCACCCTTTCTTCTAAAGTTTCAATGACTATTGAGGACACCACCATCTTTCCATCTACTCAGGTTGTCAACTTTGATACAGTCATGAACTCCTCACTCTCCCTCACACTACATATACACACACACACACACACACACACACACACACACACACACACACACACACACACAAAATCAGTTGCCAAATCTTGCCATTTCTTTCTCCACATCTCTAAAATATAGTCCCTTCTTTCCACTCACTCAGCCACCTTCTCCATGACTTCTCACTTGGACTATTTTAACACCCTCCTAAATGGTCTACCAGCTTCAAATCTTTCCCCAAACCCAGTCCATCCTTTACACAGCCACCAAAGTGGTTTTCCTAAAATGTAGGTGTAACAATTCCACCAGCAGCTCACTATTACCTGTATGAATATAGGTAATGTAGGCTCCTCTGTTTGGAATTTAAAGCCCTCTAAAGATGGTATCTTTCTGTCTTTCCTATCTTCTTGCGCATTACTATCTTGTACTCAAAGAGAACCAATGGTATCATGTTGGGATCAAGCTACAATGTATTTGACTGGGGCCAATCAGTGCAATATGAGCTTAGAAGGCTCTACCACAGGTCAGGAACAAACAGTCCATTTGAACATTTGGGATGAAGATACATCTAGATTTGTGCTTCTCACATTTCCTCTGTGCTACTGAGATTCTGCATTGCTCATCGAACACAGCACCTTCTTTGATGCAGGCACACCATGCTGGACAGTCCTGTGCCAGCATCTCCCATGTCTCACAATCACACACAATGCCAAAGAAAGCTCAGTGTTTAGAAGACTCAGAAAGAAAGCGTGAGAGAGAAGAGGGATTATGCTGCCTACCAAAATGAAAGTCGACAGAGCTATTGTGCTGACTTCATTGTTGTATGCCTGTGAAACCTGGAGAGTCTATCAGCACCATACCAGAAAATTGGACCCCTTCCATCTGAATTGTCTTAGGAAGATTCCGAAGATCACTTGGCAAGTTGAGGTACTGAACACTGAGGTCCTTTCTCAAGCTAAAGTCCCAAGCATTCAAACTGTACTGCAGCAAGCAAAACTGCAATAGACTGGCCACATAGCCCAAGTGCTAAACATTTGCTTAAAAGAGTATTTAATGGAGAACTCACACAAAGCAAGTACTCACATGGAGATCAGAAGTGGTACAAAGATACTCTCATGGTCTCTCTGAAGACCCTCCATATATTCCATGGGTCCAGCCATACTGGCTGATTTCCTGTTCCTATTTCCAGTGTCCTTGACTCAGCTTGTCAGCTCAGGCTGTCCCCCATACCTGGAATACTCTTACTCTTCATTTCTAGATTTTAGAATTCTTTTATACATGTATAGAGACAAGTATACACACACACATATATACATATATATACATATATACATATATATGTATATATATAGTATATATGTTCATTCAGCCTCAGACACTTGCTAGATGTGTAACCCTGAGCAAGTTGCTTAAGCTCTTTCTACTTAAGTTTCCTCCACTATAAAATGAGGTTAATAATAGCACCTTCTTCCCAGAGTTGTGAATACGAAACAAGATGATAATTGTAAAGTACTTAGCACAGTGCTCGGCCCATATTAGACACACAAGTATTTGTTTGCTTCCTTCTCTCTTGCCTTTTTTCCTTCTCTTCAGTTAAGCTGAAACCTTATCTCACTTCCAGCCAGAGCACCATTACTCTTGTGTGTTCTTGGATCTACTGAATCTGTATTAACTCCACAAATTCGCTTTTTACTCCTTTAAAGGAAAAGGGGAACTAATCTGGTGAGAATAAGCTAGGTGCTACTTTCTTCCTTAAGAGCATCTAGGGAAGTAATATTTATTCTGAACCCTTTTTACCCCTGCATTACAGGTATCTGAGGTGTGGTGGATAGATACAATTCTAGCCCAGTATCCCTCTTGGAGATAAGGGAGAGGAGAGACCCCTCTCATGAGGCAGTCCTGAATTGTGAACATCCCTCTCCCACCAGTATATTGGCAGTGCTGGTACAGTCAATTTTCTCTTCTTCATAAAGGTAGAAAATGTAATCTCCCCTGGAGAAAGAGTAGGACAGATCCAAGATCAGATATCTATCCATTTCACATATGGGTCAGCTGTATTACATTGTCCAATCATATCTATTCTATGTGTAATTTACCCAGATTTTAGCAAAGCATTTGGCAAAGTCTCTCATGCCACTCGTGTAGACAAAATAGAGATTATGGGCTAGATGGTAAGAAGTTAGGTGGATTTGATTGGTTGAATAACTGAACCAAAAGGGTAGTCATTAACAGTTTAAGAGGAACTTAGAGGAAGGTCCCTTCTGAAAGGGCTCCAGGATCTATGCTTGACCTTGTGTTATTTAACATTTTGGTCAGGGACTTAGATGAAGGCATAAACGGCTTGCTTATAAAATGTGAAAATGGAATAAACTGGGGAGGTATAGTTAACATGTATGTTAGATGACAGAGTCGGAATTCAAAATCAAAATATATTGGAAGCCTAGAATATTTAGCCAAATCTAATAGGATGAATTTTAAGTAGGATTTATGTATAGTCATAAATTAGAGTTTTTAAATCAACATCTGAAGTGCAAGGTGATAGAGAGGCTTGGAAAGACAACACTTTAAAAAAAAAAGTAAAGGGTTTTGAAAGAATCACAAACTCAATGTGAATGATTCATGTGATATGGAGGCCAGAGAAGCTAATATAGTCTTGCATAGGACAGCACAGTAGATAGTACACGGAGCTTGGAATCAGAAAGACTCATCTTCATGAGTTCAAATCTGGCCTCAGGCACTTAAGAGCAATATGATCCTGGGCAAGTCACTTAATCCTTTTTGCCTCAGTGTTTTTACCTGTAAAATGAGCTGGAGAAGGAAATGGCAAGCCATTCCATTATCTTTCCCAAGAAAACCCCCAAATGGGGTCACAAAGAGTTAAATATGACAGAAATGATTGAACAGCAATTTCAAGCTGCTCTGAGAAGCATAGTGTTCAAGTCTAAGGAGGTAATGGTGTCACTGACATCTGCTCAAGTGACATCTAGAATATTATGGGCAGTACTAGATATACCACATTTTTAAAAATTTATTTATTTTTAGTTTTGAACATTTGTTCCCACAAGATTTTGAGTTCCAAATTTTCTCCCCATCTCTCCCCTCCTCCTATGCCAAGACACCTTACATTCTGGTTACCACTTCCCCCAATATTCCCTCCCTTCTGTCACACCCCTCCTGTCCCTTATCCCCTTTTCCTCTATTTTCTTGTAGGGCAAGATAGATTTCTATACCCCATTATCTGTATTTCTTATTTCCCGGTTGCATGGAAAAACAATTTTTAACATTCATTTTTAAAGCTTTGAGTACTTCCTCCCTCCCCACCCATCCTCACTGAGAAGGCAAGCAATTCAATGTAGGTTATACATATGTAGTTATGCAAAGGCTTCCATAAAAGTCATGTTGTAAAAGTAACTGTATTTTCTTCCATGCTATCTTGCCTCCCATTTATTCTACTTCTTCTTTTGACCTTGTCCCTCCCCAAAATTAACCCCTCCTCCAATTTGTCCTCTCTTCTATCATCTCCCCCACACCCCACTTATTCCCTTCTCCCTTTCCTGTAGTGTAAGATAGATTTTCATACCAAATTGAGTGTACATGTTATTCTCTCCTTAAGCCAAATGTGATGAGAGTAAGCTTCACTTTTTCCCTCTCACCTCCCCCCTTTTCCCCTCCATTGAAAAACTTTTTCTTGCCTCTTTTATGAGAGATAATTTGCCCCATTCTATTTCTTCCTTTCTCCTCCCAATATAGATCTCTTGCCCCTTAATTTTATTTTTAGATGTTATTCCTTTTCATATTCAACTCACCCTGTGCCTTCTGTCTGTATGTATATGATTCCTCCAACTACTCAAATACTGAGAAAAGTCTCAAGAGTTACAAATATTACCTTTCCATGTAGGAATGTAAACAGTTCAACTTTAGTAAATCCCTTATGATTTCTCTTTCCTGTTTACCTTTTCATGCTTCTCTTGATTCTTGTATTTAAAAGTCAAATTTTCTATTCAGCTCTGTTCTTTCCATCAAGAATGCTTGAAAGTCCCCTATTTCATTGAATGACCATTTTCCCTCTTGAAGTTTTATACTCAGTTTTGCTGGGTAGGTGATTCTTGGTCTTAATCCTACCTCCTTTGACTTCTAGAATATCATATTCAAAGCCCTGTCATCCCTTAATGTAGAAACTGCTAGATCTTGTGTTATCCTGATTGTATTTCCACAATATTTGAATTGTTTCTCTCTGACTGCTTGTTATATTTTCTCCTTCACCTGGGAACTCTGGAATTTGACTACAATATTTCTAGGAATTTTTCTTTTTGGATTTCTTTCAGGAGGTGATCATTGGATTCTTTCAATATTTAATTTACCCTCTGGTTGTAGAATATCAGGGCAGTTTTCCTGGAAAATTTCATGAAAAATGATGTGTAGGCTCTTTTATGATCCTGGCTTTCAGGTAGTACCAATTTTTAAATTGTCTCTCCTGGATCTATTTTCCAGGTCAGTTGTTTTTCCAATGAGATATTTCACAATGTCTGCCATTTTTCATTCCTCTGGTTTTGTTTTATAATTTCTTGATTCTTTATAAAGTCGTTAGCTTTCATCTTCTCCATTTTAATCTTGAAGGAATTGTTTTCTTCAGTGAGCTTTTGGATCTCCTTTTCTATCTGACCAATTCTGCTTTTTAGGGCATTCTTCCCCTCATTGGATTTTTTGATCTCTTTTGCCATCTGGGTTAGTCTATTTTTTAAAGTGTTACTTTCTTCAGCATTTTGGGAGTCTCCTTTAGCAAGCAGTTGACTCATTTTTCATGATTTTCTTGCATCACTCTCATTTCTCTTCCCAATTTTTGTTCTACTTCTCTTACTTGATTTTCAAAATCCTTTTTGAGCTCTCCTATGACCTGAGACAAATTCATATTTTTTTTTGGAGGCTTTGGATGGAGGAGCTTTGACTTTGTTGTCTTCTGTTTGCATGCATTGGTCTTCCTTGTCACCAAAGTAAGATGCTACAGTCTGATTCTTTTTCTGATTTTTGCTCATTTCCCTAGCCATTTACTTGACTTTTGAGCTCTTTGTCAAGGTAGTGTGGTGGTGGTGGGTGTACTGTCAGCTGCTGGATCCCCCCACAATCTGTGTACCTAGAGCTCCAGAAACAGTGACTGCAGCTGCCCCTGCTGATGCTGGTTCCTCCACCCCCCTCCCTCCTCTGCTGTCCTGGGACTCAGACTGGACTAATGCACTCTCCTGCACTGGTCCCACAGGCTCTTCCCACTGACCTTCCAATTTATCCTCAGTGTTTTGAGATCATAAATCGTGGAAACCACCACAGGTGTGAGAGATTCAGTCTCCCCAAGGCCTGCTCAGGTCCCCTTTGTGAACTCATAGCCCATACTGGCCTGTGCTCTGTTCCCAGTGTGGCATGATAGACCCTTCCAGGCTGTCTTGGACTGTAGATTTGCTTCACTCTGTCATTCTGTGAGTTCTGCAGCTCCAGAATTTATATAGAGCCATTTTTAACATGTATTTGGCTGAGCTTGGCAGGAGCACTCTAGAAAGTCCATGCTGTTACACTGCCATCTTGGCTCCACCCCTCCATGAGTGATATACCACATTTTTAAAAGACCATTAATAAGCTTGAGACAACCTTTGGGACCATAGCAAGGATGGTAAAGGACCTCAAAATCATGCCATTTGAGGATCAATTAAAGGAACTGAAGATGCTTAACCTGGAGAACAAATGCCTTAAAGAGCTAGTGATAACTGTCTTCAAGTATTTTAAGGACTGTCATGTAGAAATGGGATTAAACTTGTTCTGCTTGGCCATAGAGGACAGAATTAAGAGTAATAGATAGAAGTTACACAATTCCCTAACCATCTGAGTTGCCTAAAAGTAGAGGGGCTGCCATGGGAGGTATCAGATTTCTCCTTGGTAGATGTCTTCATGCAAAGACTGCTATGGGAATTAAGTGAACCCCACTGACTCCACCTTGTGGATCAATTCTGGAGCTAGCTTAGTTCCATTTCTATTTAATTATGGATCTAGTCCAATTTCTATCTTGTGAGGAAACTTTATTCAGTTGTGGTAATTGGAAGAAAACCCTATTTTAGTGTTTGATCCTCTCCCTGTGTGGCTGGGAAATTGGACCACCCCTCCCTGCTGTTTAGAGACCCTTAATCAAGGATCTAGGCTATGTTGACCAGAAATGCAGTCAGATCCAAAGACTGATGTAAAGAGTTTTTTTCACAATTGTACATCTCAAGCAACCCCTGTGTCTTAACTGATCAATGGGTTATTGTTTCCATGTTCCTTTGATTATTTACAGACACTTTTGGGCATGGGACACCTCCTTTTCTGATTCCAGGGAATTGTACCTGGGAATTGCTGTCCCCCTCCCAAGTCCCTAGTCTTTCTTCCAATTAGAAATCAGATTACCTAATGTAGTGTCGTTTCTTTTAATTCATTGGCCTTATTTGATTAACTGTTTTTAACACATAAGTCCGTCTCCCTTTTATTCAGGTTCTAGCCCAAAGCCAAGGAAGTCTGGTTCCTCTGTGTTAGGTGATTGGTATGCATTGCTTAATAGATCGACATGCTTAGAAGACTGAACTTCTGTTTTCTTCAGTCATTTCATCTTTCATCTACCATACTGCCCCTTGTCAGGTATATCAAGTAAGGGAATATTCTTAAGTTTGACTAGATAGTCTGTGGTCCCTAACACCTCCACAATTCTGTGAGTCTATGATTTTTTTATATTGACTCAGATTAAAATTCTAGAAGATTTTACAATATTTCTTACTTATTCTGTATTGGTCTCAGAGCACGTTAACCTTGAAACCATCACAGAGCTATCTCCTTAGAGCTATCCCCTCAGATTTTTGAAGAGTCAATCTTCTTGGAAAATCCAACTCTGTTCACAACAAACACGAAGTAGAAGCAAGCACAACTGGTGTGGGAATTGAGGATACCTAAATTCAGTTTCCAGCTCCCACACTAACTGTAGGACCCTTGGCAAATCGCTTCACCTCTAGGAGCATCTGGGTTTTTTTTAATTTGTAAAATAGGGATAATCATATTTTTACTACCTACTTCACAGGCTAACCCAAGGGAATATTATAAGAATCATGATGTATGTTAAAGTGCTTTGTTACCATAAAGCATTTCAGAAGCATAAGTTTCCTATAAAGTCTGATTCAAAGACACCAGAACCTGGACTTCAAAGATATTAGAGCTATGAGGGACCTCACAACATCATCTCATCCAATCTTCTCATTGTCTTTATAGACAAAGTGGAAGAGATCACCTGCTCCAAACCTTTTGTTTTCCCATCACATAAAGAAACTGAGTCTCAGAGAGGTGAAAATGACCTGCCCGGAGATCTCCCAGCGCTCTTTTCATGCTGCTCCTAATTGTTCCTTTGCATGATACCCTTTCAGATATTTGAAACAAGCAATCATATTCCCCTCCTAATCCCACCTGAACCCCAGTTCTTTCCTTCATTCTAACTTTCTTCAAATGGTCATCATACGATATTGTTGCAAGCCTCCTCATGATCCCAGCCAAACACCTTTGGACCTGCTCTAGACTCTCAACATCCTTTCTAGCATATGTACCTAGAATTGATCCAATATTCCATGTACAGAAAGAGAGAGAGCAGAACAGAGGGCATACCCTCTTTTTGTACACTATGCTTCTCCTAATGCAATCTATGCTCCCAATAGATTTTTTGGCTCCCAAGTCACACTGTTGATTCATGGCATAAGGGATACATGTTCCTCACTAGCAAGTAACTCCATGGGGAAGGGAGGGGTGGGAGTGGAAATCCCATTTTTGAAATAACAGTAGGATCTACTTTCAGTTCCAAATCTGTCCCAAATCCTCCTAAGCCTCCATTCAAGTTGAATCAGAGAGAGGTATTTAAGCTATGATGAAGAGTCTGACATAACTCAAGAAAGAGAGAGAAGTAGCCAGAACACTGAACTTGTTGCACTCCTACAAGGCATGCGGGTGGTGGGGGCCCTATTAAGGAAAACGAGAAAGGTGTATTTGTGTAGAGTCAAACTCTGCAGAAATTATGGAGATATTGGTTGATGAATTGAAAGGGCAAAAATATAGGTCATGTCCAATTAGCAGTAGTAACAGGGTTGGACAAGAGCTGGGACTGAAAACCTGGATAAGCCTGAAGACTTTGACTGATACCATGGGCCTAGCCAAGACTAAGAAGGTCAGCCAAGGCAGATGGGCAGGATGTTGGGGGGAGTAAGAGGAGTGGAACTAGAGCTAGGACCTGCTACAGCCTACAGGACTAAGCTGAGATCTCTCTGGTCCGAAATTCAAAAAAGGCTGTGGTCAATGTTTCCACACAATGTTTCCATCATCAGATAGGTAGTTCACAGCCACAGTCATAGGTTCATATTTAGCTGTGTGACCTTAGACAAGTCACCTAAATCTAAGTCTCAGTTTCTTCATGCATGAAATGACTATAATAATAGCTATTGTTGTTCTTTGTCCTTCACTCTCAAAGAGGACCAATGACATTAGGAAAATGATATCTCTACTTGCAAGTGAATTGGATTTAAGTAAATCAGGGCTGTGTAAAGTCATCATCCTCACTCTCTCCTCCAGAGCCATCTGGTCCAGTGGCAAGACATGGATTGGGACAACTGGAGATGGCCCCAGACACAGCGGAAGACCTTGGTCTTTTTAAGCTAAGGTCATTCCCAGGTCTCAGTCTGTCTAAGGCAATACCCATTCAGTGATTAAGGCTAGGTAAGAAATGAGGCAAGAGATGGCCTCTTTTACCTACTAAAAAAAAAAAAATCCACCTGAGAGTGGAAGACCCTCAGTGTTTCTGACCAAACAGAAATAATTGTGATTTACACTCACCCTGAACCAACAAAGCCCAAACAAAGACCAACTGAGGCCTGGGTTTGGACCTATTATGGGCCAGTCAATGAGAGCCAGAGTGATTTGCATTGAAGACAGGGTCAAGTAGCTCCATTTGAATCCCAATGTGCTTTATCAAAGACTGGTTTTCCAGAGTTCTGTCTCAAGAAATTTATATTTCTTTGGACAAAGATCCACATGTGAGTGCACAATTCCCCAAGTGGAGAGAGGAAGGGAAGGAAATAACAGAAGGAAAGGAAAGAAGGGAAGGAAGGGCTATTGTAAGAATCAAAAGTGATTATGTGTGGGATGAAATATGCAAGCCTTAAGAATTGGATAAATGCCAGCTATGGTTATAGAACTGAGGGCTAGAAGGGACCTTAGAGAACAGCTAAGAAATAACAAACTTCCTCATTTTACTAATGAATTAAATGAGACCTAGAGAGTTGGGCTTTGCCCAAGTTCATGTAAGAAGCAAGTAGAAGAATCAAGATATCAACCGAGGTCCTCTGTTCTTGATACTTCTTCAATCTATCTTATTTTAGTAACCAAGGATACCTTTAGAGCAAGAGTGAGGAACCTGAAGCCTCAAGGCTGCATGTCGCCCTCTAGGACCTCAAGTGCAGCCCTTGGACTTAATCCAAATTTCACAGAACAAATCCCCTTAATAAAAGGATTTGTTATGTAAAATTTGGACTCAGTCAAAAGGTTGCACCCAAGCAAGATGGCAGAGGACAGACATGCTCTAGTTCTCCCCACCCCCATAGCCTTTAAAATATGTGTAAAAATGGTTCTAAACAAATTGTAGAGCAGCAGACCCACAAAATGACAGAGTGAAACAGATTTCCAGCCCAAGACAGCCTGGAAGGCCGATAGGAAAGGTCTATTGCACCAGGCTCAGAGTGTGGGTCACCACACAGCAGATGGGACTGAATTAGGTTTCAGAGCACTTGATCATGGATAGCTGCTGTGGTTTCCAGATTTCTCAATCCACAAACACAAAAGACAGCTTCAAAGGTCAATAAGAAAGTTCTTTCACCTGGCAGGGGAGGGGAGGCATGGCTTTAGCCCCAGTCCCAGGGTGGCTGCAGTCACTGCCACAGCAGGTGTTGTTTCTGGAGCTGTTGGTCAACAGACCCTGGGGGAATGGAGCAGCTGATTTGGGTCTCAATTCTGAGAGGCCTCCTGGTCTGAGGAGGATCTTTCATGTGGCAAAACTGGTAGCAGCTGGGGAGAGAGAATCCAACTCACAGTTCCAGGGCAAGAAAGAATGCTTTTGGTTGCTCCCAGGCCAGAGTGCAGGCGAGGAGAGGAGTAAATTCTTCTTCCTTGATTGTGCCACCTTGGAGGAACTCAGAACTTACAGGTCCCTAGAGATATCTCAGAGAACAGTTGCACAAAACTTCTGAAGCCTAGAGTAGTATACCTTCCACTTGACAAAGGACTCAAAAGTCAAGTAACTGGTTGGGGAAATGCTCAAAAAGGGGGGAAAAAATAAGACTATAGAAGGTTACCTTCTTGGTGAAATAGAAGGTTACCTTCCATCCTTTAGGATGAGGAAGAACAAAGCATACCATCAGATGAAAACGTCAAGTTCAAGGCTTCTGCATCTAAAGCCTCCAAAAAAATATGCAATAGTCTCAGGCCATGGAAGAGCTCAAAAAAATTTTGAAAATCAAGTAAGAGAGGTGGAGGAAAAATTGAGAAGAGAAATGAGAGTGATGGAAGAAAATCAGGAAAAGTGAGTAAACAGCTTATTAAAAGAGATCCAAAAAAATGCTGAAGAAAACAGTACCTTTAAAAATAGACTAACCCAAATGGCAAAAGAAGTCCAAAAAGTCAATGAGGAGAAGAATGCTTTAAAAACTGGTCAAGTGGAAAAAGAGGTTCAAAAGCTCACTGAAGACTGGAGGAAGGGGTGGATAGATTGTATGCAGTCCTGGGGTGGGAGTAGGAAAGATGGAGAGAAAATTTTGAATTCAAATTCTTGTGAAAATGAATGTTGAGAACTGAATAAATAAATATATATATATTTTATTTTTTAAAAGGCTGCACCCAAAGACCTAGGAGGCCACATGTGGCTATATGAGTTCTCAGGTTCCTCATCCCTACTTTGGAGTATTGAACAGAGGGGCCAGAGACAATGGTGGTACCCATAATCAACAAGCATTTATTAACCACCTTCTGTGTTTCAGGCCTATTCTGCAGGGTTCTGGGATGTAAATGCTAAGGTGAAATAATCTCTCCACTCAAGTGCCTTACATTCTATCAGGAGGAAGTCACATACATGGGAAGTGGTGGCAAAGGAACAAAGCTTTGATATAGAGACAATTTCAAGGATTGAGAATATCCTTTCTAGTACCCATGGTAATGTCTATTAATTATTATTCTCTGAGCTAGAGGTGGAAAGGTGAGGGAGTTGGGGTCTACAGTTTGCAGGTGAGATGGCAAGATGCTCATGCTAACTAAACTGCAGTATCTGGTAGATGACTAGATTGAAATGTAGCTGGATCTAGAGCCAGCTATATATTTAAAAAATAAATACAATAAAAAACTATCACCTCCAAACACTAGTGAGGTTGGGGCAAAACATAAACAGGAGAGATGCCAGGCTAAGAGTCCGAAAAGTGAAAAGTTATTGGTCTGACAACTGCTAAAGGTCCAATCCCTATTACTACAAGGACTTGAGTTCTGAGCAGAGTTCACACAATTTACAGCTCTGTGGGCACTCAATTTCCCACTAGGGGCCTGTGCATTCTCATGCCAAACAGAATGAGGGCTGCCTCACCTGCCAGCTACAGCTGGACAGCTCCTTACGTTCAAGATCAGCATGTTTCTCAAGATAAAGGTTATTTCTATGTAGCAGCAGAAGGGTGGAAAGGCTAGGAGACCAAAGAGTTATGCAAAGCAGCATTTGGAAACAGATAATAAATTTAGGGTCCTAGGGAAGGTACTGTTTGCTTGTAAAGAAATTCCATGATTTTCTTCTCCCAAATCAAAAAAGATTTCTTTCCAATTAACCACTTCTAAGCTTTAAATACTTCATTTCTACTCCTCACCATCTGGTTGTTTCAAAACGAGGCTTACCATAACAGGTGGCTTTGCTAGTAACTCATAGGTAAGTTCTCACCTTTGAAAGCTAGATGAAAGAATAAGGGATGGGGGAGAGAGAGGAAGCAGGCACATTTAATTTCTGCAGGATTATAAATAAATAATCAGCCACATTGTTGCAGTATTCAGAAAATGTCCCTCTTATATAGTAAAGGGTTTGGGGTTTTTTTTCCAACTCTTAAGAATCAACTGAGAGCAATTTCCTCTTTGGAGAGGGAGGGGGACAAAAGCACACATTTTTCACTGGCTTTATATGGGTGGACTTGTTGTCAGAGGCTATTTACAGCCTGTAGGACAGTAATATCTATCAGGCTTCAAATATACCAATTGGATCAGGTTCTCCTATGCTGAGATAGATATGAAGTGTGAAGAAATTTATTGTGTCCAATTCATCTTGCTTAAAATCTGATTGATTCTGTTTCAGGTCCTAGAACTTTCATTTTCAGTTAATGGTGGGGGGAGGGAAGAAGTTGGATCCAGAGGTCCAAAAGATGCCACACATGCTCCCCAAAACACAAAAAAAAAATTGCCTAAGCTGTGTATAAAGATAGCAAGTTCTAGAGAATTCTAGTCTGGTAGTCAGAAGACTGGCTCTAGTCCTGCTCCTGTCACTAATTGGCTATGGGGCTTTGGGCCAGCACTTCTTTTCTTTGCATTGACTTTTTTGTAAAATGGGAGGCAGTGTAGCATAGTAGATAGAGGGCTGTTCTTAGAATCAAGAAGGTCAGATTTCAAATGCTACCTTCTAACTACGTCGCTCTGGGCAAAGCATTCAATGTCCATAGGCCTCTGTCAACTCCCTAGGATTTATCAACTAAGTCCCCAAAAGATTAGGATGTGATCTTGTGATCTATGTGAAGGAGTTCCCATGTGGGCATTTCCCACACCCCACAATGACAAAATAGGAAGGAAGGAAGGAAGGAAGGAAGGAAGGAAGGAAGGAAGGAAGGAAGGAAGGAAGGAAGGAAGGAAGGAAGGAAGGAAGGAAGGAAGGAAGGAAGGAAGGAAGGAAGGAAGGAAGGAAGGAAGGAAGGAAGGAAGGAAGGAAAGTGAAGAGTGGGCATTCATTAAACCCATGCTATGTGCCAGGCAGCATGCTAAGCCCTGATGCTACAAATATTTTGTCTTCAAGGAACTTACATTCTAGTGGGGGAAGACAAAATCTGAAGGGGATCTAGCTGGTAAGGTTTGGAGCTAGGGAATATATATGTAGCAGCATAATGTATAGAAGGCCAGGAAGTGATGTCAACCCCTGATTCTGGACAAGGTAAGATAATTTTGGCCTTACCTAGCAAAGCCTGGCATTCCAGGAGTGAAATGCAAGGTTCCAATAGAAGGAATAGTAAGATGATTGTTGCAGTACAGGCAAACATGGGAGTGAGAGGGGCAGATGACTGGGAAGATCCTTTGAGCAATCACACAAAAAATAAGGGGGTTGGTTTCAGTGACTTCTATACCCCTTCCAATTCTAGATTTCTATGATTAGTCTTTGACTCTACCCAAGTCCCCTGACTTACCATTGACCTGGATATCAGGAGTCCTGACTTCATCTTAGTTCACCTGAATCAACTGCTTTGTGTCCAGGTGCAACCCACTTGTCAGTCACACTCCATAGACCCATTGTTAGCTAAAAGCATGAGGAAAGAGGGAAGAGGCTAGGATCACAGGCTCCACCCCAGCTACAAGGCAAAAACATGTACTTAAATCCCCTTAAGAACTGCCTTTGGTGCTGGTGTACTCTGGTTAAATTAGTTCAACCTTTGTGCAAATTAGAGGACACTGTGTGATAAACTGAAGAAGTAGGAAGCATGTGAGTTTCCATTAAACTTGTAATGACCACCATCTGTGGTGGTCTGGGATTTCTTCATCCCATCTTCCCTGGTGTTGTGTGTCTGATTATCAATGTTCTACCTTCAGGATGGGTGATCAGTAGGAAGCTCTTGCAGGATGCCAGTCATGACTTGTACTGCTTCTGAACTAAATTACAGTACATCCAAAAGAAAATCTTGGTGGTGATGGAGTTCTCATATCTGATTCATGACTGAAACTCAGTCCTCCATCACTGAGGAAAACTGATCAAAATTGGGCAACTTTCTGACAGACCTTGGCACTAATATCTTGATCATGTGCTTGTCTTTATCTTCAGAACTGGCAATTTGTTCTCCCATTTTCCTTATTTATTCTAAATATCTATTTTTTAAATTTAATTTATTTAAAATTATTTAAATTTTAGTTAAGGAAAACCCCTAGTCATGGAATCCTACCTCCTAAGCCACTAAGAAAAAACACTGAGCTGAGGATGTAGAAGGTAGAGGGGTTCCACAAAGGTATTGTATACTCTGGTCTGAGAGTCATAGAACTAGGAAATGTGAACGGAGGCAACTTCATACCAGAAACCTGGTCTGGAAAAAAGTCACAAACTTGAGAAACCAAGCCAAGAGGAAAGTGACAGAAGCAATTCTTCCATGTGGGCAACAGAAAGCTGCCTGCCCTTCATTATCATTCATAAACGCCAAGAGGATTGTGGTTTAGAATTCTGAACAATTCAATTGAATTCAGCTTCTGTTTGATGTCACAAGGCATTAGCAATATATTTGCATTAGGCAAAGCATTACTATCCTCAATGTAGGAGAAGGATTACAGGGGAAATAGGCATGAATTTATTAGCAAATGTCACTTAGCATATGTTGCAATGGAATTTACCAATTCCTACTATAAAGGCTGACTCATAAAAATCTTTCATTGGGGTATAAATATTCTCCAGGATCAAATCAGTGATGTTTAAATACCTGTTATGCAAGGAAGAGAGAAGAGAAATGGGGAGAATGACACACAGTTGAGTGGTGTTGATTGTTGACTGGGCTTGGTTTTGAGTTGTTTCAAACTCCTCATAGCTGATAGGTATATGACATTATTTACAAAATACATAAATTAATGTTTATTGCTGGAAGGAGGCATCATGGTAGGAAGAACATTTGGAATCAGAGGACTTGAGTTCAAATCCCTGTGATTTATTTGTGATTTGGAGCAAGACACTTAAATTCCTTAGATCTCCCTCTCTTCATTTGTAAAATGTAGGAGGTAGGGCTAGATGACCTAGAAGGACCCCTCCATCTCTAAATCTATGATCTTCATAAAAACTCTGAGTGGTAGATTCTCCTTTTTATAGATGATAAAATTGAAGCTAAAATAGGCTAAGCCACTAGCCCATGGTCATATGACTAATAAATGGCAAACCGAGAACTGAAACCCAGGTCTTTTGTCTCCAAATGCAGGGCTTTTTCCACTATAAAACACTGTTTCTTATCAAGTTATGTTATTCTCACAATAAATGAACCTCATTAGAACCTAATAATGATAGCTGATATTTACCTAGTGCTTAAAATTTACAAAGCACTTTACATGCACAGCAACCCCCTAATATAGTTATTATTGTCCCCAGTTTACAAATAAGGAAACTGAGGCTTAAAGTAGTGAAGTGACTTGCCCAGGGTCACATAGCTACCAAGTCTCTGAAGCAGGATTCAGATTCAGATCTTCCTGACTAACTCCAGCACTCTACACGTTATACCAAACTGCCTATTGGACTGGAAGTTAAGAGATCAGAGAGTAACTCCATGGGGCAAGTTATTTCTTTGTTTGAGGTTTCAATTTCCTCTGATTCCAAGGAGTTCTGACCATAATTCCCCTTATGTCCCATTCTAGGGCAGAAAGGGATCACTTTGGTAGGAAAAGCATGGAAGAGAGTATGCAAGGGACACTTTGGACAGGCCAAGGAACTACAGAGAACTCTTTCTAACCCAAATTGGACCTTGACTCCTGTCAAGACCCTCTTCCCCTTGCAGCATCCCAACAAATAGCAACTAAGTGTCCTGTGGGAAGCATCGATGCTCAGTCTCTAGGGAATGGTTAAGCCGAGTCTACCAGGCACTTCTCTGAGCAGCCATGTGGCATCCTTACTAAGCAAACATTCTACATCTTTCCACCACTCAAAGTCATATACAAGCATCTCCTAGCTGATGGTACCCAAGAAAATAATACTAAGACACATAAAAATATCACTCTGTAACTAGTTTGTGGCATAGTGGGGAGGAGTAACTATAGTGGGGGTGATAGGGAGGAGTAGAGAGTGGAATATTTCCATTTGGGTTATAGAATCAGAGAACTTTAGCACTAGAATGGACCTACGAGATAATGTAAGCTCCTTGAGGCTAAGGACTATTTTTGCCTTTTTTGCATCCCCAACACTAGGCATCATATGAGATTAATAAATACCTATTGATTGATTGACCTAGTCCAACTTCCCCATTCTAAAGATGAGGAAATGGAAGAGCATGTAGGGCAAACGTCCAATGATCTCCAAACTGAACCATGCCCCAGGGTAGTCAATTTCAGCTCTGCCTCCAGCTACTCCCCAGTAAGACCCCACATTTGAAATTTCCTAACACATTTAGTCTCACATAGTCTCACACAATATAATAAGACCAAACTTTCTAAAACAGACTCTTGGAGTACCATTTTTAGGCTGGCATTTTCCCCCCTTTTCCATTTGGTTTGCCACTGCCATCTGAAACACTGCCCTGTTTGCTCTGATCTATCTTTGTCTTTTCATTTTGCACTGACTCCCTGAAGAGTACCATGGTGCAGGCCATTTTTAAAATCAAATAATCAATCAGGCATGAAAGTAAATTTTGACCCAGGGCTGCAAGGAAATTAGGCAGTGGGCCCAGAAGAAAGGATATATATTCTGTCCTGCCATGACTTTTCTCCCTTCTTTAAGCATTGGTAAAGTGATATAGGAATTGTATGGAATACGTAGAAAAGAGCACTGGATCTGGAGTCAGAGTAACTGGATTCAATTCATCTTTTATTTATCACCTACATTATTTGAACCAAGTCACTTTAACCTCCCTGTGCCTCAGTTTCCCCATGAGTTAGAAAGAGGATTTCCAGGACATCTTCTAGTTCAAAATTCTGGAGGATTGGGTCCAAGGCCACTTAACTCTGGAGCAGCAGGTGAGGAGGCTGGAAATGAGTGTAGCACAGGGGAAAGGAGGAGGCAGCAGCGGTCCTCTGGTGGTTGTTTCTATGCTTCCCACCCAACACTCAACAATCTTTTAAACCTTTTGGAACATAAATATATAAATAATACATTGTGATGATGCCAGCTGTTTAGCCCCCATGTTTCGGCGTTTTCCGACAGTACTTTCTTCTGCCAAGATTGTCTGAGCAAGAACATGATAAAAGCTCACATTGACACAGTGCTTGAATGTGTACAAAGTACTTTCCCTAGGAAATAAGTAATGCAAAAATTATTATCCCCATTTTGCTGATGAGGAAACTAAGGCTCAGAAAAAATGAATGATATGACTTGCCTATAGTCACCTGGGTTAATAAAAAGCAGGTCCAGAATGCAAGCCCATATCTTTCAATTCTATATCTAGTGACTTTTCCACTATATGACACTTCTCTGGAACCCGTAACTCAGGTAACCAGTGACATAGCTAGCTTGTGACCATGTTCTGACCTTTGAACTATTGTTCCTTATTGGTTCCAAGTCAAAAACTTTGTAGTCTAGTTCCAGTAACAGACGCTTCTCTTAGACCTGTGCCTGAGCCCTTACCCTAGTATTTTGTCCCATCAGTACCAGGACCTTGCCTTGCTGGCCCTCCCAAGGACTGGAATTCTGCTCCTGAACCCTAGACCTCATCCTAGCACCAGGCTGAGTACCTAACTCCTACTGCCAAAGTTCTCTGAAGCCATCTGGCTTATTGTCTGAATCTTCATTTACCACCGACTCACAGACTACCATGGGGCTTCCAGGACACCCACCTGTTGCCAGTTCTGATGCCAATTATTTGCCCTTCTTGGACATCCACATCATGTCCCTTGCCAGACTCCCAGTTCACCAGGTTGCTGGGATCCATCCCTGTCCCCAACCCCCACCAACACTTTCCTCAAGACCTCCTTGACATGAACTGGCTTTCCATCTGGATAACTACCTGGTGTAATAGGAAGGAATATAGTTTGATAGAAAAGGCATCAAATTGAGAGTTAGGAAACCAGCATGGACACTAATGAATTGTGTGACCTTAAGCAATGTCACCTAATTTTTAGCAGCTGTCACACAACTGGCTCATATCAAGCTTATTATCAACTAGAAACCCTGAATCTTTTTTCATGTTATTTTTTATATTACGTGAGTTATTTTTGTTGTTGCTTGCTCAGTCGTTTCAGCCATGTTCAAATCCTTGTGATCCCACTGGGGTTTTCTTGGCAAGAATATTGAAGTGGTTTGCCATTTCCTTCTCCAGCTTATTTTACAGATGAGGAAACTGAGGCAAACTGGGTTAAGTGATTTGCCCAGGGTCACACAGCTAATGTCTAAAACCAGATTTGAAATCAGGTCTTCCATGACTCCAGGCCTAGCATTCTATCCACTGCACCACCTTTGTTCACATTAAGTACTGCAAAACTATATTTCCCCTTTCTTACATGTACTTAGAATAGAATGGAAGTTTTAGAGTGAAAAATGGATCCTGAAATACATCTAGTCTAATCCCCTCATGGAATAGAAACTTAGAACTGGAAAGGTCCTCAGAAATCAAGTTCAGCCCTTACCTGAAGCATGAACCAACCCTTAAGACAGAATTTGCAACAAGTCATGCAGCCTCCACCTGAAGAAGTGGCAGGGAACTATCTCATAAGGCAATCTATTGCATTTTAGGAAAGCACAAATTCTAATTTCAAGTTTTTGGTTCTAGTTCAACTCTCTAAAGTCTAAAAGAATATCTTTAAGACAGCCCTTCAAATACATGGAAAACAGCTGTCATGGCCTCAAGTGTTCCCTTCTCAAGGCTAAACAAATAGTTCTAGTTTTTTCAACCAATCCTCATATGGCATAGTTCACAATCCCTAAACTCCCCTTATCCTTTCTGTTTCTCCTGCAGTTTGGTCACTTAAAATGTGGTGCCCCAAACTGAACACAGCCCTCCAGAAGTATTGCATTGGTTTGTTCTTCATTCTCAGAGAGGACTACGATATTCGAAAAATGAAGCTGTGACTTGCAAATGAAATTAGATTTAAGTGAGAGAGGGTTGTACAAAGCCATCAGCCTCACTTTTTCCTCCAAAGCCTTCTGGCCAGATATACATCAGGACAACTGGAAATGGTCTGGCTTCAAAAGTGTTATTACTAGGACAGAGGCTCTACTTCACAAGGTTGTTGTGAGACTCAGATGAGAGGATGTATACAAAGCCCTTTGCAAACCATAAAGCACTATAAAAAGTCCATTGTTGGGGGGTGGAGTCAAGATGGCAAAATAACAGCATGTACTGTCTAGAGTGCTGCCCCCAAGCTCACTCAAATACATGTAAAAAATGATTCTAAACAAATTCTGGAGCTGCAGAACCCACAGAATGACAGCGTGAAGCAAATCTCCAGCCCAAGATAGCCTGGAAGGGTGCTGGAAAGTGTCTACCACACCAAGCTGGGAGCAGAGCACAGTCCAGCATGGGCCACATCACCACAGACAGGACCCAAGCAGGTCTTCAGGAGAATGAATCTCTCAAGTTGTGGTGGTTTAAGAATTCATGATCCCAAAACACTGAGGATAAATTGGAAGGTCAGTGGGAAAAGTCTGTGGGACCAGTGCAGGAGAGTGCAGCAGTCCAGCCCTAGTCTCAGGGAGTCAGAGGAGGGAGGGGGCAGAGGAACCAGCAGCAGCAGGGGCAGATGCAGTCACTGTTTCTGGAGTTCTAGGTACACAGATTGTGGGGGGATCCAGCAGCTGACAGTACACCCACAACCACCACACTACCTTGACAAAGAGCTCAAAAGTCAAGTAAATGGCTAGGGAAATGAGCAAAAATCAGAAAAAGAATCAGACTGTAGCATCTTATTTTGGTGACAAGGAAGACCAAAGCATGCAAACAGAAGACAACAAAGTCAAAGCTCCTCCATCCAAAGCCTCCAAGAAAAATATGTCTCAGGCCATATAAGAGCTCAAAGAGAATTTTGAAAATCAAGTAAGAGAAGTAGAACAAAAATTGGGAAGAGCAATGAGAATGATGCAAGAAAATTGTGAAAAATGAGTCAACTGCTTGCTAAAGAGGACAGAAAAATGCTCAAGAAAATAGCACCTTAAAAAAAATTTATTAAATAAATAACCCAGATGGAAAAAGAGATCCAAAAAGCCAATGAGGAGAAGAATGCCCTAAAAAGCAGAACTGGTCAGATGGAAAAGGAGATCCAAAAGCTCACTGAAGAAAATAATTCCTTAAAGATTAGAATGGAGCAAGTGGAAGCTAATGACTTTATGAAAAATCAAGAAATTATAAAACAAAACCAGAGGGATGAAAAATAGCAGACATTGTGAAATATCTCATTGGAAAAACAACTGACCTGGAAAATAGATCCAGGAGAGACAATTTAAAAATTATGGAACTACCTAAAAGCCAGAATCAAAAAAAGAGCCTACACATAATCTTTCATAAAATTTTCCAGGAAAACTGCCCTGATACTCTACAACCAGAGGGTAAAATAAATATTGAAAGAATCCATTGATCACCTCCTGAAAGAAATCCAAAAAGAAAAACTCCTAGAAATATTGTAGTCAAATTCCAGAGTTCCCAGGTGAAGGAGAAAATATAACAAGCAGCCAGAAAGAAACAATTCAAGTATTGTGGAAATACAGTCAGGATAACACAAGATCCAGCAGCTTTTATATTAAGGGATCACAGTGCTTTGAATATGATATTCCAGAGGTCAAAGGAGATAGGGTTAAAACTAAGAATCACATACCCAGCAAAACTAAGTATAATACTAAAGGGGAAAAAATGGTCATTCAATGAAATAGGGGACTTTCAAGCATTCTTGATGGAAAGACCAATTTTAAATAGAAAATTTGACTTTCAAACACAAGAATCAAGAGAAGCATGAAAAGGTAAACAGGAAAGAGAAATCATAAGGGATTTACTAAAGTTGAACTGTTTACATTCCTACATGGAAAGACAACTTTTGTAGAGACTTTTCTCAGTATTTGGGTAGTTGGAGGGATTATACACATAGAGACAGAGGGCATAGTGAGTTGAATAGGAAGGGATGATATCTAAAAAAATAAAATTGAGGGGTAAGAGGAATATATTGGGAGGAGAAATAGAATGGGGCAAATTATCTCTCATAAAAGAGGCAAGGGGGGCCGGAGTCAAGATGGCGGAGTAGAAAGATGCATGTTTACGAGCTCCGAACCCACAGCCCACAGAATTAATGTAAAAAGAGATCACCATAAGTTCTGGATCACTGTAAGGTGTGCAGAAACAGAGTAGAAGAGACTTCTATTCCAGAGAGCCCTGGAGAGCCATCCCCAGGGTCCGTCGTGCCCCGGAAAGCGGACCCTACCCCAGCGCTGCCCTGGCTGAGGCCCCAGAGAAGCTGATCCGAGCAGGCTTCAGGGACGGAAGCTCCGGGGGCCGGGAAAGTCCTTCCGCCCACAGAAGCTACAGGTCAGTGAGTGAGATGGCTGGGCTGGAAGAGGGGAGCGGGGTGTCTCTGTGGCTCAGGCCCCCTCAGGAGGAAGCGGCAGCAGCAGAGGCAGGGGCGGCGGCGGAGGCAGCGTCAGCGGAGGCAGAGGCAGGGGCAGCGGTGGAGGCAGCAGCTGCGGCAGTGGCCCGGGACTCCCCCAGCAGCAGGCGGGATGTTCATTACTGAGAGTCTCTGCACAAACCCCCTGAGGGAGCTGAGCCTGGGAGACGGCCCTGCCCCACCCCGTTCCATTACTGAAGGTCTCTGCATAAAGCCCCTGAGGGAACTGAGACTGGGAGGTGGCCCTGCCCCCACCCCAGCACCAGAACTAAAGCTCACATTGAATAGCAGCCGCTTGCCAAGGAAAGCCAATTTGAATCTCAGACCCCAAGCACTAGCTGGGTGGATGTAGGTGGGGGTGGACAGGAATCTCAGAAGTCAAGTAACTGGCTAGGAAAATGCCTAGAAAAGGGAAGAAAAATAAGACTATAGAGAGTTTTTTCGAACAGATGCAAATGATCCCGACTTTCGGATCTGACGACCAGGACATATTCTTGCCATCAGGGAAAGACGTGGAGGGTGGGGCCTCAGTACCCCAGACATCCCAGGGGGATGTCGGGTGGCCTCAGGCCTTGGAAGAGCTCAAAAAGGATTTTGAAAAGCAAGTTAGACAGGTGGAGGAAAAACTGGGAAGAGAAATGAGAGAGATGCAAGAAAAGTATGAAAAACGGGTCAATACCTTGGTAAAGGAGACCCAAAAAAATGCTGAAGAAAATAACACCTTGAAAAATAGGCTCACTCAATTGGCAAAAGAGGTTCAAAAAGCCAATGAGGAAAAGAATGCTTTCAAAAGCAGAATGAGCCAAATGGAAAAAGAGGTCCAAAAGCTCACTGAAGATAATAGTTCTCTCAAAATTAGAATGGAACAGATGGAGTCTAATGACTTTACGAGAAACCAAGAAATCACCAAACAAAACCAAAAGAATGAAAAAATGGAAGAGAATGTGAAAATATCTCATGGGAAAAACAACTGACCTGGAAAATAGATCCAGGAGAGACAATTTAAAAATTATGGGACTACCTGAAACTCATGATCAAAAAAGAGAGCCTAGATATCATCTTCCATGAAATTATCGAGGAAAACTGCCCTGACATTTCAGAACCAGAGGGCAAAATAAGTATTGAAAGAATCCATCGATCACCACCTGAAAGAGATCCAAAAAGAGAAACTCCTAGGAACATTGTGGCCAAATTCCAGAACTCCCAGGTCAAGGAGAAAATCTTACAAGCAGCTAGAAAGAAACAATTCCAGTAGTGTGGAAATAAAATCAGGATAACTCAAGATCTAGCAGCTTCTACGTTAAGGGATCGAAGGGCGTGGAATAGGATATTCCGGAAGTCAAAGGAACTAGGACTTAAACCAAGAATCACCTACCCAGCTAAACTGAGTATAATACTTCAGGGGAAAATGTGGTCTTTCAATGAAACAGAGGACTTTCAAGCATTCTTGATGAAAAGACCAGAGCTGAAAAGAAAATTTGATTTCAAACACAAGAATGAGAAGAAGCATGAAAAAGTAAACAGCAAAGAGAAGTCTTAAGGGACTTACCAGAAGTGAAACTGTTTACATTCCTACATGGAAAGACAATATTTGTAACTCTTAAAACTTTTCAGTACCTGGATAGTTGGTGGGTCCATACACACACATACACACATCACACAGACAGAGAGCACAGATTGAATTTAATAGGATGGGACCATATCTTAAAAGAAATTAAGGTAAATGGTGAGAGAGAAATGTACTGGGAGGAAAGAGGGTGAAATGGAATGGGGTAATTATCTGTCATTTAAGAGGCAAGTAGGAGACTTTTTAGTGGAGGGAAAAAGAGGAGAGCTGAGAAAAACAAAAAACAAAACAACATGAAGTTTACCCTCATCACATTTGATTAAAGGAAGGAATAAAATGCACACTCATTTTGGTATGAAAACTTATCTTACAGTATAGGAAAGTGGGGGAGAAGGAGATAAGCAAGGGGGGGGGGATGATGGAAGGGAGAGCAAAGGGAGGAGGGAGCAATTTGAAGTCAACACTTGGGGAGGGACAGGATCAAAAGACAGAAGAGAAACAATGAGGGGCAGGTTAGGATGGAGGGTAATTCAGTCAGTCTTACACAACACGACTATTATGGAGGTCATTTAAAAAACTACACAGATAAGGCCTATATTGAATTGCCTGCCTTCCCAAAGGGAGTGGGTGGGGAGGGATGGATGGGGAGAATGTGGAACTCAAAGTTTTAGGAACAACTGTTTAGTATTGTTGTTGCTACTAGGAAAGAAGACATACAGTTAATGAGGAATAGAAAGTCATCTGGCCCTACAGGAGAAAAGAGAAAATGGAGACAAGAGAAGGGAGGGATGACAGAAGAGAGGGCAGATTGGAGATAGGGAAAATTAGATTGCTTGGTGTATTGGGGTGGGGGGAGGGGAGAAAAGGGGAGAAAATTTGGAACCCAAAATTTTGTGAAAATGAATGTAAAAAGTTAAATAAATAAATAAATAAAAATAAAAGAGGCAAGAAAAAGCTTTTCCAATGGAGGGGCAAAGAGGGGAGGTGAGAGGGAAAAAGTGAAGCTTACTCTCATCACATTTGGCTTAAGGAGAGAATAACATGCACACTCAATTTGGTATGAAAATCTATCTTATACTACAGGAAAGGGAAAAGGGGATAAGTGGGGTGAGGGGGATAATAGAAAGGAGGGCAAATTGGAGGAGGGGGTAATTAGAAGTGAACCCTTTTGGGGAGGGACAAGGTCAAAAGACACAGTAAAGTAAATGGGGATCAGGATAGGAGGCAAGGAAATTTAGTTAGTCTTTCACAAGACTTTTATGGAAGTCTTTGCATAACTACACATATATAACCTATATTGAATTGCTTCCCTTCTCAGTGAGGATGGGTGGGGAGGGAAAAAGGGAAAGAATTTGGAACTCAAAGTTTTAAAAAACGAATGTTAAAAAAAAAATTTTACATGCAACTGGGAAATAAGAAATACAGGTAATGGGGTATAGAATTCTATCTTGCCCTACAAGAAAGTAGAGGATATGGGGATAAGTGACACGAGGGGTGTGACAGAAGGGAGGGCAGATTGGGAGAAGGGGTAATCAGAATGCAAGGTGTCTTGGGATGGGGGGAGGGGAGAGAAGGGGAGAAAATTTGGAACTCAAAATTTTGTGAAAATGAATGTTGAAAACTAAAAATAAATAATTTTTTAAAGTCCATTATTATTATTGAAAATTAGTACAATATGAAGAATGACAAGTATGAAAAATGCAAAGAAATATGGGAAATATCACCTCCCTCATTCAAGATGTTACATTTGAAATTCTTCAATATGGTACATTGGATAGAGCACTGAACTTGGAATCAGAAAGACCAGAGTTCAAATCCTACCTCAGATACATGTTAGATGTGACCCTAGGCAAGTCATTTAACCTCTACCTGCCTCTGTTTTATCATCTAAAAAAGGAAAAATAATAACAATGCCTCATATTAGGTATTTGTAAAAAGTTTCACAAATCTTATAGTGCTCTGTAAATACTAGGTATTTTTTCTTTTCTTTTTAAAATTTATTTAACTTTTAATTTATTGAATAAAACAAGCATTTCCATAATACATTATAATAAAAAGATGATTGCACATGAAACTGCAAATCCATTATGTACAATTTGCTATTCCTTTTAAATATATAAAAAAGTTATCATGTGAATTTCTTTTCTTTTTTCTTCCCTGTCCAACCTTCCCCCACCCCAAACACACCACACTAGAGATAGCTACCATTAGATACAAACAGGTAAGGGAGGAACCAAGATGGTGGATTAGAAAGACACACATATGCTAGCTCCTAAGACAAAGCCCATAAAATACCTGTAAGGAAGAATTCTCAACAAATTCTGGAGTGGCAGAAGCCACACAGCAATGGAGTGGAGGAGATTTCTGTTCCAGAGAGCCCAGAAAAACTGACACCAAAGGTCCATCACGCACCAGGACCAGAGCAGAGCCCAGCCCTGCCTTGGCCATGCAACACCAAGAGGAGCAGATCTGAGCAGTCTTCAGGGGCAGAATCTCCAGTGGCTGTGCAGGTCCCTCCACCCACAGATACCAAAGGTCAGTGAGAGAGTCTTTTTGGCTGGCCGAGAGGGGAGCAGGGTGTCTCCATAACTCAGGCCCCCTCGGGAGGCAGCAGAGGACAGGGGCTCCCAAAGCAGACAGGAGCTCGTATCCATTATTGAAGGTCTCCATGTAAACCCCCTGAGGGAACTGAGCCCTGCCCCACACCTCAGCAGCTGAACTTAATCTCCTACTGAATAGCAGCCCTGCCCCTACCTGAGCACCTGAATTTAATCTCACACTGAATAGCAGCCCCACCCTTGCTGAAAGCCCTGAAGCTGGGAAGCAGCATTTGAATCTCAGACCCCAAGCACTAGCTGGGCAGATCTGGAGGCAAGGCAGTGGTGGAGAGGAATCTCAGAAGTCAAGTAACTGGCTGGGGAAATGCCCAGAAAAGAGAAAAAAAAATAAGACCACAGAAGGTTACTTTCTTGGTGAACAGATATCTCCTCCCTTCCTTTCAGATGAGGAAGAACAATGCTTACCATCAGGAAAGACATAGAAATCAAGGCTTCTGTATCCCAAACATCCAATATAAATATTCAGTGGGCTCAAGCCATGTAAGAGCTCAAAAAGGATTTTGAAAATCAAGTTAGACAGGTGGAGGAAAAACTGGGAAGAGAAATGAGAGAAATGCAAGAAAAGCATGAAAAGCAGGTCATCACCTTGCTAAAGGAGACCCAAAAAAATGCTGAAGAAAATAACACCTTGAAAAATAGGCTCACTCAATTGGCAAAAGAGGTTCAAAAAACCAATGAGGAGAAGAATGCTTTCAAAAACAGAATTAGCCAAATGGAAAAGGAGGTTCAAAAGCTCACTGAAGAAAATAGTTCTCTCAAAATTAGAATGGAACAGATGGAGGCTAATGACTTTACGAGAAACCAAGAAATCACAAAACAAAACCAAAAGAATGAAAACATGGAAGAGAATGTGAAATATCTCATTGGAAAAACAACTGACCTGGAAAATAGATCCAGGAGAGACAATTTAAAAATTATGGGACTACCTGAAAGCCATGATCAAAAAAAGAGCCTAGACATCATCTTTCATGACATTATCAAGGAAAACTGCCCTGATATCCTAGAACCGGAGGGCAAAATAAGTATTGAAGGAATCCATCGATCACCACCTGAAAGAGATCCAAAAAGAGAAACTGCTAGGAACATTGTGGCCGAATTCCAGAGTTCCCTGGTCAAGGAGAAAATACTGCAAGCAGCTACAAAGAAACAGTTCAAGTATTGTGGAAATACAATCAGGATAACACAAGATCTAGCAGCTTCTACATTAAAGGAGAGAAGGGCATGGAATGATATTCCAGAAGTCAAAGGAACTAGGACTCAAACCAAGAATCACCTACCCAGCAAAACTGAGTATAATACTTCAGGGGAAAATATGGTCTTTCAATGAAATAGAGAACTTTCAAGCATTCTTGATGAAAAGATCAGAGCTGAAAAGAAAATTTGACTTTCAAACACAAGAATGAGAAGAAGCATGAAAAGGTAAACAGCAAAGAGAAGTCATAAGGATCTTACTAAAGTTGAACTGCTTACATTCCTACATGGAAAGACAATATTTGTAACTCTTGAAACTTTTCAGTATCTGGGTAGTTGGGATTACACACACATACACACACACACACATGCACGCACACACAGAGACAGAGAGCACAGAATGAATTGAATAGTATGGGATATCTTAAAAAATGGAGTTAAGCGGGGAGAGAGGAATATATTGGGAGGAGAGAGAGAGAAATGGAATGGGGCAAATTATCTCTCATAGAAGAGGCAGGCAGGAGACTTTTTAGTGTAGGGAAAAAGAGGGGAGCTGAGAGAAAAACATGAAGTTTACTCTCATCACATTCAACCAAAGGAAGGAATAAAATGCACACTCATTTTGATATGAAAACCTATCTTACAATACAGGAAAGTGGGGGAGAAGGGGATAAACAGGGTGGGGGGGATGATGGAAGGGAGGGCAATGGGAGGAGGGAGCAATTTGAAATCAACCCTCTTGGGGAGGGACAGGATCAAAAGAGAAAATAGAAGCAATGGTGGGCAGGATAGGATGGAAGGAAATATAGTTAGTCTTACACAACATGACTATTATGAAAGTCACTTGCAAAACTACACAGATATGGCCTATATTGAATTGCCTAGCTTCCCAAAGGGAATGGGTAGGGAGGGAGGGATGAGGAGAAGTTGGAACTCAAAGTTTTAGGAAAAATTGTCCAGTATTGTTCTTTCTACTAGGAAATAAGAAATACAGTTAATGGGGAATAGAAAGTCATCTGGCCCTACAGGACAAAAAAAAAGATGAGGACAAGAGAAGGGAGGGATGATAGAAGAGAGGGCAGATTGGTGATAAGAGCAATTAGAATGCTCAGTGTATTTGGGTGGGGGAGGGGACAAATGGGGAGAAAAATTTGGAACCCAAAATTTTGTGAAAATGAATGTAAAAAGTTAAATAAAATAAAATAAATAGATAGATAGATAGATAGGTAGATAGATAGATAGATAGATAGGTAGATAGATAGATAGATAGATAGATAGATAGATAGATAGATAGATAGATAGATAGATAGATAGATAGATACAAACAGGTATATATTTATGAAGCTTAAAAGACTGCATGAGCGTTTTTGGAATGCCACATCACACTACTTTGCAAATCTATTTTTATTGATTAATTTTTTGTTTGACATATAACTCAAAACTGCAGCATACTCACCAATTAATCCTCTACAATGTACAATACCCCAAACAGTAAAAGCATCATTAAAAATTGACTAGAGGTAATTGTTTATGAAACTTTATGCTACAGTACTTATCCATTCAGGAAAAGAAAGGACGAGGGAGTGCTTTTTAAGTTAGCCAGATCAGTTCATCACTTTTGATCTGAACTTTGTTGTCATCTGAAGTGACATTCATTTAATTAGTTATAGTAAATGGCATATAGTTATTTTGATTCTGCTTTGTCATAATATCACAGCATAATAGTTCTTGCCATATTTCTTGGATTTTTAAAATATTTGTCTTTATGTTGTAGAAGTATTCAATAATAATAATATTCAATATTATTCAATAATAATAACAGTATGAATTCACTTTATACAGTATTTTGAAGTTTGCAAAGTGCACTGGTCCCCTTGCTCTCCCTTTCACACAACACTCCATCTCTGTATCTTTGTACTGGATATGTCCCCATACCTGGAATTCTTTCCCTCTTCAATTCTGCCTCCTGGCTTCTTTCAAGACGACTTCAATCCCAGCTTCTGCAAGATGCCTTTCCCAACTTCTGAAGTCTAGTCACACACGACAGCATCACCATTATCCGGAAATATTCGTCATTAAAAACCTTGACAATTCCGTATCTGACAATGACTTCCTATCATTCCACCTATGCCTCACCCCTCCTAAACACATTTTCTATCTCTATCAAGACTGTCAATCCCTCCAGCCCTCAGAGCTTTCTCAGGCCATTACCCCTGCTCTGCCCTGTAGCTAGTCAATTCAACTTGGTACTACCCTCTACTTTTAAATCCCTTGACCCCTTATCCTATCACCCTTCATCTTTTGTCAGACCTTAACCCTGGGTTATTCCCAGTATTCTACCCCTCTGCTCCTACACCCATGCTGCTAGCCCTCCCTGTCTCAAAACAAAGTCAAGTGCAAGTCATGTCATCATTTCTCCAATGGCATGGTCTTCTTTGGCAATGAAGGACAAACACACTCCCATGCTGCTAAATGCAACCAGAAGACATCACACAGTACTGTGGACTATCCCATCAAACCATCTACTCAAACTGTCATCAAATATCTCTCCTCTCTTCTCATCCAAATACCTAGAAAATGCTGTCTATTTTCCCTATAACCACTCTCTTGTAAAACCTATCAAATCTGACTCCCAAATCATCATGCAAGTAAAACTGTTCTCCCTACAGTAATCATTGATCTCTTAAGTGACAAATCTGTTCATCTTGTCAAATTGTCTTAATTAACCAATTTCTTAATTGAACAAATCCTCATACTCCTCAATCTGTCTATTGCATTTGATGGCTGTTGACCTTCTTCTTTTCCTGAATATTCTCTTCTTTTGGCACATTCATAAAACTAATCTCTCTGGGTCCTTCTCCTACCTAATCGCTCCTTCTCAATTTCTTTTGCTGCTTCATTATCCACATTATGCTCCCTAACTGCAAGGCTCTTTCCTAAATCCCCCTAATCCTGTCTATATATAATTTCTTTCTTGGTGACCTCATCAATTCCCCTGGGTTTAATGATCATATCTACGCATATAATTCCCACATCAATATATCTAGCCCTAGTATCTCCCCAGATATTAAATTCTACATCAACTGTCTATTGAACATTTCAGATTGTGTCCCAGAGATATATGAAACTCAACAATTCCAAAACAAAGCTCTTTTTCCCAACTTCAAGCTCTCTTTGTCTTCTAAACTCTCCTTTTCTTGTCAAAGACACCATTCTTCTAATCTCCCAGGTTTAAAACTTCAGCGTTTTATCCCCTAGCCTTACTCTCTCTCACCCCACATGTTCAATCAGTTGCAAAATCTGGTCATTTCTACCCCTAATATATCTGTCACCTCCAAACCCTTCTCTCTACTAATATAACGACCACCATCGTTCACACCCTCATCAACTCTGGCCTAAATTATCACAATTGCCTCCTAACTGTTCTCTTGATCCCAAGTCTTTCCTCACTTTGGTTCATCCTCCCCACTACTGCCAAAGTGATTTTCCTTAAGTGCAGATCTGCCCATATTCAATCAACTCCAATGGCTTCCTATTGCCTCTAAGATGTAAACTCTCCTATTTAGCTTTTAAAGCTCTCCATAACCTTGGCCCCAAACTATCTCTGCAGCTTTATTGTATATATTCCTTCTCCAACACTGCCATCAAGCCAAACTGACCACTTCTCTATTCTGCATTCACAACATGCCATAGCCTTTCTGTCCCCACACACCTCTCCCCATGACTTTGCATTGACTGTCCTCCGTACCTCATGTCTACCTTACAGAATACCTCTGTTCCTTCAAGACCCAGTTCAAACATCACCTTGAAGCCTCAATTACTAAGATCCTCCCTAGTTGAACATATCTTATATTTAACAATCTATATTTATTCTGTATATATTGTGCCTTATGCATTAATATATATTTATATGAATTATATGTATGTGTAATGTGTTATATTATGTACATATTATGTTACATTACATATGTGCATGTACATATACAATATGTACATATTATATTACAATATTTACTACAATGTAAGCTCCTCAAAAGTAGGAATTATTTCATTTCTTGTATTTAAATCTCCAGTGCCTAGTACATAGTACCTGGAACATAGTAAGCACTTAATGAAATGTTTGTTGACCCATTCATTGTGAGATTAGTGAATAAATTTGAGAAAGTTTAGTGAGATTAGTGAATAAATTTGAGAAACTGAGAAAGTTTCTGCATTTAATTTTGAAAAGTAATTAATTTTGAAAGCACAAATATCACCCAGGTCTCAAAGCTCATGGGGAGGAAAACCCAAAAGTTGACTTCAGGTCACCCTTGGATCTGCAGGGCACTCACTAGGGAGAAAGTAAAGATCAAGTAAAGGAGGAGAGTATTTGACAAAATTCTGTATCTTTTCAGGACACTCAGAGGATTAGCAATTCTAAGCAAAGTCCTCTGAAAGCTACAGTGATCTCTGGGATAGTAAATTACAAGCTGTAATAATGGCGGTGAGATTAAAGTGAATCACACATCTTTCCATTCTGTTAATAATTGGTAAACCATAAAAATGCAAAGTGACACATCCTCTGACTCATTAGCACTCTCTTAGTCAGTTTTGTGTAATTGTTTTCTGGGAATGTATTTGGGGGAGGGGTGTTTGAGCATTGGGCAGTGCCTGTTGCGCCAAAACAAAAATGTATAAGTAAGGCTATAAAACCCTTATCAGAGACCCTAGATCAATTTCCGTAACATTCTAGTGCCCAAAACAGGCTGGTTCTAGTAAACTAACAGTAAGAAGGCAAAAACTTCTTTCTGGAATTGGGCTCGTTCCCATAATATAGAAATATCAGAGCTGGAAAAGACCTTAGAACATAGTGTGTTAGAGCCAGATGGAACCTTCAAACATACAATGTGGGAGTTTCAAAAGACTTTGGGAATCATCTCGTCGAAGACCCTCGTTTGCAAATAAGGAAACTGAGGATCAGAAAGGGGAAATGATTTTGGCCAAGTTCACTCAGGCCACTTGGCTCTCAGCCTAGGGTTCTCTGCACTACAACAATTCAATCCAATCAAACAAGCTAGCACCTGAAACTCAACATGTCCAAAGCAGAACTCACATTGCACACACACACACGCACGCACGCACGCACACACACACGCACGCGCGCACACACACACACACACAATCTGGTCCTTCCTAAATTATCAATTAACCAGTAGTTCCTGGTTTAGTCATCTCAGTCACTGGCACCACCATCCTCCCAGTCACCCAGGTGTGTTACTTATTATTAATATTCATAGGCTCATAAATCACAGATCTAGAACTGCAAATACCTCAGAGGTTATCTAGTCCAACGATGTCTCCCATTTTTGAGGCTCAGAGAGGTTAATGACTTACCAAGGTCACAAAGGTTTCAAGTGACAGAGTGAGGAGATGAGCTCAGGTGATATGACTCCAAGCTCAGCCTCTTCTCCCTGTACTACTTTGATTCTTTCTTCTCTCTGGTCACCATCTACTCGCCAGTAAGACACCAAGTCCTGTTGACTCTAACTTTACAGTATCACCATCCTCACCCAGGGGTGTGTTGGCATCAACTCATTCTGACTTGGGAAGAGCCCGTTGTTAAATTTTCAGTGTGAATATTACAAATCAGGGCTTGATGTATTGTTTTATTGATTGTCTAGGCTTAACAAAGTGATGGGGGAAGAAAACGACAGCACTGCAGAAGTGTGTCCTGTGGACTTTTTTTTTTTTTCAGAGAGCTGGTTATTAAACATTTACCAGTTCACCTCTGCAGAAGCCCAGTCCTTCCTGCTGCCTAGCATAGCAGAGGAGTTCAAAGATTATCACAAAAGGCGTCCAGGGGAAACCAGTCTTGGTCAGGCCCACATGAATAACCTGCCACCCTTCCAGAGCTTGAGTAAACTTCCTCTGTGTCTTTTCTAGGCAGTGTATTTCCCCTAGGTCTCCAGCACCGTTCCAGAATAAAATATAGAAACCCCCATCCCTGTGAGAGTAGTGGCGTGCTCACCACCTTCACAGTCTCAGCCTTATCTCTCCTTCCCAGGCCTGAAAGAAGATTAGAGGCACAGCTGTTTCCATGTGAGGTGATAAAGCTGTGCCAACAGAATGTCAGGTTTCCCCTGCTAAAAGCTACCCTGAATAAAGGAAATGTTGGTAGGAGCTCACCCCTCCCTTTCCCATCCCACTCCCAGCTTCATCTCTGAAAAACCTGCCTCAACTTCCCCCTTCCCTATATGCAGGAAAGTCATTTGTTCCTTCCTCCACCAAGTTCATCCATATTGCTATGGACAGAAACTCTCAAATTACTACAGAAATAGTGTGGTATTCATCCCTCTTGTGAGGGTACTTGTTTTTCTCCAGGGAGTCCTACTACAGAGTACAGACAGGAGAACCTCAGGAGAACTCTGTCTGACAAGTGCCCATTTTACCTAGTCTAGGTCTAGTGTTCATGAATACTGGTTATCCACTGCTGTAATCTGACCAGTTCAGACCATTTCCTCAATTTCCCAGTCTAATAAAGCTCCTTCCAAAAACACACAAATGAAACACTTTCACATACCCAAACCCAAAGTGGTAAAGTCTAAGAGACCTACTAACTCACACAGATGTGTAAATAAGACACAATGACCCGACGTCAAAGATAAAGGACCCTAATTCATGAGGTGTAGAAAGTGAGTCTTCCCACTTGGGAACCCAGAAATATTTTTCTCAGCAGAAATCTGACAAAGCTAAATGACAATGAGCAGCCAGGACAGCTCATCAGCATCTGCAAATTCCTGCTGATGATTCTTATTGGCCAGTGTCTTGTAAAAGGGGAAGCAGGGAAAGGTAATCAGCTTAGGAGAAACCATGCCAATTGCGGGATTGTATTTGCTTCTCCACTCCATATTTGTGCATTTGCATGTTGATGCATGTTGCAGCTGCCTCCCCAGGGATGTATAGGGATGGGAGGTGGTTTTTGTTACCCACATGGTTGTGTTTGCCACCTTTTGATGTGACTTCATTGGAAGAAAAGGGGAAAACAGCCAGTAGCTAACATCATGGATACCTCTGAAGAATTACAGATGATTCCTCCAGAAAGAATGAAAAGCAAAACAGCTAAGTGGTTCTGGTCTTGGAGTCAGGAAGACTTGAATTCAAATCTTTTCTTAGATGCTTACTAGCTATGTGACAGTGGGCAATTCACTTAACCTGTCTGCCTCAGTTTCCTCAGCTGTAACAAGGGGATAATCATAGCACCTACCTCTCAGTGTTGTTGTAAAAATTAAATGAGATAATATTTATAAAGTGCTTAGCAAAGTTCCTGGCACATAGTAATCAATAAAAGAATGCTAGTTTTCTTTCTTGGGGCAGCTTGATGGTGCAACGGATAGAGTGCCAGGCCTAGAGTCAAGAAAGCCTGAGTTCAAATCCAGCCTCAAACACTTACTAGTTGTGTGATCCTGAGCAAGTCGCTTGACCCTATTTGCCTCAGTTTCCTCATCTGTAAAATTAGCTAAAGAAAGAAATAATAAACCACCTCAGTATCCCTGCCAAGAAAACTCCATACAGGGTCACAAAGAGTCAGACACAACTGAACAACAACATTTCCTTTCTTATTTCCACCTATGGTTTTAGTTCATCTGTCATTGGACAAGGTAGAGATTTTAGCAAAACCTAGATATCCTCATTAGTAAAAGAAAGGTGTTCAACAAGATGGCTTCTGAGGTCTCTTTGAACTCTACATTCTACAGGGTATGACCACTGGTTGAAAATTGGTAGGCCAAGAGAGCATTTAGATAATTGTATCACATGCAGACAAGAGGAACATGGCGGACAATGCCATCTACAGGGCACCCTGATGAAGGCAAGAGAAGGAGGGAGTGTGGACATATCTGTTGGTACATAAATCCAATGAACCACAATAACTTGAGTAAATTTGCATTGACAAACACAATCCCTGAGAAAGGTTAAGTAAATAAGAATCACATTTTGCTTTCATAACAATTTGCTAAGGTGGTTTGTGCTTTTCACCCAGCCTGGACAAGAGAGAGGGAGGGAGAGAGGGAGGGAGAAAGAGAGAGAGAGAGAGAGAGAGAGAGAGAGTAACAGGTCTGGATATGACAAAGGCAAGATCCCCAATCTAGCCACCACCAGAGGAAGGTGACTAGAGAATTCTATTATTCTACACTATGGGGAAAAGAATGGGGTGGGAAGGGAGATTATCACTAATTGGGGGAGATCAGAGTAAACAACTTAAAGAAGGTAACATTTTGAGTTGGATTTTAAAACCTAAGTAAGATTTCAACAAATGTGTATTTTCCATTGTTGTTGTTTTTAACTAAGAAAACATTTCAGTTATGGGAAATGACATAAGGAAAGGTAGCCACTTGAGAAAGTGTGACATTTATACGTATGAGTTAGCAAGCAGCACACTTGGGCTGGATTGTCAAGTGTGTGGTTACTATAGTCCTCTAAAATAACTAGCATTTAGAGAGTGTTTTAAGATTTATGAAGAACTATCTAAATATTTCATTTATCCTCACAACAACTCTAAAAGATAGATGCTATTATTATCCCCATTTTACAAATGAGAAAACTGAGGAAAGTCTTTGTCTTTGGCAGAATTTGTTAGAGTATGCTCTCAGAACCCCTCGCTATTCCCAAGGGATGAGGAACCTGTGGCTTTGAGAAAGAGATGGGTGGGAAGTAGGGAGGGTGGAGAGGCAGGGAAAGGAGGAAGAGGCAAGTGTGCCAAATTTTATAGAACAAATCCTTTTATTAAAAGGATTGTAGGGGTGGAGCCAAGATGGCAAAGTAGAAGGATGGACATACTCGAGCTCTCCCCCCATAACCCATAAAATAACTGTAAAAATGACCCTAAACAAATTCTAGAGCAGTAGAAGCGACAAAACGACAGAGTGAAACAGATTTCCAGCCCAAGACAGACTAGAAGGCCAATAGGAAAGATTTATCACACTGGACTCAGAGCAGAGCACAGCCCAGCCTGGCCCATTCAGCATGGACAGGACTGGAGCAGGCTTCAGGATGCAGAATCATGGGTAGTAGCTGTGGTTCTCAGATTTCTCAACCCACAAATTCCAAAGACAACTTCAAAGGTCAATGAGAAATCTCTTTCACCTGGGTGAGAGGGTAGCATGGTGTGGCCCCAGCCCCAGCCCTAGCCCTGGTCCCAGGGTGGCAGCAGCATCCACTTTTGAAGCCCTCAGCCTAAAGACCCTTGGGGAATCGAGCAGCTGATATGGAACTCAGGCCTGAGTGGTGGTCCTGGGGTGAGGAAGAGCACTGGCATGGTGGAGCTGAAGGTGGCTACAGAGAGGGAATCCTACCCACAGTTCCAGGGCAGAAAAGAGTGTTGTTCGTTGTTCATAGAAAAGAGTGCAGGCCAAGAGAGGAGTAAACTCCTCTCTCTTGATTGTGCCACCTTGGAGGAACTGAGAACTTACAGGTCCCTAGAGATAGCTCAGCAAACAGATGCACAAAACCTCTGAAACCTAGAGTAATATATCCTCTACTTGCAAATGTCAGATAACTGACTGGGAAAATTCCCAAAAAAGTGAAAAAAATGAGACTATAGAAGGTCACTTTCTTGGTGAAAAGGTATTTTCTTCCATCCTTTCCAGTGAGGAAGAACAAAGAATATCATCAGAGAAAGACATCAAAGTCAAGGTTTCTACATCCAAAATCTCCAAAAAAAATATGCAATGGTCTCAGTCCATGGAAAAGCTCAAAAAGGATTTTGAAAATCAATTAAGTGAGATGGAGCAAAATTTGGAAAGAAAGATGCAAGAAAATCAGGAAATGCAGGTCAATAGTTTGCTAAAGGAGACTCAAAAAAAAAAAAATACTGAAAAAAATAACACCCTTAAAAACAGACTAACCCAAATGGCAAAAGAGGTCCAAAAAGTCAATGAGGAGAAGAATGCTTTAAAAATTGGTCAAGTGGAAAAAGAGGTTCAAAATCTCACTGAAGAAAATAGTTCTTTAAAAATTGGAATGGAGCAGATGGAAGCTAATGACTTCATGAGAAATCAAGAAATTATAAAAACAAATCCAAAAGAATGAAAAAATAGAAGACAAGGTGAAATATCTCATTAGAAAAACAACTGATCTGGAAAAGAGATCCAGGAGAGATAATTTAAAAATTATCAGTCTACCTGAAGACCATGATCAAAAAAAGAGCCTAGACACCATCTTCCAAGAAATTATCAGGGAAAACTGCCCTAAAATTCTAGACCCAGAGGGGAAAATAGAACTGGAAAGAATTCACCAATCACCTCCTGAAAGAGATCCCAATGCAAAAGGAAAATTCCTAGGAATATTGTAGCCAAATTCCAGAGTTCCCAGGTCAAGGAGAAAATATTACAAATAGCCAGAAAGAAACAATTCAAGTACTATGGAAATACAATCAGTGTAACACAGGATTTAGCAGCTTCTACACTAAAGGATTGAAGGGCTTGGAATATAATATTCCAGAGGTCAAAGGAGATAGGATTAAAACCTAAAATCACCTACCCAGCAAAACTGAGTATAATACTTCAGGGGAAATTCAATGAAATGAAATGAAAAATTGTATTTTAGGATCTAGAAGGCCACATGTGGCCTCAAGACCCCAGGTTCCCTACCCCTGTCCAACACCCTCAAAGGAGATCCATGAGGTCAAAACTATTTTTATGAGAATACTAAGACATTATTTGCTTGTTTAAAATGTTCCATTTTCCAACTAATGAAGCCAGATTTTCTGCATAGACTTCAACCAAAACAATATATCACAACAGATTGAATGCAGAAGCAGATACAAGAATCCAGCTGTCTTCTATTAAGCCAGACATTAGCAATTTGCAAAAATATGTAAAACAATCCCATTCTTCTCCCTACATGTTTTTATATTGAAAAATATAGTTATTCTTCATGAAAAAATTATTTATGTTATCGTATAATAGATCTATTATTTTAGTGAATAAATAACTACTTTAAAATATTGTCTATTTTAAATTTCTAATAGAATAATTATCAATGGATATAACATACATAAACAAAAGTTCTTTAAGGCCCTCAATATTTTTATTTTAAAGAGATAAAGAGACCCAAAAGTTTGAGAATCACTGGTCTTCCGGTTGACCTAAACATGGGGACTCAACCTAGCTGTGCTTTCTTCATAATTCTCACACATAAAAATGATAAGCCTGAGAAGATTTTAGGGGAAATACCACTGAACCAAGCTTCTAATACTGCTCCACAGTGAACTTCCTGTCTAGTCTTAGACAAGCCACCTAAATTTTCTTCACTTCTTTTTCCTCATCTATAAAAAGAGGGAATTTGACTACATCAGCTGTAAGGCCCTTTTTAATGCTAATGTTCTATGTTCTCAGATCCCTTTCAGCTCTAACATTCAATTCTCCAAAGAAGAAAAGGAAGATAACAAGAATTTTTTAAAGTACCTACCAGGCACTGTACTAAGCACTTGCATAAAATTATCTCATTTGCATCTCACAACAACCCTGGGAAGCAGGTGCTATTATTAACCCATTTAACAGTTGAGGAAACTGAGCCAGAAAGAGAAAACTAATGCAGTCCCTTCTGCTCCAAAAGTCACAGAATCACACGGTCAGACCTAAAACTAGAACCTTTCTATGAGGTCCCTGATACGAACTTGTCCAAAACACCCAAGAATCCCACTCTCTGAGGTATAATAATAGCTAATATTTATTGATGTATTAAGGTTTGTGAAACACTTTACAAATATTATTTCATTTGATCCTTAGAACAACAACACTGAGAGGTAGGAGCTATTATTATCCCTATTTTATAGATGAGGAAACTGAGGCAGGCAGAGGTGAGGCTAAGTGACTGAACCTAGCTTCAAAGCCTCCAGGAAGAGTCCTTTATGGGAAGACAGGTCAGATCAGTAGCACTTTCAACAGAGTAGACATGAGAGTAGAATCAGGTGAAGCAAATAGGCCATGTACCTTCTCTATCACCAAAAATATCCGTCTCCCTCAGACACAGAAATTCGTAGACTCTCTAAGTGGGAAAGGCAGTGTAGTAGATAGAGAACTAGCCTTTAAGCAAAGAAGACCTGAGTTCAAGTCCAACACAAAACAACTCTGTTACCCTGGGCAAGTCACTTAATATCTGAATTCTCTAGACAGCTTTTTAAGCCTATTGATTATTGAGGAAGTACTGCCCTGTCATCTTCTCACTCACTGAAGTTTCCTTCTCCAATGAAATCACAGATCTAGTTCCCAGCCCTCTTGAAATGGGAAGAACTAGGGGTCATTTTTCCAGAGATAAAGTATCATACTTGATTGCTGGTGGCCTCCAAGGTAAATTATATTGCACAATGTCTCTTTGGTTCAAAAGGCTATAGTATCAGATTAACTAGTGTTTGAAAAAAGAAACAAAGATGGAGGGAGCGGAAGACCATACATGATTCCTGCAACCTTTAAATAAAGATGGCTCTAGAGGAGAAGTGAGACTGGTGGCCTTGCATAGCCCTCCCTCACTCAAAACAAAGTCAAGTGCAAGTCATGTCATCATTTCTCTGATGGCATGGTCTTCTTCGGCAACAAAGGACGTGTTTGAGTGAGGAAGGACTGTGCAGGTCACCAGCCATCTGAATTCAGAAACCTGATATTCCTCAGGATAACTGGAGATGACTCAGGATGTACTGGGAGACTGTGAGCCCTTTAGGCCAAGGTCTTTACAGGCACTCACTTAGGGTGAGGCAACACCCATTCATTGAATAGGCCTGTTTAAGAAGTAGCCAGGACATGGCCCCTTTAATGAGGTCAAGAAAAGAAAGACATCAGACTGGGTGGGGAACAGCAACAGTTGCTAATGATAATCACTCTCAAGCTAGGAGAGTCCAGAGGAACCTTCAGACAGAGCCCTAGTGGAGTCCCAGTTTCAGAGTGCAGTAGGTTTAAGGTTTTGGGAGAGGACAGGACAGGGACAGAAGAGAAGAGAGGAGGGGAGGGAAGGAGAGGGGATGGAAGAGGAGAGGAGAGGTAGATAGGAAAGGAGCCGCAAAACCTAAGTCAACTGGGCATATTTGGCCATCCAACTTTGCCTTCCTTTGGGGAGAAGAAGGAGAGGGAGGAGGAGGCAGACAGGAGAGGAGGAGGTGAGTTACCCAACTAGCATTCAGCCAGCTTCTTCTACTCACAGGATTGTGTTTGTCCTTTGTTGCCAAAGAAGACCATGCCGTCAGAGAAATGATGACATGACTTGTACTTGACTTTGTTTTGAGTGAGGGAGGGCTGTGCAGGTCACCAGCCTCACTAACCTACTGCACTGTGAAACTGAAGGACAAACACAAACCTTTGAGTAGATGCAGCTGGCTGAATGGGGACCTAGTTAGCTAGATAACTCAACTCCTCCTCTCCTGTCTGCCTCCCCCCTCCCTTTCCTTCTCCTCTCCAAAGGAAGGTAAATTTGGATGGCGAAAAGATGCCCGGTTGACTTGGATTTTACTGGCTCCTTTTCTTTCCCCCATGCTGTCCTTTCCCAAAACCTTAAACCTATTGCACTGTGAAGCTGGTGTGCCAATGGGCCCTGCCTAAGGGCTTCTCTGGACCCTCTTAGCTTGAGAGTGATTATCAATAGTAACTCTTGCTGTTCCCCTCCCAGCCTGATGTCTTTCTTTTTCTTGGCCTCATCAAAGGGGCCATGCCCTGACTACTTCTTAAACAGGCCGATTCAATAAATTGGCATTACCTCACCCTAAGTGAGTACCTGCATAGACCTTGGCCTAAAGGGCCCAAGGTCTCCCAGTGCATCCTGGGTCATCTCCAGTCATCCTGAGGAATATCTGGTCACTGGATTCAGATGGCTCTGGAGGAGAAGTGAGACTGGTGGCCTGCACAGCTCTCCCTCACTCAAAACAAAGTCAAATGCAAGTCATGTCATCATTTCTCTGATGGCATGGTCTTCTTTGGCAACGAAGGACAAACACAAACGAAAACAAATAAAGAAGAAATTTGAATTTAAGATAGTGATTTAATCCAATCTTCTGCCTAGTATAAGACACCTAGTCTCCTGGCATGCTCTCTGATTGAGCACTTCTAAGTACAGGATTTTCAGCACCGCATATGACCGCCCAATCCACTTTGAGATAGCCCTAATTTTTAGGAGCTTTGACCTACTTCAGGCTGAAATGTACCTTCCTGTACCTTCCACCCACTGCTCCTGGGTCTGCCCTCAGCAACCAAGAAGAATAATTCTAATCTCTCTTTCTCAGCACAGAAATTCAAATACTTAAAGACAATAACCATACTCTACTTCCAGCCTAAGCATTCTCTCCTCCAGGCAAATATCCCCAGTCCCATCAAGTGATCATCATATGGCATAATCTTTGGTCTTCTCCCACCCTACCATACAACTTGTCTTCCTCTGGAGCTGCTTCACTTTGTCAATGGCCTTCCTAAAAAGGTGGCCAGGGCTGAACAGTACTCCCAGTATGGTCTGATCAATGCTTGGGACAGTGAAAATATCATAGTTCTTTTCTCTTAATGAAGTTTAGAGATCACAAGTCCCCATCCTTACTGGACTCTACTCCTACCCTCTAATCCTATTGCCCTTCCAGCCACCTGGTTCTGACTTGAGCTAAAGATAAGGGGTGGGGAAAGGGAGCAATACAAGTGAGTTCATGTGAAGGGAGGCGAACCAAAGGCTAAGATGTACTCTGGAGGGTTTAGTGGTACAACCTGCCTGGTCCCTGGTATCCCCGTGTATTCTATTTCCTCAGTTTGATCATTCCACTATACCCCTGTCAGACAAGGCTACAGCTGCCTTAAGGGAGTGCACTGCTATAGGCTATGTCAGGCACCCACCCCAACTACCAAGAGTTTTCTTCTAAAGTTTATAAGCCAACATTTCCCATTTTTTTGTCCAGCCTTCCATTCATAGGATTTAGGAGACAGACATTTCCTGATGACATCTTACAAAGGATAAGCAACTTAGGTGCTGATTTCTGCAAGATCTTTCCCTTTAAGGAACAGAAAAGCACCCTGGCATACATAGGAGGGCCTGCTGCACAGGTTCTTAGGTCTGCTTTTCTAAAAAGAAAGCAACTTTTGAGAAGTCAACGATCACTTTAATCAAACACATATACCAACAGAGAAAATACAAGCAGGACCAACAGACAGGGCTTCCAATTGTCTGACCATAGGCAATACATACATCACAGATCAACAGACAGATCCAACTGTCTGACCATTTCATACATACATAATTACCAGAGAGAGAAGCACCAACATTTGGGTTTTCAAAGCCTGGAGGTTCTCCTTAGTGGCTGCCCAGAGTCTCATCTGGCCTAATCATAGGAACACTCTCCCAATGATTGAGCCCTAAAGCAAAACCTCACCTCACAGAGTCAGGAGGTACCACAACACATATGTTTCAGTGCCTACTTACCAAAAGATATGAAAGCCTTCAAGCAAACAAGACTCCCCTAATCAAGCTCCACCTGAGGCCTACTAATGGGAAGGGAATGTTTTTAACTCCCATTACAAAGAATTAGACAATAATCAGTGACCAGTAGGAGTCAAAGAAGAACACAGGAAAAACCTGGAACAAACTAGTCATTTCCTCACTCTAGGATTTTAAGGAAATCAACTTCCATTGAGTTACATTCAACAAACATTTAAGTGCCTATACTTAGTGCTAGGTAGGTGCTGGAGATACAACACAGAAGATATAAACACAGAGTTGTTCCTATCCTCATGGAGCTGGGTGAATGTAACATATACAGAGATAAATGAAGGGCTGCTGGGTGGCATCATAGTGCACAGAGCGTCAAGCCCAGAGTTATATTCCCTGAGTTCAAATCTGGCTTCCAATACTTACTAGCTATGTGACCCTGAGCATGTCACTTAACCCCATTCGTTTCAATTTCCTCATTTGTAAAATATGAGCTAGAGAAGAAATGACAAACCAGTTCAGTATCTTTGCCAAGAAAGTCCCAAATGGGGTCATGAAGACTTGGACACAACTCATCAACAATAATAACAACAAAGCAAAAGAAGATAATTTGAGGAGGGAGTGAGCATTGACTATTGGTTATCAGGGCAAACTCCCTAGAGGAAGTGGAATATAAGCTGAACCTTAAACAAAGCTAAGGACAGGAACAGGTAGAGGGCAAGAGGGCATGAGGAGTGACTTGTGTAAATGGTAGATCTGTAGATTTAGAGCTGGAAAGCATCTCAGAGATCATCAAGTATAACCCTCTTATTTTACAGCACAGCAAGGAGGCACAGGTGAGATTAAGAGACTCTCTAGGGGTCACACAGCTAGCAAACATCTGAGGTTAGATTTGAACCTAGACCTTCCTGACTCCAAGTCATATGGTATCCACCATACCATGCTACCTCATGACAAAGTACATATAGGAACACATTTAAAATCAATTTACTATTTTGTATTCTAACTATAACTAGTGCAACAGAACACCAATTAAACCAACTTCTCAATGCATGAAATTCAGCTTTATTAATTAATGTGTACATCAGATCCTCTAAGAACAAACCAACAAACCACTTCCCTATCGGTCTCTGTAAATGCCTTATACTGGTGCTCATGACATACTGTCCAGTCAGAGGCCTCTGAGGTGCTCAACTGGCGGGTCTGTTCTCAAGTGAACATTGGATGCTTGAGTGTCAAGTGTGGACAATATAAGGAGCCTGTCCCAATCTCAGCACAGGAGCAGCATGAGGCTCATTTTCTTGTAGTTTTTAACTATGGGTGTTCCTAATTTGATTAAAACATAATTTGCTAGGTACGTTGTTATATAAACTACTGATAAAGTTATTTATATTTTTCCATTGGTAGTCTGTCTTATCAGAGAGTCCACATATGTTTAAGAGGTGTTTAAAAGCACAAACATGTTGTTTACTATATAACACAACAAAAGGACTTATTAGTGAAAAATAACTTAATCCAAACAACCCCATTGCCAAATGGAGACTTAAAACAAAATGGAGGGGGGAAGGAGAGATTGGAACTCAAAATTTATTTTTTTAAAAAAGATGAAATGTTAAAAATTGTCTTTACATGTAACTGGGGGAAAAATGAATTTTTAATGGAGCTGGCTATGCTGAGTTAACCAATTTATTCCTACCATCTTATTCAGGTAAAACTTCTTCTCACTACAGACACACATGCAATGGGAACATGGCTAGAGCACCAGAGCCATAACCACTCTGCCCTTTATTCATTAGTCACTGCCTTAATTTATCTTCTGTGATCTATCTCCTGGCTCCAAATACTGCTAGTCTATCGATTTCTACCTGTAGAGGAGAGGGTGATGGATCAAACCAATTTTGTTGGTGCTACAATGGCTATTATTGTTGCTTCTCATTGTATGTTCAAAGTGCATGTGGAATCCCTTCTGTGGAAATTCCCTTCCTATGTAGAAGGACCTTTTATCATCAGCACAATTTACTGCATCTCTTTTTGCTTACATATTAATAGTTTTCTTTGAAGTGAGTGATGACATGCTCTTACAAGGCGTAAGTAACTTGGGTGATGATATCCAACAAGTCTTTCTGCTTATAATCCTATATATTTGCTTGCAAAAGTGCAATCATTTTATAAATTCTCCTCTACCTTTTACAAAATTTTTTTTACTCCTTCCTTACACTCGAAAATAACAATAGTTTCTGGCAAAGTCATTCTAGGATACTTATTAGGTATCTGAGCTTAGCAAACTGCATATCCAGCAATAACTATCACCTTCCAATGTCACTGGCCATATATCATCTTTAGGTTAATTATGAGAACCAACCTATCATAAATTTCCCCTCAGACAACAGCAGCCTACATTGAAGGTTGATCATAATCTTGGAAATGTGCCAAAGTTGAGTTGCCTCAAAGATCATGCAGGAATGTTCTGTGCTGTGGCTAATTAGTATTCAGAAGATTGTTCACATACTCAGGTACCAATTAGCACTTCTAAATCTTCAAGAACATCTGGAAAATAGGGACATCACTGAAAAGGACTTGTGTCCAAAAGGACTCTTTTCATTGTGTAACCAGGAGGAATCTAGTCTCAAATTTCATTGCTGCTGGACCACTTCTGCATCCTTCTCACAGATTCTGGTACTTGAATCAGTATGGAGAAGGCTTTTAGGGGACCAGAAAAAGCTCTAGAAGCCTAGAGGAGTGTATCCTTCATCTGAAAATACCCAAGGGAACCTTGATAGTTTTCTCACTCCTTGAACTCACTATCCATCTCAGATGTGGCCATTTGTAATACCTTTACTATAATAATTCAAATATTTTAATAAATCCAAATGGAATATAAATTAGTTATGTGGTAGGTTTTTACATCACCTTTATAGTGATACACAGGAAATGTTTATCCTATAACTATTCATTTAGAAAGCATTTGCCATTAAATATTGAGAAATGGTCAAATGGGCCTAATCACCACTCCAACACTTGTAATTAGATCCACAAGCCTAGAATATGGAGCAAACAGAAACCAGCATTTCAGAACACCAACATTGTAGGAAAGCATAGTTCCTACTCAGGAGGGCATTCTTCTTCCCTTAGGAATTGCCATCCACAAACATCACTTTGTGGGCCTCCACTAGACTTCTCTCATGAGGCAAAATCCCTAGGATCCTCTAGCCTTTAGGCGCCTCAAATGGTGCCTGGCACACAATAAGCACTTAATAAGTGTTTACTGACTGACGGAGACATTCCACCAGCACCCCTCAGAGACAAGGATTGGATGGCCCATGTTCCCGACAAATACTTCTGCAATCAGACTTAAACTTTTCCTTCCACATTCCCTCCCCCCAGCCTCCTCCCTTTCACAACCATTTTTGCCCTGGGGTGAACATATTGCTAGTTTTGCTCTGGAGTGTGTGAAGAGGAGTAAATAGAAGGCTGAAAAGGTAGCTTGGAGCCAAATTGTGAAAGATTTTAAATTCAAACCCAAGAGGTTTGTCTTTTATACTAAAAGTGATAGAGAATTCCTAGAGGTTTTCAGCATGGTAGTGACATGATTAAATCTGTGCCTAAGAAAGATTTTCTTGGCAGTTGTGTGGAAAATGGATTAGGGAAGGAAGAAACTAAAAGCAGGGATCCCAACTAGACGGTTATTGCAATGTGGTCCAAGTGAGAGTTGATGAAAGACCGAATCCACACTTCAGCTCTGTGGCCTCATCATGAGATATAGGTGCACATAAAGGGTACCTCATACATGGAACAAGCACTAGGCTCCTAATCCTTGGAAATGTGGACCCTCTTAGGTCCTGAGGCTTAGGACCCCACTGCCCCTGGCTCCCAAAGGCTTATCATCTCTTATGCATTTGAAACTCTGATGATAGCAGCTGACAGAAGACTGCCTGGGGGCTCCATCATCACAACCTGACTACAGCCACATCCCACGATGATGAAATTGGCAAAAGAGGTGTCAGGAGATGTCCACCTAAAGAGCAAGAGCTCAGTTCTCCATCTCCGAGTTCCCAGAAGCAGAAACCCTCTAGCACATTTGGCCCACTGAGATTTGGGACCTCTGATATGTGATCTCAGAGAGGAAGCAGCTTCTTACAATCCCAGACCATGTCTGGAGCATTGTATTCATTTCCCCATTTTAAGAAAGATGCTAGTAAAATGTAAACCATTTAAAGGCAAGGGCTGACTCACTTTTGTTTTTGTGTCTTCAGCACCTAAAACAGTGCTTGACATATAATAGATATTTAATAAATACCTGTTGATAGATTAACCTTGATAAGTTGGATCTATAAGGGGAGATAAGGATCTAATCAAATTCAGAAAACATTAATTAAATTCTTACTTGTGTAAGGCACTATACGAGGCACTGTGAGTACAAAAGTCAAAATTCTGGGCCAGAAGCTGTAGCCCAGCACCTTTCTGGCCTACTAGAGAACCACAGGGCCTCAGTCAAGAAGCTTTCTCCTTCCCATGAAGGCACAAAAGGAGAAAGTGCTGAGACATGAGCCCCATCTCCTGTCTTAGCATGGCAGCTACAGCTGAGATAGGCTCCCATGCACAGCCAGTCAAATTTCTTAACTCTAAGAAGAAGCCCACTCAGCCAGAGATAAAGACTGAGGCTCGAATCCCATAATTAACTTTGCTTTCCAGCTGAGATGCTAAGCTGGAGGAGTCAGAGAGAGAGAGAGAGACAGAGAGACAGAGTATGTGTATGTGTGTGTGTGTGAGTGTCTGTATAAAACTCACATGTACCTAATATACCTTCAAAGATGGGCTAAGACCAGGGACCTGGCAGGGGCAATTAGGGGTTAAGAAACCCTTATATGTCCTCAGAAAATGTCATCTGTTTTTGAAGGTAGGGACTGTAAAGAAGAAACCACGCCAACGGAAGATTAATAGGACTAGAAGTGACAAAGAAAGAGAGGGCAAGGAAGGCGTGCTCCACTGAGGGAACAGCATGAGCAAAAAAACAGAGACGGGAAAATAAAGGATGAGTTCAAGGAGCAATGAAGTGATACAGCTTTGCTGGTACCTGAATTGTAAAAGGGAAATAGCAGGAAAAAATGTTGGAAAAGAAAGCTAGTTCCAAGTCAAGGAAGGGCTAGAATGTCAGGGTAAGGAGTCTGGACTTTATTCTATAGTTTGTGACTTTGCAACAAATAGTTTCAAGCTTGGTGCTAGGGACTAGCCCTATTATGAATCCCCAAGTGACTTTGGAAATCCTGATACCTCTGGGATGGGGTTCGTTCCATTTCAGTCCTTCCAGCCTCCTAGATGCTGAGCTTCCTGCTTCTTTGGATTCCTTGAGTTAGGAATGATTTCATAGTGACAACTCAAAGAGATCAGTCATATCCTCCCCCTTATACACCAGTAAAAATCAAATAATTCTTTTTGGCCCTGGATTAACCTCTACCATATACATTCATTTTAGGCTGTGAGTCGCTACTGTATGTCTGGCCTAGATGAGAGATAGGGATAGTTTGTCTCAAAAATAAAATACTATAGAAAAGGTACTGGTAGCCTCCTTGACATCGATGCCAGATGTAAATGTCATGCCCATGAATTCTAGTTTCCTTTAGTAACTAATTGGACCCTTCGCCTACACCTGGTCTCACTTTTCTGACTCTTCACGTAGCTTCGTAAGACCTTCCTGTGCTTCAGCCACATCAGCTTGGCTTCTTATTCCTCAGAAGAGCCTAGTGTAATCTGCAAACTTGGGGATTTCACAGTATACATCCTCTTCCAAATAATTAACTACAACGAAAAAAGATATTAAGTAAGAACATTCCGGCACTGATCCCTGGGGAAGCCCAATGCTTAGCTATATTTCTCTAGCCAGAGAGATGCCCATTTATTCCCAAATTCCATTTCATACCAATAACTCAGCTTCATTTTGATGGCTGGTTGTTGGTAAGGACAGTGGGGGATGTAGGTATGTAAGGCGAGTGGAGGGTAATTTCAGGTTATTGGTGGGATGGGCAGTTTGTTATAGTGGTGGTGGTGGACGTGGTTTTAATTTGTTTTAAAGCAATCTCCCCCCTCTCCCTCCACCCCACATACACCATCCTCCCAAACTCCCACATGTTTGAACAATTGGTGTCCAATTGGTATTCAAAATGCTGCCCCCCAAGTTTAAATATACTGTCAGCAGGTGGCAGTAATGGGCCACAGCCCCATCATTGAAGCATCATGGCATGCATCTTCTCAGTATCTGAGATAAAACGTGTTTACTTTCCCAAGGTTTTTATATCAAAAATATCCTTTTGTGAAAGTAGCTGTGTAAGACATATACCTATGTCTTCCTAATCCTCAGTTTATCCACCTAGCTGGACTGGTACCAGGAGCATGGGTTAATATCCTTTAACAGCCCCCAGGATCACTACCCCTAAGGAAAACAAATCAGACATTGAGGACCCTGAGGAAGCTGAGCTCAGTCCATTCTCAGCAGAGTTGTCCATCCAATCTGAAAAGCCAATATTGCCTCCCACATAATATACTATTCAAAACAATATGGTCCATAACACAGTTGATAGCGTGCTGGCCCTGGAGTCAGGAGGACCTGAGTTCAAATTTGGTCTCAGATATTCAGTAGTTGTGTGACCCTGGGTAAGACACTTAATCCCGACTGCTTCAAAAAAAATTGTGGTATAATATTAAGAGCATTGACCTGGAAGTCAGAAACCCTAGTTCAAATCACAGTTCTGTCCCTTAGGATTGTAGTTTTCCACCTAGAAAGGGAGCAAGATCCTAGAAATTGTCTAGTTCAGTTGCCTCATTTTAGATATAAGGAAACGAAGATCCTGAGAGCTCCTTCCCCTGTCCTTCCCTTCTAACCCACCTTGTAATTCTGAGTAAGCTACTTCTCCTTTGGAGATCTTGTTGTCCTCATCTACAAAACGGAGTGAGTGGAAGGATAATTAAAGTCCTTGAGGCTGCAACATTCTCTGATTCTAAATCGAACTCAAAAAATTCTACCAAAAAAACTATCTCTGACAGAGTCCCACTTTCCTAACCCAAAAAATGACATCGTTGAATAAGATGATCTCCAAGATCCCCTTCAACTCTAAAACACTATGATTTCTAAGAATTTCTGAGCTGAGGGAGACAAAGATACTTCTCTGACGGATCTAGGTAACCCTCAAATGGCTAGGCCCCTCAAAGACTGAGGCAGACTATCCCTTCTCCATATGAGGCTATCTGAAAGGCCTGAGTTGACTGTTAAAAAGCAAAATTTTGTGGGGAGCCTCCATCAGTACAGCTCACTCTCCTGGGAGATACCCCAGTCATCATGTCCAGCTTTAGCCAGTCCTCTACTCCCCCACCCAACACCAACCTTTCAAGAACTTTTATCACCCCTAATTCTAGCCCACCTCCTTGACTACACATTTGCCCATTTCTCCTGCCTAGCTGTTGGTCCCTGTCTACAGCCCTGCTCCAAGGAGGAGTCTCAGCCCTATTTTCCTCTCCTCCTGATCCTCACCTGTCCTCACCCTGACCTCAGTTTGGTTCTTCCAGTATGAACCTCCAGCTTGCCTGACCAAGCATCTGTCCAGTGCCACTGTAATTAATCAAATACCACACCTGTGCCCTAGCTGGAGCCCTCTGCTGCTTTCCTGCCTTCTGGCCTGCTCCCACTACTTTTTGGGGATAGTCCTAGAATTCACCAAGTCAAACCTGGCAAAAGTAAGCCCACCTAAGACAATTAGAAGGTCCTCTATCTACCGTGATATTAGGTCAGTCACAGTCTCCCTAAGAGTTAGTTTCCTCATCAGTAAAATGTGGGGAGTTAACTAGATCAATCAACCAATGAGCGAACATTGATTCAGTGCCTACCCCTGTAGATGCTCGGTACTGTAATGATCTCAAAGGTCCCATTCCTCTTGGAAATTCCAAAATTCTATGATTATTTCTTTATAACTTAAACAGATTTTCATCTTGGTGTCAAATCCCTTCCTGAATTTGTGTGGTGTCTCAGGCTGGCTACTTGCCAGTGCCCTTGGAAGTGTTTTCTTCTTACTTCTGGCTGTCAGGTTTCTATCTCAGGCCACAGTGGCCTATTTCCCCTCCCTTGGGTATCTTAGCTCATCAAAGAAGTCATGCCTGAAGAGGCAGAGTGATATAGGGGAAAGAGGTAAGTCCTAACCCTGCCACCTACTAGCCAGTGAGCTTAAAGAAGTCACTTGGCTTATGTGAACTTCAGTTTCTTCATCTTTCAAATGGGAATATCTTCTGCACTAGATACATCATGGCGTAATTGTGATGAATTGTGAAGCAATTCAGGAAGCATATATTAAACACCTACAATTTGCAAAATCATAGGCAGTGTGGTGTGGAAAAGAGAGCACTAATTTTAGATTTGGGAAAAAACGGGGTTCAAGTCCTTCCTCTAACACATACTAGCTTTGTGACCCTGGACAAGTTTACATTCTATTTGGGGGAATAGGATTTGTTCACAGATAAGTGCAATACTAGTTAGAGAACAGATGACACAAAGACATTTGAACAAAGTACTCGGAACACTGAGGTGGGAGAGATTCCTAATGACCAGGAAAAATGGCAAAAACTTTATGAAGAAGGTGGCACATGAGCTGAGGTTTCAAAAATGGCTATCTTCAAGGAGGCCAAGATGAGAAGGGAACGAGTTGCAAGGATGGGGACACACAATGTAGGATATAACAGGGCAAAGTTGAGTGTCAAGATGAACCTTTTGAGGAAGGAAAGGTGTGACCCAAAGCTGGAAAGCAAAGGTGGAACCAGGTTGTAGAGAACATTAAATTCCAGAATAAGGAGTTTGTTTTAGAGAATAGAGGGTTGAACTGGGGATTACGAAAGGGTGGGTTTTGACTAGTGTAGAACTGTAGCTCACTTCACCTCTCTGAGACACTATCCTTATCTGGTAAATGAAGGAAATGATCTTTAGTTCCTATCTCATATGGATTGTAATGAGATAATATATGAAAATCACTGTGCAAATTTAAAAATTATATAAATGTCACTTATTATACTAATTTTATCCTATAGATAATAAGGAATCATTTGAATTAAGTTCAATCATTTATTAAGCACTTACTATGTGTCCCAAGGAGGCATCTAGGTGGTTCAGTAGATAGAGCACTAGGTCTGGAGTCATGGAAACCTGAATTCAAATCTAGCCTCAGACGCTTACCAGTTATGTGACCCTAGGCAAGTCACTTAACCTCTGTTTGCCGTATTCCACTGGAGAAGGAAACAGCAAGCCATTCTATATCTTTGCCAAGAAAACCCCAAGGATATCATTGGCATGCTGAGAGTCCATAGAGTCAGAAAGAATCAGACACAACTAAACAATGGAACAACTTTATGTCCCTATATTGTGCTAGGCACTGGTAATACAAAGGCAAAATCAAGCCATCCCTTACCCTCAAGAAACTTACATTCTTCCTAAGCATATACAGTACATATACATGTGGAACCCTGGTCCCAATATCCATTGGTAAGAGACTCTCTCCTTATTGGTGACACTAACGGTCTTGAGACTCTGGCTTCACAGGTTATGTATGCACATAGTCATGTGGGTAAGCAGAAATAAGTGACAATCGAGAATGGGGGTAGAATCAGGGTAGATTTCGTAGGAAAAGTGCCATAGTTATTGAATCATTTCAATTGCGTCAGACTCTTCCTGATGCCATTTGGGGTTTTCTTGGCAAAGATACCAGACCGATTTGCCATTTCCTTCTCCAGCTCATTTTATAGATGTGGAACTGAGGTAAACAGGGTTAAGTGACTTGCCTCAGGGTAACACAGGTAGTAAGTGCCTGATTGAATTCCCCAGACTGGATTCCAAGCCCAGTGTTTTATCGATTGTACCACCTACCTGCTCAGGAAAGGTACTACCTAAGCACAAACCTGAAGGTAAGCCTTCAGAGAGGTAACGTCATGAGGAAGATCATTCTACACTTGTGGGGCAGTGTGTACAAGGCACACGCTGGGAGAGAAATGCTGAATACAGGAGAACAATTTCATCTGGAATATAGAATTTGTGCAGGGAGGCAATGTGTAATTAGACTGGAAAGCTAGACGGCAACCAGATCGTAAAGGACTTTCAATCCTGATTGAAAAGTTCTACTTTACCCTAGAGGCAATAGAGAGTCTCCAAAGATTTTGAGCAGAGAAGCAATAGGGACCTGAGCATTTGGATGATTATTTTGGCAGCCATTTGAAGAATTAATTGAAGAGTGGACAAACTGGAAGCAGGCATACCAATTAGGAGACTATTGCAATAATCAATGATCAACTGGTGATATGGGTCAGAACAAGGGTAGTGGCTACATGAGTGGAGAGAAAGGAACAAATGCAAGAGAAGTGTCATAAGGATAGAACTCAAAACACAGCTACTTACTGGATGGCAGAGGTGAGAGGGAAGAGGCAAAAATTACTCCAAGTTTCCAAGCATGGGAGAGAGAGATTGCTGAGAAAAATTAGGAAGCATGGAAAGTGTTTTGTTAAGTAGAAAATCTCATATTAAAAATGAGTGACTATTGGGCAACCCAGAGTCTTCAAAGGCCATGCCAATGGAACACAAGTTGGAAAGTCTTCAACTTTGACCCTGGCATCCTTCAGATCACCTAACCTAACTAGGCTCAGAGAGATTCTTCACCAGTAAGATGAATCTCAATTGATTAATTAGGCATTAGTCACTGGGAGGTAATAGGTAGGGCTTCAGTGAGAAGATGGTATTTGAACTGAGCTCAAAGGAAACCAGGGATTGTAAGAGATAGAAGCAAGGAAAAAGTGCATTCCAGGCATAAGGAGAGCCTGCGCAAAGGTATGGGGATGGGTGATAGAACACAGAGGGTGAGGAATGGTAAAAAAAAATCAGTTTGACTGGACTACATGAAAGGGAGTGATGCATAATAAGGGTGGGAAGGTAGGTCAGAGCCAAGGTATAAAGGGACATTTATGACAGACAATGAAGTCTATGTTTGACACTTAAGGTAATAAACCATTAGTTTATCAAGTAAGAGACTAGCATGGTCCAATATCTGTGGACTTCAAGAATATCACTTTGACAGTTATGAAGGGAATGGATTGAACAAGGGGAAATCATGGGCCAGGGAGACAAATTAGGAAGCTATTGCAACAATCCAGTCAAAAGTTATTGTGAGCCTTACTGAGTAAAGAGAAGGGGATGAATTAATTCAAAAGATGTTATATAAAGAAAGTAGATAAGACTTGGCAACTAACTGGATATGTGGGATGAAGGAGAATGAGGAGTCTAGGTTGACTCCGTTACTAGGTATATGCCTTTGCTATAAACAGTAAATGTTCCAGAGGGAGGTAAGATCATAAGCAAAAGTACAGAGGAGGTAGCAAGTATGGCATATGGACAGCAAAGTAAAGAGAAAGGCCTGATTAGTTTAGACCCTTTGTGCTGGAGTGTATTGGGAGATAAGGTTGGAGAGCAAAGTTGGGTCAGCTAAAAAAGGCTATAAAATTCCAGGCCAGAGGGGAGGAACCAAGATGGCGGAGTAGAAAGAATCACTCTATGCTAGCTCCAAAGTCACAGCCCATAAATTTCCTGTAAAAAGAACTCCCCACAAATTCTGGAGCAGTACAAGCCATGCAGAAATGCAGTAGAAGAGATTTCCGTTCCAGAGAACCCTGAAAAAGGTCGGTCGCACATTGGACAGCGGAGCCCACCCCTGCGCTGCCCTGGCCACATGGCCCGAGAGAAGCAGATCCGAGCAGGCTTCAGGGATGGAACCTTCCATGGCCACAAAGGTCCCTCCACCCACAGGCGCTACAGGTCAGTGAGAGAGACTTCTAGGCTGGCTGAGAGGGGAGTGGGGTGTCTCCGTGACTTGGGCCCCCTCGGGAGGCAGCAGCAGAGGCAGTGGCAGCCAGACGCTCCCAGAGGAGGCAGGACCTCAGTTCCATTACTGAAGATCTCAGCATAAACCCCCTGAGGGAACTGAGCCTGGGAGGTGACCCTGCCTCCCCCCGCCGAGCACCAGAACTTAAGCTCACATTGAATAGCAGCCACGCCTGCCCCTGAAAGCCCTGAGACTGGGGAGCAGCATTTGAATCTCAGACCCCAAGCACTAGCTAGGCGGATCTAGGCGGGGGTGCAGAGGAATCTCAGAAGTCAAGTAACTGGCTGGGAAAATGCCCAGAAAAGGGAAGAAAAATAAGACCATAGAAAGCTACTTTCTTGGGGAACAGATGTTTCTTCCTCCTTTCATTTCTGATGAGGAAGTACAATGCTTGCCATCAGGGAAAGACGTCGAGGTCGGGGCCTCTGTATCCCAGACATCCGAGGTGGATGTCCGGTGGGCTCAGGCCATGGAAGAGCTCAAAAAGGATTTTGAAAAACAAGTTAGACAGGTGGAGGAAAAACTGGGAAGAGAAATGAGAGAAATGCAAGAAAAGCATGAAAAACAGATCAACACCTTGCTAAAGGAGACCCAAAAAAATGCTGAAGAAAATAACACCTTGAAAAATAGACTAACTCAATCAGCAAAAGAGCTTCAAAAAGCCAAAGAGGAGAAGAATGCTTCAAAAGCAGAATTAGCCACATGGAAAAAGAGGTTCAAAAGCTCACTGAAGAAAATAGTTCTCTCAAAATTAGAATGGAACAGATGGAGGCTAATGACTTTCTGAGAAACCAAGGAATCGCAAAAGAAAACCAAAAGAATGAAAAAATAGAAGATAATGTGAAATATCTCATTGGAAAAACAACTGACCTGGAAAATAGATCCAGGAGAGACAATTTAAAAATTATGGGACTACCTGAAAGCCATGATCAAAAAAAGAGCCTAGACATCATCTTTCATGAAATTATAGAGGAAAACTGCCCTGATATTCTAGAGGGCAAAATAAATATTGAAGGAATCCATCGATCACCACCTGAAAGAGATCCAAAAAGAGAAACTCCTAGGAATGTTGTGGCCAAATTCCAGAATTCTCAGGTCAAGGAGAAAATATTGCAAGCAGCTAGAAAGAAACAATTCCAGTATTGTGGAAATAAAATCAGGATAACTCAAGATCTAGCAGCTTCTACATTAAGGGATCGAAGGGTATGGAATAGGATATTCCAGAAGTCAAAGGAACTAGGACCCAAACCAAGAATCACCTACCCAGCAAAACTGAGTATAATACTTCAGGGGAAAATATGGTCTTTCAATGAAACAGAGGACTTTCAAGCATTCTTGATGAAAAGATCAGAGCTGAAAAGAAAATTTGATTTTCAAACACAAGAATGAGAAGAAGCATGAAGAAGTAAACAGCAAAGAAAAGTCATAAGGGACTTACCAAAGGTGAACTGTTTACATTCCTACATGGAAAGACAATATTTGTAACTCTTAAAACTTTTCAGTATCTGGGTAGTTGGTGGGACCACACACACACACATACACACACACGTACACGCGTGCGTGCACACACATGCAGAGACAGAGAGCACAGAGTGAATTGAATAGGATGGGACCATATCTTAAAAGAAATTAAGGTAAACGGTGAGAGAGAAATGTAGTGGGAGGAGAGAGGGTGAAATGGAATGGGGTAAATTAGCTCTCATTCAAGAGGCAAGCAGGAGACTTTTTAGTGGAGGGAAAAAGAGGAGAGCTGAGAAAAAAACTTATAGTTTACCCTCATCACATTTGACTAAAGGAAGGAATAAAATGCACACTCATTTTGGTATGAAAACCTATCTTACAATACAGGAAAGTGGGGGAAAAGGAGATAAGCAGGGAGGGGGGATGATGGAAGGGAGGGCAATGGGAGGAGGGAGCAATTGGAAGTCAACACTCGGGGAACAATAGGATCAAAAGACAGAATAGAAACAATGGGGGACAGGATAGGATGGAGGGAAATACTGTTAGTCTTACACAACACGACTATTATGAAAGTCATTTGCAAAACTACACAGATAGGGCCTATATTGAATTGCCTGCCTTCCCAAAGGGAATGGGTGGGGAGGGAGGGATGGGGAGAATTTGGAACTTGAAGTTTTAGGAAAAACTGTTTAGTATTGTTGTTGCTACTAGGAAATAAGAATTACAGTTAATGGGGAATAGAAAGTCATCTGGCCTTACAGGACAAAAGAGAAGATGGGGACAAGAGAAGGGAGGGATGATAGAAGAGAGGGCAGATTGGTGATAGGGAAAATTAGAATTCTCGGTGTATTGGGGTGGGGGGGAGGGGAGAAATGGGGAGAAAATTTGGACCCAAAATTTTGTGAAAATGAATGTAAAATGTTAAATAAATAAATTAAAATTCCAGGCCAAGGAGACTGGACCTGACTCAATACGGGATGTGAAGCTATTGAAGGTTCTTGAATGAAGGGATAAAACCATTAGATCTGGGGGTTAGGAGACTGCATATAGTAGCACAGTAACGAGTAGGATGAACTGAAAAGATTGTAGGGAAGAGGATGTGGTAGGAAGATTGACAGGTCAAGATTTTATCATTTCCCAAAAGAGATATTCATTTTCCCTCAAAGATGGCAAAACTGTCCCAAGAACCTAATTGTCCCTTTCCTCTCTTGACATGGTTCCCTGGTCACCTAAGGTCATAAAAAGTTCTACCCAAGTAAAGTCAAGGCCTCTCCTTGGGTGACATCTGAAAATTGTACTAAAGGCAACATGAATAACTTTTGACCAGATATGTTTCCTTATGAAAATGAGGGAGGTCATGTCTACAGCAACTAAGTACCACCACATCCTTGTTGCATATCCTTGCTATATGAATGAGAAGTAAACCACCTTTTATTTATTGTTCAATAACTTACAAGTATCTCATTTTGCCCTCCTAAAGCAACAAACTTGAACTAAGAGAGTGCTGCCATTAAGTCCGTCCCTAAGAAGGGGCTATAGTAAAAGTCCCTTAGTATGGTGATAAAAAAAACTAGATTTAAGGGTAGAAGCAAAAAGAAATGATGAGAAAAGTGTGGATACAAGAGAAATTGTAAAGAAAAATGCTATAAAACTTGCTTATTGAGTATTAAATATTGAATGGCATCGCCATTGACAAAAAATAGTGAAACAGAGAATCAGTGGTGCTACTTTTTATTCAAAGCCCTTTCTGAGCTCCTCCTCCCCAGTTGGTAATATTCTCTCTCCAGAAGCTATTTTGAATTTACTTTTCTCTATAAATATTGAAACAAGCCCAACCCCCATAAACATCAGCTTCTTAAGAACAGGGCCTCTTTACTTTTTGTTTTTTCTGGTTTTCTATTGTTGGTCCTTAGCACAGTACTTTGCAACAGTAGCTGCTGAATTGAAAGCGGTTGAATTCGTGGCATGAGTTGGTGAGGAAGATGCTGAGTTCTGTTTTGGACTTCCTGAATTTGAGGTGGTCTCAAGGCATCCAGGGGAACGTGATCCTTCCTGGGAAATACTAGATTCTTCCCTTTGCACTTACTAAGAATGTTGTAAAAAGGAATTCTTTTTCAGGTATGGGCTGAACTGAAGCCCTTCCCTATACTGACATTCTGGGATTCTGTCCTTAGTATACCCAGCAAGTGGCTGGAGCTTTTGGCTGAGAGATCAGATGATAAGCTAAGACAGGAGATGGAAACTTTGGAGTCATCAGAATAAAAATGATGAAATCATGAGAGTGGATCAGCTCTGTAAGGTAGAGCATTACAGACAGATAAAAGCAGAAGGCCGAGACCTGAGTAAGAGGGCACACCAAGTAAGAGAGGAAAGAGAATCCCGCAAAAGACATGAAGAATTCTTGATCATACAGCCAAGTATAGAGCCAGAATAGTACACTGTCCCAGAAGTCAATGGAGAAAAAAGTTTCAGTAAGGATGAACAGTCAGCAAAGTCAAATTCCACCAGAAAAAAAACAAACAAATGAGGACTGAAGAGAAAGGCTGTTGAATTTGGCAAGATACGGATAATTGGCAATTATAAAATGCAAATGATCAAACAATAGACCTGAGAAAAAGCAACTCTTTCTCTATGAATCAAGAAAAAGGCCTAACAGAAACTGTATGTTTCACTTCTCTTCTTTCCTATTTTTATGCAAGTTTTTGAGGTATAAATTCTATATGTATATGTATGTAACTGCTAACAACAGTTTTCACCCTCTTAATCTAATGAGATCATCTTGAAGCCTGTTAAGAAGAAGGAAGGTGACCTTGGTAAGGGTAGGTGTGTCCAAAGCAATTTCTTGGGCTTGGCAGCTGAATGGGTTTTGAAAATCATTTGTTTGAGTGGGAAGCTACTTTTAACTTTGGTATTAAAGTGACCTCTAGTGGTAAAACAGAAGGAAGAACTAGAAACAAGGCCAAAGGCTTACAGACAACCCTAAGGTTTTCTCAAAACCCTGTCACAGGGAAAATGGTGGTAGGAGAGTCCATGTTTACCCTGAATTGAGAAGCTCAAGACCTTTCAGTTGAGCTGGGAGTCATCCTTCACCTGAATGTGGGAACCTCCCAGGATGCATAGGCTCTATTAGAGAGAGAATTGGAAGGGAAAAAATGACTACGGTCTTCAAATATCGAAATGGCTGCCATTTGAAAGAAGATAACTGATTTCCCTCAGTTACTAACATCCACCCATCACCTACACAGAAAAAAATTTATATTTTTTCTATAGATTTTTATACTTGCTTATATATGTATATGTTGTTTTCCCCTAATACAAGAGTGGGGAACCTGTGGCCTCAAGGCCACATGTGGCCCTCTAGGGCCTCAAGTGCCGCCCTTTGACTGCATCTAAATTTCACAGAACAAATCTCTTTAATGAAAGGATTTGTTCTGTAAAATTTAAACTCAGTCAAAAGGCCACAGCCAAGGATCTAGAAGGCTACATGTAGCCTCCAAGTCACAGGTTCCCCACCCATGTTTCAATAAAAGGTAAAGTCCTTACAGTAGGAACTGTTTCATTTCTGTATTTTTATTCTCAGTATAGTTCCTGGAACATAGTAGACAATCAGTGTAGCATGAATGAATGAATGGATGGATAGATTCATTAATTAATCAGTAACTCTAGAAGAACTAGAACTAGAACAAATGGGTAGGAATTTCAAGGAGACAGACTTCTGTTTAATAAAAAGAAAGATATTTTTAGCAATTACAGTCAGGCCAAAAGTGGAACTGGCTGCCTCATGAGGTCTCAGTCATGGGATTTCAGAATTTGGACATCCCACGTTCATTCCCCCACAAGCATTCGGTTCTAAGGATAGGATACTGGAACCAAGTTCAGCTAAAAAAAATATTAGCATGGCAGTATTTGCTTTATGATGTATGAAAAGCTCCTTGCAGATTTGAAGAACTACATAAGTGTCAGTTACTCTGATCTCTTACCCCTGATATTGGCGCACATTGTATACATGGGCTCAATAACACCCAAGGTATGACCTAGCTTGACACCAGCACCAAAAGCCATGAACCCCACATCACAATGATGGCTCAGGAAGAGGGGCTAAGTTCAAAAACTAGTGTGACTCCCACCATTTATGTCTGTCTTCTGTACATTCTCTTCCAACTTGCACACACTCTCCTACTTCTTACAAGACCATAGACTTAGAGCTGGAATAAAATTACCCATCAATAAACATTTATTTAACACTAACACCATGTTAGGTACTGGGGATGAAAAGGTGAAAGATGGTGATGCCCTCAGCAGGAACAAAAAGGTTATTAAGAGGAAAGGGCTTAAGGGAAAAAATAAGGAATTAAGTTTGCAATGCCCAAGGTACACCCAGCTGGAGTGCATTCTACTGGAGGGAAATGACATATTTATGTATAAGTACATACAAATATGTACAAGATAGTTCTGTGGGGATGCACTAGCAGCTTGGGATTTCAAAGAGGATCCATGTAACATAGCCGTTTAGTTGAGCTGTGGAGAAAGCCAGGGAGACTAATAGGCAGTGTTTAAGAGAGAGTACATTCCTGGCAAGGACCTAGAAAATAAAATAGCATAAATGAGGAAGAGTAAGACATTGTGGCTAGAATGGAAAGTGGGGAAAGGGAACTATGTATAAATAAGACTACAAAGGTAGTCTAGAGCCAGCCTGTAGAGTGCTTTACAAGCCAAACAGTAGTTTGTCTTAGATTCTTGAGGTAACAGGGAGCCCCAAGAGTTTATTGAACAGGGGTGTGACATGGTCACTTCTCTCATTAAAGAAAATCATGGGCTGAAATTATCAAATCCATTCTCTTCATTTCATAAATGACAGTCTCAGTCCTAGAGAGCTGAAATGACTTGCCCAAGGGCATTCAGTTTGTAAGTGGGAAATTCAGAATTAAAACAGAGATCATCTGACTCGAAATCCAGTGTTCTCTCCACTATACCAACCTCCCTCTGTCCACAGTTCCCTCTATCACCACTGTATTCTATTCACAGTAAACTTTTCTCAGTATAACAGCTAGTCTCTGACTCACCACCATTTGAACAACCAAAACCCTTCCTATTGTTTAGTTTCCATCAATACCCTAGTAAAAATAAGGTGTGTGGGTCTTTGAGGAAGATTGGCATCTCTGGAGCCATTTCAAGGCTCCTTATCTACCTTTGGTGTCCATCTGGTATTCATTTGTGGATCTACGAAGCTATAGCAAGAGCAGCAGCCACACCCCAGTAAACCATCTCAGTACATCGACTAAACCAGGTTGAGGATAACAGACAGGTCTCAATCAATCAATAAGATTGTATTAACTTACAACTCCGTGGAAGTCTCAGACTCTCTGGTGAGTTGGGGGATGTCTACCACAAACATGGAAGACTTCTTCTAGTAGAATAGGCAGATGAGAACAATCTGTTTCAATGACCATGAAGGCACAGCACTGTGCTGTGGAGACAAGGTCATACCCTGCATCCCGGGTATCACCAGTAATTCCTGTCTTGCCACTAGACTTCGATGATTATGGAAGAGAAACTGAGGCTGACAACTTTGTGGAATTCTGTCTCACTTCAGTTTATGCACAAGTTAAGACATTCTGATGCCACTAGTTCTCTTAAAAAACCAAGAACAAACAGTACAAATGCATTTCCACCAATAACTCCCGTGCTCTTATCATCCCCAAGCTGCAGCAAAACTTTCCCAAACTTTCTACCAACAGCTCCAGAATGGTTCTCTGACATCCCACCCTCCAGAGTCTCAATCTCCCAGCATTAAACACAGAAGGCATCCTAGTTCAATCCACACCCGAACAGGAATCTCACCTACAGCTCCCTGACAAGTAGTTATCCAGCCTCCTCTTCAGGTCTACAATGACAGGGAGCTCCCAACTCCCTTGAAGCAATCCATTACACTATTAGCTCTAATTGCTGATCTTTCTTTATATCGAGCTGAAATCTGCCTCTCTACACCTTCCAACTATTGTCCATAATCCTTCCTTCAGAGACCAAAACAAATAAATCTAAGCTCTCTTCCACATGATAACCCTTCAAATAACTGAAGGCAGCTATCATACTTCTACTCATTCCTAAATCTTTTCTTCTGAAGGCTAAATAACTGATCTCCATTAGTTGGTGCTTATATGGCATGATTTCCAGTCCCCTCAACTTCTCTGATCACCATTTTCTGGGCATGATCTGGACTAGTTATACCTTTCCTAAAATATGGTACTCAGGTTGAATATAATGTGGTCTAACCAGGACAAAGTATAGTTGGTCTATCTCTTCTCTAGTTCTGCTCACTATGGTCCCATTAGCTTCTGTGGCTGCCATGTCACACTATTGGCACATTTTGAACTTGAAGCCCACTAAAAACACTATGAATTGATGTTGTCAAGACAAGACTCCCAATGACTATACCTATAATTATAAACCCACATGGAGAACTCTGCCTTTTTAACACTGTGCTTAACATATGTTGCTGTTGCTGAGTCGTTTCAGTTGTATCCAACTCTTCATGACTCTATTTGGGGTTTTCTTGGTAAAGACACGGGAATGGTTTGCCATTGCCTTCTCCAGCTCATTTTACAGATAAGGAAACTGAGGCAAAAGGGTTAAATGACTTGTCCAGGGTCACAGAGCTAGTAAGTGTCTGAGGCCAGATTTGAACTCATGAAGATGAGTCTTTCTGCTTCCAAGCCCAACACCCTAACCATTGCACCATCTAGCTGCCTCTGACATATAGTAAACATTTATTAAGTGTCTGTTTCCTGTCTTGCTTATTAAAGTCCATCTTTTTAAGTCCAATTCATTGCTTATTACTGTCACTATCCCTTTGGACCTCAATTTTCTCATGTAAGGTACTAGCTATCCCTTCAAGACATCCCCAGTTTTTTAAGTATACCATCTCTGTCATGTAACCATTTAATAAAAATCTTGTACAGAATAGAGGAATTCCTCCAAATTGATAAGGAGCTGTTAATCCTTAGGTCTATCTGGTCTGGTCATTCGATTGCTTATGAACTCACCTAATTTTGCCTAAATGTTCTCTATAAGGATTTCAATGAGATGCTTTATTTCAGTGAGAGGCCTCATTAAAGTTCAGGTAAGTCAATGACTTTCCCCTGAATCACCAGTCTAGCAACCCCTGTAAGAAACCAAAATGGTCACCCTGACATGATTTATTCTTGATCAAACCAAACCGGATCATAATGGTCACTGTGTTCCTTTCTAAATACTTACAGGCAGTTCTTTCAATAATGCACTCTAGAATTTCTCCAAGAATTCCAAGTCAAGTTTATGGGTCCCTAGTTTGAAAAATATACCTTATTCCTTTTTTCAAAAAAAGAAATGAACACCCCAGAACTGAAAATATTTACTCTCTATTTGATCCTGATGTTTTGGAATTGGAATAATATGAAATCTGCTTATATTTTCCTTACACTCTGTTTAAATATGCATTATCTTTCAAGGCTTTATTGCCTCTAATAGATAGCATATATAAAATGCCTATTATGTGCCAAGTATTTTGCAAATATTATGTCATGTGATCCCCACAATAACCCTGAGAGGTAGAGGTTATTATAATAGTAAAAAATGTATATAAAAAATACTTTAAAAATACTAAAAAAAAAACCCTGTTTTACAGTTGAAGAAACTCAAGGAAATAGAGGTCGAGCACCTCTCCCAAGGTACCATAGCTAGTAATTGTCTGAGGCCAAATTTGAACTCAAACCTTCCAGTATCCAGACCCAACACTCTACCCACAACACCACCTAGCTCTCTTGTACCTCTCTGAGTCATTTAGTGGCCTTCTCCTTGGTGTTTCTGCCTCTAGCCTCTTGTGTCTCTGATCATATCACGCACCACTAACAAAGTAAATATCTCTATGCCCAAGTTTGGTTATACAAGTCCCCTGCTCAAAAACTTTACGTTGTCCACTGTTCTGGACAGGGCTTGATTCAAGCCAATTCCCTGGTAATTTAAGTTTGATATTGAAATAAAATAAGACATGTGGGTCATTCAGCAGTTTCTCTTCTACTACTATAGAAATGTTTGTTTTATTTCTTAAGTTCAGAATAAAGTAAAATAAATGTTTAAATAAAGATTTTAAAGTAAAAAAACATTTTAAGAGATTTACTCATCCAAAGCAGTAAAAGGATATTCAGCAAGGAAAGGCATTGAGGAAAGGTTGAATTGGTTCAGCTGAGGAAACTCCCTTGCCTACAAGGCCCTTTGAGATTACCCGAATATCAGAGAGTACCTATAGTTCCACATGATTACTTTGTATGCAGGCGACAAGACAATCCTATCAACCTGAACTAACCAAGTCACAAGGATAATTTTAATACCTTTGAAGGAAAAATTATCCTAACTCACATGGGTGAAGAAGTTAAACTATTGCTCCTACCACAGTGCACTTACTTTTTATTTCTAATATAATAAATTGTCTTCTTAAAATGAATGTCTTTGCCTCATCGAGTGTACAATGGATAAAGAATTAGATTTAGAGTCAGGAAGACCCTGGGATGTGGTGATGAATGTTTAATAACTAATTCTGCAGGGAGTGGGGGGCATAACCACAACACATGTTTTAAATTTAATGTGCATTATTCATGTTTTCGCCATCATTTTTTTAAGTCTAGAAATCAACAAAGTAAGAAATCAAGCACAGGTTTGTAGCATTTGCCAATTGTGGAGGTGGAGATGCTGGCACTGAAAATTGACAAGCTGGTTCCACCATAGGACAGGGAAGGAGACTGAATTCGAATCCTACCTTACCCACTTACTAGCTGTGCACCCCAGGGCAATCACTTACCCCTTCTCAATGTCAGTTTCTTCATCGATAAAATGTAGATAATCATATCTCCCTCACAAAGTTGTGAGAATCGAAGAAACAGCCTGTATAAAATATCTTGTAACCCTTAAAGCATTCTATAAATGCTATTATTATCATATAAAGTAATCAACAGGCACCTACTTCTGAATCCTAGCCAAATATACTTGATATGTTCATTCAACAAAAAATAATTACTTATTTACTCTGTCTACCATCTCTACATACTACCATGCCTCATTGTACCCTGGAGGTGACCAGGGCCTCTTAAAGGCTAAGTCAGCAGAATAGGTACCCTGGCAGTGAGTATCTACAATGCTAAAAAGACTTTGAAAACATTTCCATCAAAGCACTGATGACTTTCCAAATAACAGCTTGACCTAAGTGAGCTTGTCACCACTAGGATGGCCCTCCAGAACACTATTCAGTTCCTGTGGAATCAAGGGGGTTTAAGATCTGGGATAAAGTAGGGCACCTATTGGACCTGTCCCAAGAAGGTCTTCTTGCTTTCCTTCTCAGCCTGGGTAGAATAGATCTCTGCATGTTGAATACACCCAAGAAAACATTATCTGTTGTTACTCTAAATCTGAGCGTCTCATTCAATGACCAATGAGTGAACATATTACCGTAGGAATTGAACATATCTTAAGATTGTTGATATCAACTAAGAGATAAAGCAAAATAAGTTTCCCCTACAGGGAAGGATGGCTCACAGAGAGTAAATGAAGGAGTTAGCACAGCTAGTTTTATAATCTGTCCAAAGGTGACAAGAAACCTCATTTCATGAGACATTTGGTCATCTCATATTGTAGCACTCACAGTAAGTGTTTAGAAAAAGACTCCTATAAAATGTTCACATACTCACATCTCTTGCAAAGGATGAGGAGATAGGAAAATTCTACAAACAACTCAATAAGATGCTTCATGATAAAACAGCAAATGCTCTAAGACTTGTTGATCTTAGTGCAATGGTAGGTCTAGGAAAGGACAGCAAGAAAATTAATTGGAAAATATGAGACAAGAATAAGGAAGGTAAAGACTTGTAGGCTACCCCAAAGCTTCTGGTCTATACATAAGGAAAAAAATTGGGAGGTTTTTGACAAAGCACAGATTCCATCAGACTGGACTGGCAAACTTCTTTGCACACTGCCATTTCCTTCTCCAGTATATTAAAACAAATGGATGCTAAGTGACTTGCCCAGGATCACACAGCTTCCATTCTAATGGAGGAGAAAGACACACTTGTTTATCTGTTTTACCTACCCCTTACCTCTCACAATAAACTGAAAGATGTAGAAATCATAAGATCCAATTGTGTTTACTGTTTGTTGATTATGAAAAGTACTTGATTCAGTCCAATAAAGACTCTTTTCAACAAGATGGCTCCAATCTATACAGGATCATTCTGGATTCTTTAGAAGATATAACAACAGGGAAAAAAAACCTTATTGGATGATCTTGTGATAATAAACACAAAGAGAGATATGAAACAGGGAATATATGCTTGCCACTGTGTAAGAGGAGACAGTGCAAAGTCTGGGTTGAGCAAGATTTTCCTGTGGTTGGTGAAGTCCTCCAGATATTCCTGTTTCTAGATCACAAGTGGTGATTGCATCAAACCCCTAGAAAGTATAGAGGTCCTGGAAGAGATCTGCAAATCACCCAAAAGAGTATGGCAAGTCTATCCAGTGCTCTGTCCACTGCACCACTTACACATGCATTTGCGTGGACACCATATAGAGCTTGTCCAACAGTATATACGTCAGGTCAGATAGCAGATGGGCAGTGAACTGAGTCCCAGATATGAAAAGACAGAGGGAAGCAGGTTGGAGTACTGTCAGAAAATTGCAAAGCTCTCCTACTACCTTAAGATTGCCATGAAAAGAAAGGCTCATATTTTTTAATATTACCATTTTAACAGTGCTGTTACACTGCAATGAGATGTGGAATAACACTACATCTGAAGAACTAAAAATGAACAACATAGAGAAGATAATAAAGAAATACATGGTAAGGTTGGGTAGGTTGCAACTTATGAATAAGAAACTTTGAAGAACAGGAGTGGAGGTCATCTTCAAAGAATTGTATAATGGCAAATGAAGATGGGCTGCTCACATGGCAAGAGCAAGGGACAGTCAGAGTGCCCCATGGGTACCTTGGAGATACTGGAAGAAGGGGAGGGAGGCCTCCAGCATGCTGGGTGGATTCCCAATGGCCGATGTAGGGAGGATATGGATAAGGGTCACACAGAATGAGGAGGCATGGATAGATTTCTAGTTCATTCTGCATACTGGAGAGAAATTCTGAATTTGATGAAATCATTGATCCATTTGAGTACCTGCTTCTTATATTCTTTGGTTTTATTAACTGGGCTAGGGAAAAATTGTTTGATCAGTAGTCTACTCCTAATCCGTCCTCCCCCCTTCCCACTACACATATTTGTTTAATGCATTGTTGATGAATAAATGAATAAAATGAATGAACATATACCTGGTGATTTCCATCTCCTCCCTCTTTCAGTGAGAGGCTGGAGTCAATCCATGATTTCAACCAGAAGACCTGCATGCTAGAGAGCAAGGCTAGTAAATGGTAGAAACTAAAGGTAACTATAAATAAGAAATGGAAATGCCACAAAGAGGGAAACATTGGTACCTATGGAGATCAAGCAACCTACCAACCAACATTTATTGATGTCTAATAAGAACCAGGCACTGGGCTCAGTGACACAAAAAGTGATGTAGTTCAAGGAGCTTCCATTCTAATGGAGGAGAAAGACAGCATGTGCAAATGTAAGTCTATGCAGAATATGTGTACATGGTTGTTATTCACTTTTGTCCAATTTTTCATGACCCCATGGGCCATAGCATGCCAAAACTGAACACAGGATTTTCTGGAAAAAATACTGGAGTGGTTTGCCATTTCCTTCTCCAGTATATTAAAACACATAGATGCTAAGTGACTTGCCCAGGATCACATAGCTAGTAAGCATCTGAAGCCAGATTTCAACTCAAGTCTTCTCTGGCATTGTGTCCACTGAGCCATCTAGCTGCCTTCATATGTACATATGTGTGCATCAATATATGTACAAGGCAGCTTGGGGAGGGAAGGCATTATGGGGAAAGAAGTATTCAGAAAGACTCAGTGTAGAAGGTGTCATCCAAGCTGAATGTTAAAGGAAACAAGGTATTCCAGGAGGCAAGTAGGAAGTGTATTCCAGGTGTGAAAGGTAGTCAATGTCAAGACAGAAGATGGAGCACCATGAGTGCAGTGTAGCAAGTAAGCCAGTATAACAGGACCATAAAATACATTGAAGGTACTAAGGCTAGAAATGTAGGAAGGGGTCAGATTGTAAATATCTTTAAATGTCAATAAGCCTATATATAATCCTACTGGTAAGAGAGCCACTGGAATTTATTGAGAAAGCAGGGAGGTATACCACAATCCTACCTGAGCTTTAGGGAAATCACTTTGGCAGCTGTATGGAGAATATATTGGAAATGGGAAAGACTTTGGGCAGGAAGACCAGTTAGCAAGCTATAGCAGTAGTCAAAGTAAGAAATGATAGTCTGAGCTAAGGTGGTGGTTACATGAAGGGGATAAGTTCAAAAGATGGAGCTATAAACAAAGTTTTAGCAATTGATTACATTAAAGGACTGAGTAAGAGTGAATAGTAGTGAACCTGAGTAAGTGAAAGAATGTTGATGCCTTCCTTTCATAATAAAAGAGAAGTTGGGGGGCAGGGTGGGGAGCCATTTTTGGACATGTTAAGTTTGAGATGCCTATGGCATATCCAGTTTAAAATGTCCAATAGGCAGTTTGGTAGGTGAGATGGGAGTTCAAAAGAAAAAAACAGAGTAAGGCTAGATATGTATAGATCTGAAAGTCATCTGCATGGAAATGATGAATTCCTGCAGAGATTAAAAGAGCTAGAGGTTTTGTGATTCTTTGAGCGGAGAATCCCAGGAGAATTGTTCTTACCTTGCCTGGTTGCCTGATAAAAATGTGGACTATAGACCATGGGAGAGTCTTTTGGAATAACAGGATGTTGCACGGATGGATGAATGAATGAATGAATGAATGAATGAATGAATGAATGAATGAATGAAAAAGCTTTTAATTAAGTGTTTATTATGCACAAAGCACTATGCTATATCTTGGGAACACAAATGGAAAAGCAAGGTACTCCCTGCTCTCAAGGAACTAACATTCTAATAAAGGGATAAAGGAAAAAGATACTCTGTTAACATCCTTCAACTGACAAAAAGCAGCAGATGAACACAGAATCAGCAGAGAATAATGGTTATTCCAACAAGCATCCGTGCTTTGTTTTCCTCCTTTTAGTAAAATTCTTTTTTCATATTGTGAACTGTATACTTGCAAATGGAAAATTGGTCTCAGCATCCCAAGGGGCCAAGAACCATCAAGGAAAGTAATCATAAAGTCCCCCAGCTCAGACAGAGTTCGTAAAGATAATTCCCTCTTAAAGAAGAAAGACAAACTATATCAAGAATGTTGGAACTATGAAAGTGGGAATGTCCTTTCAACGCCAAATAATATCATGTCATAAGATATTGGATAGGCTTTGAGACAGGTATGACAACTCCAACCTGAATAGAAAATTGGCTTTAGTCTCAGCATAACAGGGTATTGAAACATGCCCAGATCAGCTAAGGAGGGACCACAATCTGGGAGAAGACATTTTTCATTCCAGGAGTAGACTTTTTCAATTTGCTGCCTAGCTGGAATAGGCAGCCAGACTGGGACAGTCTTCTTTTTTTAACCTCCATAGAGGGTAAAAGTCACATTCAGCCACAACATTGAATGTTATGAATTGGTTGGGGGAAGGACCCTCTTGCCCTCCTCACCTCTCTTACCCTATGGCTCTGGGAATCAAGCTGGGGGTTGTGTTTTGGTTTGGTTAGTTTGTACTTTTAGATTCTTGGTGCAGATGATGGAGTCCCCATTAGACCCAGAAGTCCAACCCCTGATGACCTGGGAGGCAGGATCCCAGGCCAAATGAGCTAGCCCAGTATGGAAGCCCTAAGAAGTCATAAAAAAGCATTTAACACTTGGAGCTTGAGACTGTGCTTTGTAGTAAATGAGCTAAGATATAAATCCTATTCCCCTCTCCTCCCCAGAGCATGAGAGAGCTGAAGGGTATATATTATGCCCCTAGGTTTTGGGAGAGATGTTTGTATGCCTACTCCTGCTATACTTTTGAGATAAATATTTCTTTATAAAAGCTAATCTAAGTGCTTAAATTGAAGTGGAGTACAAGGGACCCCTTACAATTAGTAGAAGGATGTTGGTTGTGGCTGGAGCCAATGACAGAGAAACTAAACACCCCTAAATCCCTTTAATACTGGAGAGGCATTGGGGAGGGGTGAGATGTAACATACCTGATCTTTAAGCATTAGTGCTAGGGTAGACACGATTTATATGAGGGAATACTTGTCTTAAAGGCTCTCCCCCAAATCCTTCCAAATACCTGTAAAAAAATGACTCTAAACAAATTCTAGACCTACAGAACCCACAAAATGGCAGAGTGAAACAAATCTCCAGCCCAAGACAATCTCGAAGATTGACAGGAAGGATATATTGCACCAGACTGGGAGCAGAATGCAGTCGAGCCATGACCATGCTGACACAGACTCCAGAGCAGGGGACTGACTCACTGGCAGTTGTGGCAGTTTCCAGGCTTCTCTACCCACAAACATCAAACACAACCTAGAAGGTCAGTGGGAAAATTCTGTGGAACCTGGGTGAAAGAGGAGTATGTCTGGTTGGGTTCCAGCTCTAACCCTAGCTCAGGATAGTAGAGGTAGTGGTGGCAACAGTGCCAGCAGTAATAGCAGCAGCAGCAGGGGCTGCTTCTGGAGCTCTAGACCCACAGACAGTGGGGGATCTAGTGGCTGATACAAAATCCCTGAAGCCTAGGAAAGTACACCCACATCCACATGCACTTCACCCTCTAGCACCTTGTCTATTCAGGGATCAAAGGGCTTGAAATATGATATTTCAGAGGTCAAAAGAGCTATGATTAAAACCAAGAATCATCTACCCACCAAAACTGGGTATAAAACTTCAAGGGAAAAGATGGACATTCAAAGAAATAGAGGGCTTTCAAACATTCTTAATGAAAAGATCAGAGCTGAATAGAAAATTTGACTTTCAAATACAAGACTCAAGAGAATCATGAGAAGGTAAACAGAAAAGAGAAATCACAAAGAACTTATTAAAGTTGAACTATTTACATTCTTACATGGGAAGATGATATTTGTAACTCATGAGACCTTTCTCAATATTAGGGTAGTTGGAAGAGAGAGAGAGTGTGTACAGGGTGAGTTGAATATGAAGGAATATCTAAAAAATAAAATTAAGGTATGAGAGAAGGATATATGGGAGGAGAAAGGGAGAGATAGAATGGGATAAATTATCTCACATAAAAGAGACAAGAAAAAGTTTTCACAATGGAGGGGAAGAGAAGGGAGGTGAGAGGGAATGAGTGAACCTTACTCTCATCAGATTGGCCTTAAAGAGGGAATAACATACACACTCAGTTGGGTATCTTAACCCTACAGGAAAGTAGTGGGGTAGGAAATAAGAGGGGGGTGATAGAATGGAGGGCAGATTGGGGAATGGGGTAGTCAGAAGCAAACATTTTTGTAAGGGGACAGGGTCAAAGAAAAAAATAGAATACATGACAGAGCAGGATAGGATGGAGGGAAATATGGTTATTCTTTCACAACATGACAATTGTGGAAATGTTTTGCATAATTACCCATGTATAACTTATATTGAGTTGCTTGCCTTCTCAATGAGGGTGGGTGGGGAGGGAAGAAGGGAAAGAATTTGGAACTCAAAGTTTTAAAAACAAATGTTAAAAAATTGTTTTTACATGCAACTGGGAAATAAGATATACAGGCAATGGGGTACAGAAATCTATCTTGCCCTATAAGAAAGTTAGGGGGAAGGGGATAAGAGAGGGGGTGATAGAAGGTAGCTCAGACTAGGAGAAGGGGTAATCAAAATACATGCCATCTTGGGGTTGGGGGAGGGGAGAGATGGGGAGAAAATTTGGAACTCACAATCAGGGTGGAAATGAATGTTGAAAACTAAAAATTAATTAATTAATTTTAAAAGCTCAAAAAAAAAAAGACTGGCAGGTGTCAGACAGTAAAAAACTGAAATGACTGTCAGAGATCAAAAAGGCTTTTGATGTCAGATATCAAAAAGTCTCCAACTCTTCATGACTCCATTTGGGGGGACTTCTTGGCAAAGATACTGGAATGATTTGCCATTTTCTTCTCCAGTTCATTTTACATGTGAGGAAACTGAGGCAATCAGGGTTAAGTGACTTGCCCAGGGTCACATAGCTAGGAAGTGTCTGAGTCTTGAGATTTGAACTCACAAAGATGAGTCTTCCTGACTCCAGTCCCAGGACTCTATCCACTTAGCTGCCCCCCCCCCATTAAGAATGAGACATCGTCCAGTACAGTACATGAATACTTGAAAGTATAAGACAATCATTTGGGATCATAGTGAATACTGAGGATGTGGACATCAAATTCCCAACTTCAAGCTATGAAGAGGTTGAAAAAGTCTCAAACTCCATAAAGAAGTTAGAAAAAGGTGCTATAGAAATCAGTTTTTAAAAAATACAGGCACAAAGATGTTAGAATGAATTAATCATGTTAGGCTTGCTCAAATGATTAGGGGTCCCTGGATAATGGACAGTCTTTGCAGCACCTACACTTGTTTCAAAAACAGAATATGATTCCCAATTTCTCATAAATAATAGGAATTATCAGAGAAGAAAATCAAAAAGTCAAAGGGAGTTAACCAGAAGAACTAAAGGTTAGACCAAAAGGCCTACTTGCTTCCAACGCAGATATTTAGCTATTGGTAACCAATGTGAAGGAGGAGCTAATCAAAAAAAGGTCAGGCTGAAAAATTTAATTCAAAACTACACTCCTAGAATTGAAAATGTTGAAGCTCAGGGGTGAAGGTCATCCCCTGGAATTCTACCAAGAGGGCTTCCCACTTTTCTTACCTCCCATTAAAGAAAAATTGAGAAAAAGAAAAAAAAAAACAAAACCCTTGTCATTTCTTTCTTTGGATCATTATAGTCTTACCTGGATTTCTCTAGAAAAATCTATAAAATACAGCTTCTATATATTTTTTCCTAGTTCTCCCCATATGGTACTGCCACAAGGGTACTTAACGTACAACATGGAGCTCAGGGAGGGCAATGAGCTTTCCTTCCACAAAGATATTCAATGTATGAGATGGGTATCAATGAGGTAATAGACTTATACTCAACATACAACATGAGCATCAGAGGGATAATGGGCTTCCCTCCCACAAAGGTCCCCAGTGTACAACATGAACATAGTGGGCAGGGTTAATGGGCTTCCCCCCACACACAAAGGTATTCAATGTACAATATGGCCATCAGGAGACTTCCCTCCTACAAAGGTCCTCAATGTACAACATGAGCATCAGTGATACAATGGGCTTGTCTCCCACAAACGTATTCAGCGTATAACACAGCTTTTTTCTTGTCAGAGTGAGCAAGATTGACATCTGCATATTGAATGTACCCAGAAAGACATCTGTATATAAAGTGTACCTTATACCCAACCAATCAATACAGTATTTATTAGATCAGGCACTGTTATATTGTGCCAGGCATTGTGCTAAGTGTCAGGGCCCAGAAACTAAGGTATGATAGACTGACTTTAGGAAGTAACAAAGGGAAACCAGACTGAGCATAGAAGCCATTTTGCTCAATCACTTTCCCTGGATCCATCCCCTCCAGGACCCATTGGGCAAGAACCAAAGTCACCGTAAGGTGTTAAAAGGTTCAGGGGTGCTTATCATTATATCTGAATCATTTATTAGCAAAACTTGAAGCATACACCATTGCAAGCTTTGAGAGCTCCATGACATTTAAAGGTACCACCCATATCACTAACGTATGGTGTCACAGTTAGAATTTCCAAGAAAGGACATAGGTATTAGGGAAAGCATAGACATGACTACTTTGGTGAGCCCCAACCCCATCAGTATTTCTGGCATTTCATTTTTTGGAGAAATTCAATCCTCTTCAAAGTATCTGAGTATTATAGTAGCAAGCAGGAACTCATTGTCTACCCTGCTTCTTCTACTGTAACTTATAAGGGAATAGAAGGCAGAGTTGACAGCACCCATACAGAAGATCCCTGGAACTTCAAGGCTGATAAGATTTAAGCTGTCAGCATTACTGGTGGATCCTGAGAGATCTGATATGAAAGACTTCCCATTACACAAAAGATAGAAAAACTATTTAAAGAAAAAACTCACTATTAGTTGTAGACAGCTTTCACTGTATAAGCAGCATGTAGAATATTGTGGGACTAAGGGTGGTCTTAGGAGCTGACCCCCAAAGAAGGGACAGTTTATTCTCTTTTTAAAAAATAGTTTTCAATTAAGAGGGATTTATGTTTTCTCCTTCCCTCTTCCCCTACCTCCATTTTAAAAATTGAAAAAAAAAGAGACAAGGGAACCAATCCTTTGACTCGTTATACTACCAATTAGATTTCTCCAGGAAAATTTGTAAAATACAGCTTAGGTAAGTTTCTGGGTAGGTGTCCCTAGATTTGAGTTATAGCATTCTCTCCAACAAAGGTTGGTATGGCCCTTTCAGTCAAAGGGCCGCATTTGAGGACCTAGAGGGTCACATGTGGCCTTGAGGCTGCAGGTTCCCCACCCCTGTTATAGCTTTTACTTGACCCACTGCAGAAAATACACAACACAAAAGACTAATAGGCACACATGAGCAAATACAAGTAACCTTTAGAGCAACTCTTTATGTGGTGACAAAGAATGGGAAACCAAAGGGATACCCATAAATAGGGGAATGACTGAACAAGTTATGGCATTTGTATGCAATGGAATACTTTTATACCATAAGAAATGATAAAGGAGATGGTTTCAGCGGGATAAGCAGCCATGTAGTGCAATGGACAAAACAAAGGATGTAGAATCAAGAAGATCCAAGTTCAAATTCTGTCTCAGATGCTAGTTGTGTGATCCTGGGCAAGTCACTTAACCTCTCTGTGCCTCAGTTTCCTTACCTGTAAATGACAATAATAACAGCACCTGCCACAGAGTTGTTATGAGAATGAAATCAGTTAACATATAAAAAGTGTTTTGCAAGCCTACATACACTATGTAAATGCTAGCTATTATTATTATTTCAGAGAAGCATGCAAATATTTGTATAAATTGATTTTGATGGAAGTGATCAGAACCAGAAAAACAATTTATTAAAAACAGCAATATTGTAAAGATGAACAACTTTAAAAGCTTTAGAAAATCTGATCAACCTGATGACCAATCACAGTTCCAGGAGACTCCGAATGAAACATGCTACCTACCTTCTAATACAGAAGTGATGAACTCAGAGTTCAGATTAAGATATATTTTTCTAGACATGGTTAATGCATGAATTTCTTTTCATTGACTATGCATGTTTGTAACAGGGGATTTGTTATTTTCCACTTTCTCAACAATATTGAGAGTAGGAGGAGGGAAAGAATATGCATCTCAAAATAAAATAAAATTGAATTTTTAAAAAGAAAAAGTGCAAGCAACATAAAACACTCAAATGACCTATCAGATTCATTAAACTCCTTTCTAAAAGGTATAATCCCAGTGTGTGACTGTTGAACAAATATTCCTCATTCATCTCAAACTTGCAGTATCTAAACAATTCACAATATCATGGAGATCCATATTCTCCTCTTCTCCCGTGGCACAGCTTCAATCCTACAGCTAAAATTGGACCCTATTGATAGCTTTCCTCATCTTTAAGTTCCTTACATAAAAAACAAAACATGCTTTTAATGAAAGCTTCTTCTGATGGAAGACTAGAACCCAAGTCACAAATCAAGAATTCTCAAAGTCAATTTCACTCTGAGGCTAGAAAGTCCTATTCTTCATGATTGATAGTCTCTTATCTATCCTCCGAAAAGAAAATGGAAAGAGAAGAAAGCAGCCAGGAATTAGAGGTTCAGCAACTCCTCTCTCAGATTCACTTAACTTGTAATTGACTTATCCTGTGAGTTTCCATTCTCCAGCTTTTGAGGGGAATGGTGTAAGGACATAAAAGTGTTCTTTCCTCACCTTTACTGCATTTTACTTTAGAAGTTCATGAGAGAAAGCAGTCATAAAGAAAAAAAGGTGAGCCATTTTACAACTCATTCATTTAGACCACAAAGAGGATGATTCCTCTAACTCTAATACATTCCCTTCTGCTCAATCACCCATCCTTTTAGAGGCAGTCCCACTCAGTGGAGACCAATCAGAAAAGCCTCCCTGCATCTGGAGTCTCTTAGAGGGTCACATATGGCCTTGAGGCCACAGATTCCCCATAGCTGGTATAGCCTTTACTTGACCCACTGTGAACAGACCACATCACTCCAGGAAAGGTGATTCCTTTTGACAAAGGTCCGAGTTGACTGAAGGAACTCATCAAATTTATCTTGGGTTCCCCAATCAACCTCCATTCTATTAGGTTGCCTGGTTTCCTACACTAGCAGTGTGAACTCAGGTAAATCAAATAAAAACACTAGACAGAATATGACTTTGCAGCTCTCATCATGCCCATTCTATAATATATACTGGGAGAAGGGAGGTGGGGAGAGAAATGGTGGAAAGAACTAAGAACTGGGTCACAAACCAGGAACACTCCCCCAACACACCACAGTGACTATATAATTCCTGAAATTCACGAGTATGAGCACCAGTCTCTGTCTTGGCCCACATTTACTCTGCTATTGTGCCAAAACTCACACCTGAAACACACATTTATTACAGTTGCTACTTCATTTCTCACTCTACCATCCCCTGTAACCAGAGGTACCCATCCTGGGTCACACATACCAGCAAATCTACCACTTGATGCTCCTAAATACCCTCCCTAGACTTTCAATTATTCCCCTTTCCACATAGGCTCACAATTCAATTCAATAAGATTTATTGCATAACTAACCTAGCATATTTAGGGCATTGTGCTAGATAAATACAAAGGGAAAAAAAACCAGTTCCTACCTTCAAGGAGTTTACATATTACTCCACATTTGGCATTTAAGGCAGCTGGTGACATAGAAGAAAGAGTGCTGGGCCTAGAGTCAGAAAGTCCTAGAGTCAAAACCAAGCCTGGCAAATGAAGAGATGGCTGTGCTGTAAAGAGAGGCTACAGGAGGAGTTCTTTGCTTTGCCCTCCAGCTCTCCAATCAGAGGGGGAGAAACAGCTGAGGGTACTGATGAGGCATGAGTACCAAAGCTGAAGCAATCTTCATAAAGATGAATTCCCTGATGATGAGCTAAAACCAAATAGGGCAGCTGGTGGCAAATGAAAAGATGGCTGTGATTTTGAGCCCTCTATAAAGGGAGGTTGTAGGAAGAGACTAGGCCCTTCAGACTTGGAAGTTGTCTCAGGACCAGTGAGTCACCATATGCTGCCCTGCCAGACAGATATGACTCCATATGGAGGTGAAAGAGGCCAAGTCTACTCAAGTTAAGTGTTGAAGTATCTTTGTTGAATATTCCTTCTATACTATAGCTAAGCAAATCTCCTTTCGTTAACTGTTAAATAACCTATCATTGTCTCATTTCATTACAAAAATTAACCTAAACAACAGGATACCAACCTGAGATAGGCCTGCCCATTATCTCCATTCACAGGTGGAGAAACTGAGGCACAGGATCATACATCAAGGAGAGGCAAATGGCTTCACAGACACCTTATGGTGTCTTCTGTGTCTGAGGACCCAAGCTGAGGATACAATGTTATTAGGGCACAGAAATATTGCAAATAAATGTAAAAAGACAGAAATGATAAAAACATCTTTTATACACCATAAAGAAAGAAAATAGTAACTATTTAAGGGAGCACAAACAAAAGACACAAACTCACACTAATCATGTCTAAAACTTTGTATCTCTATGCAATTAGAATGCATAAATAATAAATAGAATTTATTTATTTAAATTAAATTCTATTTTATTTAAATAGAATAAATGCACTTCTCTGTCAGGAGCTGGACAGCATGGTTCCTTATCAATTATCTGGAATCAGCGATGGTTGTCACCTTGACCAGAGTTCTTAAATCTTCCAAAGTGATTTGTCTTTATAATGTTGTTTTCATGACAGAAATTGACCTGCTGTCAATTTCTTCCTTTACTTCCTTTACATCAATTCATACACATTTTCCCAGATTTCTCTGACACTGTTTCTTTCATTACTTTATAGCATCATAGTATTCCATTCTATTCCTAGACCGTAATTTGTTCAACTATTTTTGAATTGATGGGCACTCCCTTTCTAGGTCCCCAGTCAACTCATGACCCTATGCCAATGAAGTTACAGATTGAGGCCTTATCCAGTCCTTATCCTCTACTTCCTGGAGTCAAGTGCCCTAGGTGCCCTGAGACCCCAACGGTCACTTCCCCTCTCATTAAGGCACTCAGATTCCCACCAACAAATAGACCCCTCCCTCCTCCAGACCTTTTCTCCTACACAGACTTTATAGACAGTTTCTAAAGGGAAGAAACTTCCACTGCTAAACCCACCCCTACCCACCTCCCTTCCTGCCAGTGTTGAGGAGGAGGCTGCCCTCCCCACTGGAGCTATTGGTGGGCATAAGGAAGGGGATAGGTAGAGTGGGCCTTGCTAGGACAACCTTGGCAGTCCTGAGGTCTGGGTGTCTAATTCTGGAGCTTTGAGAGAAGCATTTGAGGGGAGGGTGTCTGAAGTCTTTCCCAAGGGGCCCCAAGAGGTCCCTCTAGTTTGTGCTACTAGTCCAGAAGGCATCTGAATTTTTACTTCAATCCCATTAAACTGAAAAGAACTGTGAAAAGACTAACTAGGAATCTGAATTGTTTAACTAGGAATCGTGGATTATCACATTGGAGAAGCCAATTGCATTTGCTGTTTTGTGTCTTTACCTAAAACTTCCTATCTCAGTGGACAGTAATACACTCTTTAAGAAGGTATTTATTAGGTAGCGACCTTTAATTCTTAGTAATACTGTGGAGACAATTAAGTCAAGAGCTTGTGAAGTTAACGACATGAATATTATCTATGTCTCAGTTGGTTAATAATTTAAAGAAAAATTCTTTTGTGGCCCAAATTGTAAATGCTTTAAAAAGAAGTATCACCTGACCAAAAGTTTGAATTGTTTTATCTGTTATAAACTGTATTAAAAATGAAAAATAAAATTTTAAAGAAAAAGGTATTTATTAAGTGTACATACTGGTATACACAACATCTGTAATGTCTGGTGTACAAATTGCTACCACCAATGACCTAGTGTCTGAGTGGGACATATTACTCGCTTATTACAGGATCTAAACTTTGGGACAAAACAAAATGGTTGTAAATTGCATATCACACATCGTTTAAAACAACTTTGCTTCCCAATACCATAATTGTCTAATTGTCATAGTTTGACTAGACTTCACAAACACCTGAATGCCCTTACTACCTAGGAGAGGCAAGCAAGTTTTAATTGTATACTTTTGGATAAAGCCAATACTGTAGTTTCAGACTGGAATGTACATAATAGCCTAAAAAGAGACCTCTAATAGGTATAATTAGAAAAGCTACTCTTCTGGTTATTCAATCAGCACCAAGTGTTTGGGGGAATGTTCCACAAAATATTTTGCATTAGACAAACACCTAAGAACTCTCTCCTCCTCCTTAATTAGTGAGATGATCTAACAGGATGATACATTCCAATGGGACAAAACAATGCTGTGAGGACCAAAATTTCTTTAAGGACCAACTATACAGGTGACCTCATTTAAAAATGTTAACTAGGCAATTCAAGGAAACAAGAATTCCTTCTAATCTATCGACATGGAAATATGCCTGTAGGTTCTCAAGTTAGGAGCCCAGACACTCACAGTGCATTTCCTATATCTTGGTTCTGATTTAAGGACCTTGGAAAGCCCCACAATTGAAAGTGGGACTGAATAATCTAGCACCAGGGGTGGGGAACCTGTGGCCTCAAAACCACATGTAGCCCTCTCAGTCCTCAAGTATGGCCCTTTGACTGAATCCAAACTTCACACACTTGAGGACCTTGAGGGCCACATGTGACCCCAAGGCCACAGGTTCCCCACCCCTGGTCCAGCTTGATGCATAGGAGCTCAAATCCCCAGGGAATCCCAGTCAGTGTGTAGTAAGTATTCCTGGAATAATATCAGATATTTGTGGAACTGGACTTTCCAACTTTTACAACTATCCAGTAAGAGTGTGCACAAAATTTTGAGATGGAGGTACAGTTGTAAAACTTCATTAGATTTGTTGGATTCAATAAATAATAACAAGTACATAGAGTTTATGACTTGGTATTGATTAGCAGGTAAAAACTGAAATACTAGAATTAATAAATTTTTTGCCACAGTTCAGTTCTTCTTGACAATGAGCTACCTGAACTATCCTTTATACTGCCAAGTTCTGGCAGGCAGAGAACTAAAAGACTCTTCCCTTCTTGAAGGTACTGAGGCAGACCGCTACACTGATGACACAATGTTCACTGGGCCAGATGGGGTCATAGTAAGCAGAGGCCCTGTGTAGATTAGATGCTGGCCTATATTAAGGATAAGGAGCAGGAAATCAACCTAAGAAAATCCAGTCTGCTCCTGTTTTAGAGCATATGGTGGGTGGAAAAAATTCAGAGGATTCTAGGCACAATCCAGAATTAGCTACTAGTACTCACTTTCCCACAACCTAAGACAGATTCCCAGAGGACTCTTAAGGTTTTGGAGAACACACATTCCCACCTTGGTGTCATGATGGTCCAATCTACTGAGTCATCTGCCAGCCCATCTCTTTTGAGTGGGGCCTAGAAAAGGATATAGCCCCAGAGGATCTGAAGCAGGCTGTCTGGAAGACTCTACTCTTGGACCCTCATGACCTTGTGAGACCCATCTTATCTCCTATAAAGACCAGGAAGAGTGGAACATTTGTCAGACACCAAGAGGAAGCCAGAACAAGGATTTCTAGAGTTGTGAGTTCCCCAAAGCGGCCACTTAATATACCACTTGTGAAAAATAGATGCCTTGCCTATTACTGGACCCTAATTGGTACTGCACAAATAATACAAGGTCATACAATCACCCTTTGTCCAGAGTAGCCAATTATGTGTTGGTGAATGCAAGATGGCCCCTCTAATAAGATAGTCTGGGCATGAATATGCACCATAATTAAATGGAAACAGTACATTTGGAATGGTGCTCACTCCAGTCTCTGCATCATTAGTGTCCTTCACAAACAGGTTGTGACTATGCCAACATCTAAGACTTCTAGTCCAGACCTTGAAACTGTATTTCTTCTGCTAACCCAATGGGCTCCAACCAAAAGGACCTGGATTCTGAGGAATGCAGATTTATCTGGTTTACTGATGCTCCATCTGCTACAAGAGAAATATGGACTTCAGCAGCCACATATACAGTAATAGGTGATACCCTAGGGAATGGGGGCTGTGACAAGTCCTCTGGGTATGCTGTTTCAAACTATATAACTGACCTGTGAGGGAGCCTTAAAGGATAGAGAGGAAAAGATCTTTATCTACCTAGATTCCTACATGGTGGTCATGGGTCTATCTGACCAAGTGTTCCAGGGCCTAAAAAAAACAGGATCTTATAAGGTCTCTCCTCTTTGGGGATAGGACCAATGGAGGAATTTTGCTGATACCTCCCTTTGCATGAGGCTGTTTGTAGAGAATGTAAGTACCTATCAGAGACATCATACGCCCTCTGCTGAAATGAACGATGAAATTGGAGCCATTACAAGAATAGCAGAGATTGGGAAATTGGTCTATTGTTAATCCAGACACAGGGACTCTGGTACCATGTTATGCTGAATTCAGGATCATGTGATATCCCCTAACTAAAGATAAGGCAGCTATTCCTGCCTAGCTGAACTCTTTGTGTCAGCTGGAGCACTCACCTAATCCAAGTGGTCCTCACCTGTCCCCAGTTGGCAAACTGACTTTTCTATATCATCTAAGGACCAAAATTTTTCCCCTACCAATCAACAGCTGCATCTTCATGCCTCTGACTACCCAATTCAGGTGCTGACCTGCCAGAAGCTATGTCTGTGATAGATCACTGCCACCCTAGGAAGGGGAAAGGCTCTATGGTACAAAGATTTCTTGGATCCAGTTCCAAGAAGACTCACTCAATAAGAATGTACTGCTTTTGGGAATAGCTCCAGCTGACCCTCTCTGGTCCATCCTTATTCCTTCCCTAGTTCAGAGTCAACTGGACCTTAAGAACTTTATTCCTAAGAGAGCTCCATATACCCTGAGGAGAAAAAAAATAAAGTCCTGTTCAATTAACATATTTTCTTTTCTCTAGAATTGTTCAGATATAAAGGGCTTCCTAGAAAGAGTCTTTCAGAAATTAAAGATATCTATAATCATATGAAAAAATGCTCTAAATCACTATTGATTAGAGATGCAAATCAAAACAACTCTGAGGTGCCACATCACACCTATCAGATTGGCTAACATGACAAAACAGGAAGATGATAAATGTTGCAGAACATGTGGGAGAGTTAGAACACTAATTCATTGTTGGTGGAGCTGTGAGCTAATCCAACCATTCTGGAGAGCAATTTGGAGCTATGCCCAAACAGCTACAAAAATATGCATATCCTTTGACACAGCAATATCGCTTTTGGGACTCTATCCCAAAGAGATCATAGAAATGGAAAAGGGTCCCACATATACAGAAATATTTATAGCAACTCTCTTTGTGGTGGCCAAAAACTGGAAATCAAGGGGATGCCCATCAATTGGGGAATGTCTGAACAAGTTGTGGTATATGAATGTAATGGAATATTATTGTGTTATGAGAAACGATGAACAGGAAGACTTCAGAGAAGCCTGAAAAGACATATAAACTGATGCTGAGTGAAAGGAGCAGAACCAGGAGAACTTTGTACACAGCAACAACCACAGTGTGCAAGGAATTTTTCTGGTAGACTTAGTACTTCACTGAAATGCATGGACTTAAAAAATTTCCAGTGAACCCTTAAGGCAAAACATTTTCCACATCCAGAGAAAGAACTACAGAATTGGATTGCAGATAGAAACAGACCATTTTCTTTTGTATTATGTTTTGTTTTGTTTTGTTTTATGGTTTCATTAATTTTAATTCTTCTATGCAACATGCGTTTCATAGGAATGTACATGTAGAACCTATATAAGATTATACACCATCTCAGGGAGGGAGTGGGGAAGGAAGGGGAAATGAGAGGGAGGGAGTGGAAAAAAATCTAAGATATGTGGAAATGATTGTTGAACAGTGAAAACAAATAAAATAATTCAATTTAAAAAATAAAAATACTTTCAAAATTGTAAAAAAAATAAAAATAAAGTCTTTCAGAGGACCAAAGGGTGGAATTATTAGGAAGTGCCTTGCTGTCTAACAGCGGGGTAACAAGTGAAACAGACACTATACAACTGTGATGAATGTGTATTTCCTTGGAAGAAAGGGAATCCCCTAACTGATTTTGTGGTAATTCAGAGTCCCTATTTTAAGGTAATGGGGTCCTTATCCCTATGGAAAAATGGAGCAACCCTTGCACAGAAGCAAAGGAATAAATATTTATTATCATCCCTATAATGAGACTCTCAAGGAGAGAAGGATATTTTGGAAAATAAGCCAGATAATACTGAAGGATGGTGTGGGGTGGGATTGTGGGGAGAAACCAGTGAGAATGGTATGGGGAAAGCCTCCAGCAACTTTGATCCTGGGACAGGTTGCATGCAAGCCCTCTTAGCCACTTTACTCTAGATGGCCCTTATGTGTTATAAATTGAGGACTATGCCAGAGATTGTGCTATGGCTGTGTGGTTTCTGGTTCTGCTCCTACCCACTGTCACTTTCCATTAAGAGAATCACTGTGAATTGTAAAGATTTAATATCAGTCACCACATGAACCAGTTTGATGAGGGTAAAGGAAAAGCCCAGAATTTTTGATCTTCATTTTCTTCCACATTATTTGGTTATACCTTCAGGCATCCATTTAAAAAAAATGTTGTTGTAGGATAATTTGTTTTTCTATCTTTTTTTGTTTATCTCTCCACCATACCAATCTTTCTCTGCCAGTACAGACTAGCTCGGGATGTTTGTATCTACAAGGCTAGGATTATCCAGTAAAAGCCTTAAAGTTATTTAAATGTTGGAAATTCCTCTAGAACAGTGATGTCAAACTCAAATAGAAACAGAGGCTTGTGAGCTCTATATTAAGTTAGAAAATTACATATTAACATTATCTATATTCTATTGTATCTTTGTTTATTTTATTAAATATTTCCAATTACATTTTAATCAGGTTTGGGTCACACTCTAGAGTGTTGCTTGCAAGCAACATGTTTGACACCTCTGCTCTACCCTACAAAGGATAGGAGGTGATGTCATCACTTTTGACCATACATATACCCCAACCATGTGAGTTAGGGTAGTTTTTTCCTTGGAAAGTGACTAAACTGTCCCTAGGATTTGACCGGCTGGAAATAATATGTGCACATGGAGAGATCATACAAAATAAATATAAGGAGTTAGAGAGGGCACTAAGGGAACCAAGAAAGGCCTTATGTGGAAAGTGATGTTTGAGCTAAGTCTTAAAGAAAACAAGGTGTTCTATAGGTAAGGAGGGAGAACGTTCCAAGTATGCAGGAAACCCTGTGCAAATACAGGAGACAAGTGTTGTATAGGAGGAACAACAAGAAAGCTCCTGTGGCTAGACCACAGTATAGGAAGAGGCAAAATAACGAGTATAGGACAGAGTATAGGAAATAATGAGGCTGAAAGGTAGGTTGGGACCAGGGTATTAAGGGATTTAAAAACCAAAGAGTGGAATTATCCTTCATTCTAAAAGCAATAGAGAGCCTAGAGTTTATTGAGCAAGGGAATAACCTGTCTTGTAGGAAAATCACTCAGGCAGATTTATGGGTTGGAGTGGGAAGAGACCTGAAGCAGGTAGACCAATTAGGCTGCTACTGCAACAATCCAGGAGAGAAAAGATGAGACCCTAGAGTAAAGTAGTAACTGTGAGTAGTAAGAAAGGAGCACATTATACCAAAGGTATACTGTACAGGTAAAAAATGGTGAGACAGGCATGGTAAGAAGGGAGATTGGAGAATTGAGGATAACGCCAACATTGCAGTCTTTAGAGACTTGAAAGTTAGAGCAACACTTGACAAAAATAGGAAAATTTAGTAGAAGGGTCTGTTTGAGTTTGGAAGAGAGCAAAGAAATAATGATATCTGTTTGGGACATGTTGAATTTATGATGTCGATGAGACATCCAGTTTGAAATGTCCAATAGGCACTTTGTGGTGTGATACTGGGGCTTTACAAATGAAGTGATTTGAGAATATAGGAGAAACATAGATTTACAACATAGTTGGGGAGAGTTGAAGACAAGACTAACTACATGATCCAAGTTTTAAATTCAGTAAGATGTTGAAGAAGAGGGAGAATAAAGGATAATCAATCATTAAGGGTCTAACCTCAGAGTTGTAGGGTCATAGATTTTTTAGAAGGAACTAAGGTCCACAAAAGAGAGAAAACTTGCCCAAAGTGATACAGTGAATTAGTCAGTTATTAATGGGAGAATTGAGACCAGAACTTGAGTCTTCTCTCTACCAATTTAATGGATTTTTTCCACTACAATAACACCATGCATGTGTTCATATGTGTATGCATGCACACGCACACACACACGCATGCAGAGACACCTTTTACTTTTTTTTCATTAATATTCAAAATATTTGTCATTTGTCATTCCAAGTAAATTCAAAGGGTAGACTCTGGAGGACTGAGACATCATGAAAAGGTGAAACTAACAAAATAAGTGAGAAGTATGACTGGTTTGTTGTTGCTGCTGTTGTTTTAATCATGGGTGTTAGCTGAAAAAGGCAGAAAGCTAGAACACTGAGAGGAACTTATATATAAGAACAGAGAGAAGACAGGGTAACTAGGCGGTGCATTGGATAGAGTGTCAGACCTGGGGTCAGAGACTCCCCTTCCTGAGTTCAAATCTAGCCTCGGACACTAACTAGCTGTGTAATCCTGGGCAAGTCACTTAACTTGTGTTTCTCACTTGCCTCATCTATAAAACTAATTGGAGAAGGAAATAGCAAACCACTCCAGTATTTTTGCCCAGAGAATCCCAAATAGGGTCATGAAGAGTTGGACACAACTTAAAAAAAAAACTGAACAGAGAGAAGCTATATACATAGAAAGTTATGAGACAAAGTGTATCATCAAAAGTGCGATGAGGAAGGCCAAATAAAGTGCTATGAGACATTCAAAGAAGGAATAATTTATTTTCCAACAAGAGTATCAGGTAAGGTTGTGACAGTTGAGCCAGATCTTTTAAGGTCAACAGATGGGGATGGAAAAAAGGGAAAATAAGGAAGGACATGCATTCTTGGCATGTCTGGCATTACCTGAAAAGGAGACATCACTCTGCTCACAAATCAGTGAGGACATACATTTGCCCACAGCTGCCATCTATGTCTGTTTGAGCAGCTTCAGTACCTCTCCTTTCCTTTAATATTGATTTATTTATTTTTAGTTTTCAACAGTCACATACATAAGATTTTGAGTTCCAAATTTTCTTCCCTCCCCAAGACAGAATGCAATCTGATATAATCTCTACACGTACAATCATGTTAAACATATTTTTCACATCGGTCATGTTGTGAAAGAAGAATTAGAACCAATGGGAGGAACCGTGAGAAAGAAGTAACAAAAAGGGAGAGTAAATAGTATGCTTCAATCTGCCTTTCAGACTCCATAGTTCTTTTCCTGGATGTGAATAGCATTTTCCATCATGAGTCTTTTGGAGTTGTCTTAGATTATTGGATTGTTGAGAAGAGCTAAGTCTATCAAAGTCATTGCACAATGTTGCTATTACTGTGTACAATGTTTTCCTGGTTCTGCTCATTTCAATCAGTAACAACTTATGTAAGTATTTTCAGGTTTTTCTGACGTCTGCCTGCTCATCATTTCTTACAGAACAATAGTATCCCATTACATTCATTTACTACGACTTGTTCAGCCATTCCCTCCCTAATTGATGGGCAACCCCTCAATTTCCAATTCTTGGCCACCACAAAAAGAACTGCTATAAATAGTTTTATACAAGTGGGCCCTTTTCCCATTTTTGTGATCTCTTTAGGCTACAGACCTAGAAGTGGTATTGTTGGTTGAAAGGGTATGCACAGTTTGATATCTCTTTGGGCATAGTTCCAAATTGCTCTCCAGACTGGTTGGATTGGTTCACAACTCCACCAACAATGCATTAGTATTCCAATGCTCCCATATCTTCTCCAACATTTATCATCTTCCTATTTTGTCATCAGATAGGTGTGATGTGGTATCTCAGAGTTGTTTTTAATTTGCATTTAATTTGCATTAATAGTGATTTAGAGCATTTTTTCATATAATTATAGATAGCTTTAATTTCTTCATCTGAAAACTGCTTGTTCATATCTTTTGACCATTTATCGATTGGGGAATGACATATTCTGATCAAATTGATTCAGTTTTTTATATATTTTAGAAATGAGGCCTTTATCAGAGACTGGTTGTGAAAATTGTTTCCCAGCTTTCTGCTTCCCTTCTAATCTTGGTTGCATTTCCTTTGTTTGTGCAAAAACTTTTTAATTCAGTGTAATCAAAATTATCCATTTTGCATTCCATAATGTTCTCTCTCTCTTGTTTGGTCATAAATCCTTCTGTTTTCCATAAATCTGACAGGTAAACTATTCCTTGCACTCCTAGTTTGCTTATAGTATCAGCCTTTATATCTAAATCGTGTTCAATGCCTATTCTCATTTCTAGTCAAGAGGCTTCTTTAATGATGCTAGTTTAATGAAACTAGATGCTAATCCCAGGATCCAGTGAGGGCTGAAAGTGAGCTGAGAGTTGATGAATAGGACAATAGAATCAATGAAGAATAGTGTGGGAGTGAGAGGACAGGAGCATGAATGAGACTCAATGTGGCATGTGTGAGGCAGTGTCGGAGCTAAAGAGTCCCAGCCATTGTGCATGGGTGTGGAATAGGAGCATACAGAGAGAGGCACAGAGGAGACAGAGGCAGATACACAGACCAAGAGAAAGACAAAGACAGAAAGAAAGAGAAAGAGAAAGGAGGAGGAGGAGGAGGAGGGAGGAAGACACTCAGTGTGAATTAAGGCTGTGATTTATAGCCCAGCAGATATACAAAATTTTGATAGGATTGAGAATGTGTGCTGCAAGGGGTCATATAGGTATGGTCTAAGCTCTACGGCACACAAACTCCTACCCACAAAGTAATACTAGTACTGGAAGGGAGAAATCCAAATCAGATTCTACTGGTGAATAAGGAGTTTCCTAGGTAATAATAATCTGCACATGGTAGGAGCAGGTACTCCACCCCCATCTAGAGGGATACAAAGGAACTCAAAGGAAGATACTAAGATGCATTAAAAAATAGACAGTTCTGAAGGACTTAGGATGGAAAGTGCTATTCATCTTCAAAGAAAGAGCTGAAGGAGTCTGACTGCAGATTGAAGCATACTTTTTTATTTTCTTCTTCTATCTTTTCTTTTTTTTTATCTCTGTTTTCTTTCACAACAGACCTAATCGAGAAATTGCTTACCTTCATAAATTACCTACACAAATTGCTTACCTTCTCAAGGATGGCGAGGGGAAAGGGATATTTTGGAACCCCAATTTTTTTTAAATGAATGCTAAAAATTGGTTTTTATGTGTAGTTGGAAAAAAATACTTTTTAAAAAATCTCAGTCTTTAAGGATTATAATTCTAAATGGAAGGTAAGATGAACAAACAGAAGTTAAATAATAATAAAAGATTTAAATAATAGTTTATCTTTCCTTTATTCTGCAATTCAATTATTCAATATTCTTTAATTAATAATTATTCAATAGATATTCACTGCATTTTCCCTCCCCCAACATCTTTCCAATCTGCTTCCTAACCAATGCCCCTGAATCCAGTCTCTCCCCATTCCAAGGCATCCTTCTCATGACTGCCAGATAACTTTTCTGGATACACCCTCCTAATCATGTCACTCCCCTTTTCAGAGCCCTTCAATGGCTCTCTGTCACTCAAAAGATAAACATTCCTAAAGCCCCACAGATTCGGACTCCAACACGTCTTCCCAGATTTATCTCACAATAGAATTGTCATCAGGCAGATATAATGAATTGCTAAATGAATTATGCTGACAATAATTACATTAGAAATTTAGAGGACGGAAAGACCAGAAAACCATGTTAATTTTTACCTGCAGTCTACTTGCAGGTTCTCTTTTATTTTTCTGTAATCTCTCTTTTACCTGTGATCTACTTGCAGGCAGATTGACATTTGGATGTGTTCCAGTATTTTTTCAGGTATTCAGAATCCAGAAGAGAAGTCAGCATCAATACTAATAAACATTTATTAAACACCTTCTATATACATAGCACCACGGGAGATTATGAAGATTAAATATGACAGTCCTCTTCATGGAACTCACAATCTAATAAGCAAGGATAAATAAATAAATGCAACGAACTATAATACAAAGTGATTTATGACAGGTGCATAGGAGAAGTACTTTAAAGACATCTAGCCAACCCAGCATTTTACAATGTAAATGTAAAATTGTATGTAAAATGTAAAATGTAAAAATGTATGTAAAATGTAAAATGTAAAAAAAAATGTAAAATGAAAAATCGGAGGCTCAAAAGATGGGGAGTGAGTTGTCCAAGATCCTGATCATGAAGAGTCTTATGGTGTTTCCCCAAGGAACTCTGCTTGTGGTACATTCCATCATTCCTAACACATGATTTTGCACAACAGTTTTGTTCAGTTAACTATTGTCCTCCAGATTAATGTTTAGTATTTGCGTATGACTGTTTATAGAGAATGCTTTGATCCCAAAATAAATTCACAGTGTCTATTATTAGTCATTCTTTCAGGACATTCTTGTAAACTAGGTCAGGAAAGTTAAGGCCCAAGATGGGCCCCTTATCTGCTAAATAATGCTTCCAGATTACCAATGAGACTACATGAACACTCGAATATTCAATGAGGAAAACCACATCAGTCACTAGGATAGCCAGACTAAAAACTAAAATGTCTTTTTCATTTCATATCCTCTATTTCCTCCACTGGGTCCCTTCTCTCATTTTTAATGCTTTTAATGAAATGGGAGCCTGTAGGTAGAGGTAATAAAGAAATGTGAATGAATGCAGAAATAGGCCTGATTCTAAGTTTCTTCATATTCATTTCTGATTCAAGCATAGGAAAAGAATGTACAAAAAGGAGCAGAATGCATGCAATGAAAGGCAACGGGGGAAGGGGAAGATTTCACCAGCCATCAAGCAGGTCTTTCCCCTAAATCAGAGTTTGTTAGTTTGCATAGGAGAGAGGGATTATGCCAGGAACAGTCTTAGCCATATCTCCCAAACCAGACTCTACTGAGGACCAGTAAACTATCTAATTCTTTATAACATGGAGCACCACAGAACCCTTTGCTCTCCACAGCCTCAGTACAGTGGCTAAGAAAAGGTCAAAAGATTAAGAGCCAGAGTAAAGAAAGGAATTTGGAGTGGGAGAAATGTGACACAGGGAGAAGGAGTTGGGTGTTGATTTGTTTTTAGGATAGGTTTTTAAGAAATAAGGATATTTGGCTGTAGAAGTTTTGAGGACCAGTAATAATTTAGCCCATATTGGCCTCCTAGTTGGAAAACATTGGTCTGGAAAAGTTGGAAACCATCTGGTCATCTATCCTATGCCCTGCCCCCTTTGTAAAGGTATTCCAAAATTTACATGTGCATACCCTGTGCCCTTTAACGATCTAAAATACTTACTAATAATAATACTTAATACTTTTGGTTAACCTAAAATTGTTTCCATTCATTGTTCCAGAGAGGTAGCATGATGAAGACAAAACAAGGCTGGGCTCAGAGTGAAATGATCTGGCTTGTTCTCTAGTCAGATGACTGTGGACAAGTCATTTCACCACTTACATCTCTCAGTTTCTTCATCTGTAAAGTGGAAATGTTAATACTTCAATCCAACACACACTTATTAAATGTTCAGTGTGCACAGGGCCCAAAGGATTCAGTCCCTATCTGGTTTCTGTTTTATTAGGGCAAACAACATATACACAGACAAATAAATACCAAACAAATACAGAGGAATTAGGATTAGGGGGAGGACGTGAAATGTTTCTTGTAGTATTTGAATTGAAACTTGAAGGAAGTTAGAGATTCCTAGGTGTGTATATAACTTGGGTTTCAAGCCTGGGGGCATTTTATATACTGCTGTTTAGGCATAATTCTGGATTGATAGTGATGCTACCTGGATATTTCAAGAGAGGAGGTGGTGAAAAAGAGGGGAGAGGGGAGGAGAGAGAGAGAGAGAGAGAGAGAGAGAGAGAGAAACACAAGAATACATTTGCAGACTCTCCAGGGGATAGACTCCAAGGAAAAGGAATAAACTGTTGTAGACCTTTAAGGGGAAGCCAGATCCTCAGCAAGTCCCTGATTTCCGGCTTACCTTCATAGAGACCTTGGGAAATTTCCCCTTACATGAGATCAGGGTCTCCCTCTTGACTGAGATTATTTCACTTACATCTACAACTCATTAATTCTTGTGGACTTTCTAGCATATGTTTTTTTCTGTGGAACTTATCTGATTCTGATTTCTATATGTTTGGATAAAATGGTTTTACTCCATAGGTACAATTTGTGACAGTATTTTACGAAACTGGTATTTGGTGTGAAGAAGTCAATCCGGTAGGTCTATAAGCTTCACACCATCTCCACTCCCCCATCTCCCACCCCCTTTAATATATACACACCAGGAAAGAAGATTTGTTGTTTTTTTAATCTAAAAATCATGCCCCAGGGCATATTTCAGGAAAGAAAATATTTAGAGGGTAAGGCAGGTAAATATAATTCTAGTCTGGTACCTTTTTCAAAGGAGAACAGAATGGCCACACTCACATGCTTTTCTCCTGCTGCCCACCAAGCAGAAATCAAAATGTCCCTTGGAGAAGTACGTCATATTTCAGAGGTTTCTATCCATTCCCCCTCCCAAGTCACATTTAGACAATCCATCTGAATATACAGATCTTACACGGTAGCACACATCTTACATCTCATCCAAGATCAAACTGGATCCTTCAAATATGCAGGGACTTCTCAAGAGATTCCCCCACTCAGGACTTTCATTTTTGAATACCTGGTTGGTGTCATTCTAGACAAATTGGTAATTTTTTCTTCTCTGTTTCAGTTTATAATTGTACAGTCATTTTTCCAGCATGTACTTCTCTTACAAGTCAGTTCCTTTTGAGATGACTTTTGCATTTGTTGATTCACTGAATGTTTAAAAACTATTACTTTTGTATTACTGAATTCTCTCCAGGGATTGCTCTTGAGGCTAACATGAGAATATTAGCATTACTAAAATGCTGGGGACAAGTTGAGAAATGTTTATATTTTTTTTTTTTTGCATTTAAGCAGACCTAGATTGCTTGCATTATGAAATCCTTATGCACTGTAAGTCCAGAATGCAAGATTTTCCTATTTGCCTAGAAACCCCAAGTAATTCTTGGAATCTTTGCCCTGAGATAATGAGGTTGCACAGTAAATAGAGTCCTGGGTCTGTGGTCAGGAAGACCTGAATTCAGATCCAGACTTAGATACTAGCTGTGTGACCCTAGACAAATCACTTAACTTCCATTTGATTGAGTTTTCTCAGTTATAAAGTAAAAATAATAAAAATCAGGATGAAAGAAGACAGTGTAAAAGCTAGCAAGAAGCTTAATATCAAAAAACAAAAAACCCTAAGATCTTGGCAGCTGGCCCCATCACTTCCTGGCACATAGAAGAAAAAATGGAAGCAGTGTCAGATTTTATATTCTTGGACTCAGAGATCACTGCAGATGGCGAATGCAGTCATAAAATTAAAAGATGCTTGCTCCTTGGAAAGAAATCTATGGCAAATCTGGAAAGCTTACTAAAAAACAGAGACACCACCTTGCTGACAAAGGACCATATAGTCAAAACTATGGTTTTTCCAGTAGCTATGGGTGTGAGAGTTGGACTATAGGGAAAACTGAGTGCCATGGAATCTTTTGAATTCGTGGTGCTAAATAAGACTTTTGAGAGTCCCTTGGAGAGCAAGGAGGTCAAATCAGTCAATACTTAAAGAAATTAATTCAGGCTATTCACTGGAAGGTCAGATACTTAAGGTGAAGCTTAAATTCTTTGGCCACATAATGAGAAGACTGGACTCACTGGAAAAGATCCTGATGTTGGAGAAGTGTGAAGGCAAAAGGAAAATGGTATGGCCAAGGATGAGATGGATAGCTAGGGTCATGGAAACAATGGACATGAACTTGGACAGACTTCAAGAGATAGTGTGTGTTCGTCCTTCATTGCCGAAGAAGACCATGCCATCAGAGAAATAACGACATGACTTGCACTTGACTTTGTCTTGAGTGAGTGAGGGCTGCGCAGGTCACCAGCCTTACTTGTCCTCCAGAGCCATCTGAATCCAGTGACCAGATATTCATCAGGATGACTGGAGATGACCCAGGATGAGGCAATTGGGGTTAAGTGGCTTACCCAAGGTCACACAAAGTGTCTAAGGTGAGATTTGAATTCAGGCCCTCCTGACTCCTGCACTGGTATTCTATCCACTGCACCACCTAGCTGATTTCAAGAGATAATGAAAAATAGAAGGCCCTGCCATGCTATGGTCCTTTGGGTCATGAAGAGTCAGACATGACTGAACAATACCACAAAGGGTTGTTGTGAGGGCCAAATGAGATCATTTTTTTCACTGGATTGTCACTCCTTAAGAATAGGAACTACCTTTCCCCTCTTTTTGTATCCCTAGTACTTAATACAGTGCCTAGCACATGATAGGTAAACATTAATAAATCTTAATAAATTAATATTATGGATAATATCAATATTGTCATTATTATCAATCACAGTTAACTAATAAACATTGATAAATGTTTATCCATAATAAATATTTATCCATAATCCAACTCTTATTTTATTATTGAGAAAATGAAAACCCAGAGAGACTTAAGGGACTTGTCCATGGTCACACAGCCAGTAAGTGTCTTGAGACAGGATTTAAACGCGGATCTTCTGACTTCAGAGTCAAAACCCTTATTGTACTACAATCCTACCAAAAAGGCAGAAGACTGAAGAGTTGTGGTTGACTCTGAAGCTGCAAACACATAACTGGAAAAATGGTGGTATCTTCCAAATAAATAGGTAGGTCAGCAAGTTTTAGGGGGAAAATAATGAATTCTATTTAGACATAAAAATATTGATATTGCTTCTCCAAGTGGAAATGATCTGCAGGCAGTTGATGATACAGTCCTGGGGGGATCAAGAGAGAGAGAGAACTGAGGGTTAGGTGTGTAAACTGGAGTCACCCACACCGAGAAGAAAGTTCAATCCATGAGATTTGGTAAGATCACTGAAAGAGGGTGGAAAGAAGACAAGATGGACCAGGACAGAATCCAGGAATCTCCAATGCATTGGGGGATGGGACATGCATAATAATCCAGCACAAGATATTGAGTAAGAAGACACCTGAGAGAGAAGTGTTGCAAACATTCAGGGAGAAGAGAGTATCTAAGAGCATAGAATGGTCAATAGTACCAAAAACAACAACTTTCTAGAAGAGAAAAGACTGAGGGAAAACACCTTTGAATTGAGTAACTCATTAGTAACCTTGTAGAGAGCAATTTCGCTCTAGTGATGGGGCTAGAAGCCAAATGACAGGGTTAAAAAGTAAGCAGAAGGTAGAAAAGGAGAGGCAATGAGTGTCCATGGTTTTTTCCTAGGAATTTGACTGTAAAACAAAGGAGAGATCAAGGACTATACTTTCAGAGGATGAAAGGATTAAGGGGGGTGTTGTTTGGGTTTTTGCTTGTTTTTGTTTTTATTTGGGTTTTTTTTTGTTTGTTTGTTTTGTTTGGGATAGTAGAAACCAAGTCATGTGTATATGCAATATGGAAGGAGCCAGGTGATAGGGCAAGATATATGAGGGGGAGTAATTGAAGGGAAAGATACCAGAGGAATGGGAGAGGGGAAGATCAAGGGCACAAGTCAAGGAATTAGCCTCAATAACAAAGTCACTTCCTCACCAGAGATTAGAACAAAGGAGAAGCAAAGAAGAGATGGTGTTAAGAGGTTTTGAGATGTGTAAAATGGAGGAGAAGAAGGAGTTCAAAAAGATGAGGCACAGTGGAAAAGGCCCAGGAATTAGAGTCAGGAAGAACTGAGTTCAAGTCCTGTGTCTGATAATTGGTAGTTTTTTTACTTTGTACGAGTCTCATAACCTCGGTGTGCCTCAATTTCCCCATCTGAAAAATGGGAATAACAATAACACTTTCCTCCCAGGGTTGTTTTGAGGATAAAATGAGATTATCTTGTACCATGTGAAAGCTACCTACTATTTTTTTGTCATCATTGCTGTTATTGAAAAATAACCTTGATTTTTTTTTTTAGTATAGTATGAGGCATGGTTATCCTCTGAGAAGGAGTCTGGGCAGCTTAAGGACAAGAGAGAAATTCTGGGACAAAATCTCTCAAGAACATGACAGGGAAAACAAAAAAAGATTGAGATGCAACAGTGAGGACCCAGCCGAAATTTGATTTTTAAACACTAGTAATGAACAAGTCAGTGTGTTGCTTTAGACTTCTGGGGGCATTCAGCAGCACATGAATAGAAGTGGAGGTCAATGATAGGGGTAATTTGGAGCAAGGATTTGCAGATGGAAAGCAGTAGTGGGACAATGGATCAAGGACACAAATTGGAACTGGTCAATTATGGGGTCAAGATTGTGGAGAGAGAAAAGTGAGGACAGAATAGAGATGATGTCCTGATAAAGTAAGATGGAATGGAGTGACTGCAGTTCATAATGAGTACATCAAACAGGTTTAGGAGGAGTGAGGCAGAGGGAGAGATATGAGGATAAGAGACAGAAACTATGACATTCTGGATCATGGAGGTTGAGTTATCTGTAGTAATGAGATTGAGTATGATCTATTCTGCATGTGGCTGAAGTGCCACAAGGTACAGGTGATGAGAGTTGAGGAAGTTGATGACTAGAAAGTCAGGATGTTTGAGGGGACATTGGCATGTATACTGAAATCCCCAAGTATGAGAACAGAATTGAATTACAGGGGAAGACTTTGAGCCAAGGGCTGGACTTGGCTTGAAGGGAGGAAGAAAAACCTGGAGGCATATAGGTAACTGTCACAAAACTATAGTTGGGGGATGCAGATATAGGGAGCAAATCTCAAAGGAGAGGCTGATGACTTACGGAAGCTTAGAGGGGGTTGCAAAATAATCATGAAAGGCAAGAAGTAAGACTATTTCTCTTCCTGGCCCAGCATGTTGGAGGATATGAAAGAAGATACATCTAGGATTGGAGGGGAGAGTCAGGAATGCATTGTCTTTTTGTGAAAAGACAGTTTTTCTATTTACTTCACAAGGTTGTCATTAGGAAGGGAAATCACAAATATGAGTATATCCCCTATGAGCTTTGAGTATCCTTATCTCAACTCCCACTCTCACTGATGAGTCAGGCCTCCAGTGCTTAGCTGACTCCCTCTCAGAACACAAAGAATACTTCTATAATTAATTTTATAGTTCCATTGCATGAGACTTCCCCATGCGTATGCTGCCCCCAAGACTAATAACAGATCATTTAGTAAGCCAACTTTAAATGACTTTTTGAAAGGGTTATAGTCTAAGAGGTACAATAAAAGCAGGGAGTACAGAATGTCTCCTACCAAAAGTCAGGGACATATTTTTCTTCAAGTATATATAGAATCCAGGGAAAAGTGGGCTTATGCTTAGAGAGCACATGGTACAAAGAGGTAACTGACAACTGCCAGTTGCTAACAGTCCTTCCCTCCAAGTCCTGGAGTTTGTGAAGATCCCCTAAGATGAAGAATCTGTGTCCATCCATCCTTGGTTCCCCACTGCCACCAGGTGACACTGAGAGACTATTGAGAACCCCAGTGGGAAGGTGGGAAGTCCAACATCTTCCAGAGATTTTAAAGATGAAAGATCCTTATCTCATCAAAAATAAGGGGAGAACTTGACCAGTTCTTCCTAATCAAATGGTTCTCCTCAATGGTGTGCTAAAAGTCACATATTTTAATTTCTAGAAAAGCTTCCCTAAATGAATCAGTGCTTTTATATGTGACCCAAAGGGCATAAAGAAATCCCATAGCCCATCGGATTAGGCTTGTCCTCTGGAGTCATTTCACTTCTCTTATTTCAATATTATTAATATTATCTTCATCATCCCCAACATCATAATCATTGAGGCACTATACTAAGGCCTGGAGAGAAGGGTGCTCAACAGGGTCAAATAAAGGTTGTAGAGTTAGTAAAGGTGAGGACTGAGAAAATGTCATTAGATCTAGCAATTAAATAATTATTTGTCAAATAAGTGATATGGTAAAAAACCAGATTGCTGAGGGTTGAAAAGAGAGTGAAAGGAGAGAAAGTGGAGGTACTATAGCTTTCTCCAGGAGTTCGGCTGGTAATATGATATAGGGTGATAGCTATTGTCAAAGGTAAAGTCTAGTGAAGGCATTTAAGAGATGTTACAAAGGTGAAATCAACAGGCCTTGGTAACAGATAGGATATGGAGAGTGAGAGATGTGGAGTAGTGTAGGATGATGCTTATGGATGTGTAGATGTGAGAAATGTGGAGTAGTGGAGACTGCTAGACTGGGGAACTGGGAAGATGGTGGTAGCCTGGACTTTCATAGGAAATTTTGAAACAGGAAAGAGTTTCGATACAGGGGTGGGGAACATGCAGTCTCAAGGTCACATGTGGCCCTCTAGATCCTCAAGTGCAGCCCTTTGACTGAATCCAAACTTCACAGAACAAATTCTCTTAATAAAAGGATTTGTTTTATAAAATTTGGACTTAGTCAAAAGGCCTCACGCAAGGACCTAGAAGGCCACAGGTAGCCTCAAGGCTGCAGGTTCCCCACCCTAGTAGAGGAAAAGATAAGTTCATTTCCACATGCTAACTTTAAGATGTCTACTGGATATCCAATTCAAGATGTCTGAAAGACGAAGTTGTAGATACAATGCTATAGGTCAGCAAAGTGGATAGATTTGAGAATTATCAGCATAGAGATGGAAATTAAATCCATAGGAGCCGATTGATCACCAAGTAGAGAAATTGCTTCTGTTGTTTCTCTCCAATTTATCCTGTGTATATGTAGCTTGTTCATACATATCTGCTTGTTACTTCTCTCACTAGACTGAGTTCCTTGAAAGTAGGGAATATCTTTTTATTTCCTTTGTATTCTCATCACTTCACATCGTGTTTGTCACTAATAGAAACTTCATAAATGTTTGTTGACTGACTGATTAACTATCTACTATGTATATACATTTATGCTTCCACAAATCTTTACAGAGATACAGTATCAATGTTCCCTCTTTTTTTTAACCACCACACAGACCTGCTACTACTCTAAACAGAAAAATTTTATGTGACCTAACAACTACACAGCACTTTAAAAAGACTTTGGTAGTAAATATGATATGAATATTTCCAATGAAAATTTAAAATCCGCATATTTTTAATTTTATGTATTAATTGAATGTTACAATAAAATTTAGCACAATTTTATTGGAACATTCATCTCATTAGTTACTATTTACAAAATGATGGTGATGTGACCTCCATCCTGGGCTTTGATTCTATCTCACATAATTTCAGGTTTCTACAGCTAGATAACTCTAGTTAAGCAAAGATAACTCCAGCCAATCATCACTTTCTCATCCATTTGAAAATAGGAAAGCTACCTATTTCATTGCTACCTAGTCCTGGAGGCCTGCCAAGACAATATGACCTCACTGGACCTCATTGGCAGTTGATAAACTAATTAGGATATGTAGAGCATCAGGAAAAGAAACCAAAATTTACAGCCATGTAAATCATGACTTAGAAACAGCAATGTTTTTAAAAGAAATTTTCAGCTGCATAGCAATAACTAATGTGTACAGGAGCATCTCAGTCACTGCATGGTTATGTACCTGCCCAGATTAGAGGGAATATTATATAGTACAGACTATAGTTTTATGTACAAGATATTGAAAGATACTATTGGGTACATATCAAGTTGATAACATGCATTTCCTCCCCCAAAGGAACTTACCCTCTAGAAAGATAAAAAAAAATATCTATAACAAATATCATTGTGGGTGATATAAAGCTATAAAGTGCTTCAGGAATACAGAAGCGAAATAGTTGAAGTGTTTCTAGTAGCTCACTTAACCTAATGGTCTGTGTGTGTGTGTGTGTTTGTCTTTCATTGTCGAAGAAGACCGTGCCATCAGAGAAATAATGACATGACTTGAACTTGACTTTGTTTTGAGTGAGGGAGGGCTGTGCAGGTCACCAGCCTCACTTGTCTCCCAGAGCCGTCTGAATCCAGCGACCAGATATTCATCAGGATGACTGGAGATGACCCAGGATGAGGCAATTGGGGTTAAGTGACTTGCCCAAGGTCACACAGCTAGTGAGTGTCAAGTGTATGAGGTGAGATTTGAATTCAGGTCCTCCTGACTCCTGCACTGGTGCTCTATCCACTGTACCACCTAGCTGCTCCTACCTAATAGTCTAAGGTAAGGAGGAAGGGGGAGAAACCTAAGACCACGTGTGGGCCTCTAGGTCCTCAAGTTTGGCCCTTTGGCTGAATCCAGATTTTACAGAACAAATCCCCTTAATAAGAGGATCTGTTCAGTAAAACTTGGACTCAGTCAAAAGGCCTCACTTGAGGACCTAGAGGCCTATATGTGGCCTTGAGGCTGCAGGTTCCCTAACCGTGGACTAAACAAATGCTGTGGGTTTTGCCCAAAAATTCTTCTTCAAGAAATTTAAAATCATTTTTTTTTGGATACTCAGGACACTCTCCTAATAAGCAATTCATCCCTATCTCTTAACATATATATATATAATATATGTACATATATATATTTATTCAAAAGCTAGAATTTTTAAAAAATGACAGATAGAAAGGAACTGACTGTAAAATGTTTATCTATAAAGGTCTTGGGAAAGCCACCACCAAATTAATTTGTAAATATCTTGAAAAGAACTGTACCAGAGCTAGCTTCAAAAAGGCCAAGTCATATCAGATAAATCTAATATCTACTAAAGTAATAGATACTACCCATCTACTGACAGAGAGGTAGATAATGGGCTCATTATATGGAATGAGATCCACATTTTTAGACATGGACAACATGGCAGTTTATTTTGTTTAACTAATCATATTTGATATAAGGGTTTGGTTTTGCTTTTTTTTCCCAGTGAGAGGGGGAGGTGAGAGGATTAGAAAATAAATGCTCATTAACTGAAAAAAAAAATTTATAAGGAAAAAGTAACAGTTTCAATGGGTCTAGGGGTAATAGAGTAGATAATAGAACAATTTTCTTGTAGCAAGGCCTTTAAATCCATCTCAATCAACCAGAAAAAAAGTCATTCAGACCACATAATTACTAAGGCTTTAAATTTAGAACCAGAAAAAAACTTCAAGGTCATATAGTACAACCCCCTTCATTTTACAGACAAGGTAACAGTGACCCAGAAAGTTAAACAAATTGTCCAAGGTTGCACATGCATCAGAGGCAGAATTTAAAGCCAAATTCCCTGACTCCATATAGATCATGCTTTCCAGTGTACTACAATATTACACAGAGGGGGAAGCTAAGACTTGGAACAGTTGTAACTTGCCCAAGGTCACATAGGTAGCAAATAGTGGAGTCAGAATTCGAATCTAGATCCTCTAGTGACAAATTTGGCACTTTATCTGCTGTATCATGTTGTCTTTCAATTAAAAAACAAAACCCTAGGGCAACCAGTATTCCCTGCCAGGGTATTAACCAACAGGTTGGATTTAACCTGCAGAGGACATGATATAAGTAGTTTGAGTAGTAGCCAAGCTTGGACCTGTTTTCATCAGTGGGTTGAAGGACAATATAGGTCAAAAGTCCCAGTCTTCCTGTAATGGGAGACATAGTGATGCAATAGAAAGAGTCTTGGAGGAGTAGTCAGAATTAGTCAGCAAGTTATTAAGCATCAACTACATCCCAGGCACTGTGCTGAATGGGGGAGAGACAAAGAAAGGCAGGAGGCAGTCTCGGCCCTCCAGAAACTCACAATCTAATGAGGAGGCAGCACGCAAACAACTACGTACAAACGTTCTATATATAGGATGATAGAGGGGGACACTAACATTAAGAGGGACCAATAAAGGACCAGGATTCAGATCCTAGCTCCAGCAGTCACTTCTTAGCTCTCCACCAGAGCTTCCAGGAAACTGGACCAGAGGTCCTCTGGACTCCCTTCAGCCCCTGAAACTGTGCTAATGAAATTAAATATTAATGAGACTCATGGATCTTCGGTGTATTAAAGTTTGTTGTACGCTCAGTGAAAAATAGTTTCCTTCTATTAGTCAAAAAGAGGAGAAAAAAGAGGCAAATAGTAGAGGACTGAGATCAGAAATGAGGGGATGGAGTGATATAGGAGGAGGGAAAATAAGGAGAAAGAAAAGTGATGAGGAGAAAGGAGAAAGTAAAAGATAGAAGAACCTGGTTCCCCTGGTCAAGTTAGTCTGCGGTTTTTTGCCACTGAGCCTGCACAGGGGAACTTTCTGCCTCTGTGGGATGCAATCTCCTGCCAGGGTAAAGGATTCAGATGACAAGAGAGAGAGAAAGGCCCTGACCTAGCTAGCCATCACCCTCCCTTTCTCCTTTCTTTTACACAAGGTAGATTGCAGATCCCTGGCAGATCCAAGAGTATATATGGCACTCTCGCCCTTCTCAGAATCATGCTCCCAGGCAAGGAGGCCCACCCCAAACCAACTGCACCCAGTCTGAACAGAAATCTCCTCCCTCCCCTCAAGTGAGCCACCCTCAGCCTTGTGGGTAAAAGACCTGCTCCTCTTTCTAGCCCAATGAGCATTAAAGATGGAGGCCCTAGAATCTAAGATGGTGCCTAGGATTTAGTATCTTCTAAGGGGTTTCAAGTTTCTGAGAATGTAAAAAGATGAAAAGAGCAAGAAAGGAAGAGACTTGAGATGAAAGAAAGTTTGTTAATAATAGAATGGGTGGGAAGGCAGAGGAAAAGACGAAAAAGAAGGACAGAAGAGGAGAGTGGCCAGGGAGGAAAGGGCTGAGCTGAGCTAAGTAAGTGTGGCAGAACAGGGTGTGGTAGCAAGGGGAGGAGCCTTTTGCCTCAGGGGGTTATGTCTCATCCACTTAACTGTGAATCACCAGCTTGAGACAGAAGGAAGGTACTTGCTACCCAGAGGACTGAGGAAGTACCAGTTGCCTGGGCCCCCAGCTACTACGAATCCTGTAAAGATGGAAAACAGCATCAACCTATTCTTTCTAAACCACAAGGATCAGGAGGCAGAATTCAGGAGAAGAGGTCCAGGCTCTGTCAGGAAACACCTACTTGGTGCCAGACCCCACGGATCTGACAGCTCATGATCCTGCAGGTTTATCTAATTGTTCTTGTATTCTTAATTGCTTACCACGGTGATTGGCAAATAGGAAACACTTTACACATGCTTCTCATTTGTCGATTCAATCTGCTTCTGTCAGTACCATACTTGATATTCATTCCTCTTGCCCAACACCACTTTTCAGCTACTCCAGCTTCACATGGCATCTTCTCCCCTGCAGACTTGGAAACTCCTAGAGGGCAGACTATTTTTTTTCCTGCTTGTGTGTGTATCCCTTACTTGGCACATGCCAGATACATAGTAAGTGCTTCATAAATGCTTGTTGACCTACCTACTGTGTAAACTCCTCTGTTTAGCTTTAATAAGTGCTTAATAAAGGCATTATCTAACTAAAGACCTTCAGAAAACCAGCTTTCTGTTCTTCACACAACGCCCCACCTCTCATCTCCTTTTCCTTTGTCTATTCCCCCCATGGACAGCTGAATGCATTCTCTCCTTACGTTCAACCCATCTTCCTTTAGTTCTCAGCTCAAGCAATCCTTTCTGCAATTTCCAGCGCCCTTCCTCTCAAAGCACCTCTCTCTCTATATATATATATAATATATATGTATGTATTTATATATGTATTTATTTATATATAATAGATATAATTTATATATATAATATATACTATATAATTATGTATTTATATATAATTTATATATACTATATAATTATATATGTATTTAAACAATATATAACAAAATATATATTTTTTATATATTTAAATTAATATAATTTAATATATAATTATATATTAAAATTATATAAATATATAATTATATAAATTAATATAATTTAAATTAAATTTATATATATATATTTAAACAGCTTTGTATTTATAGATGATCTTGATGGTCATCCCATGCCACAGACTGGCTCAGGTATAGGAAAAGAGAGATGAGTTAGTAACGAGTGAGCTAGACTCTTCAGACCAGTCATTAGGGTAAGTTATTATGTTCCTGGTAAACCTGAAGATATAGTTACATAAGCATCTAGACTACAGTAATACAAGGGATTGCCCATGTGAAATGCAGATTTCATACACATGTAAATTACTCCATGTTTGAGTAAATTTGCTTCTTATTTTGCTGTTATATTTAATAGCTTTGTGTTACGGTCGTACTGTAGAGATATTTATTAACTGGTTTGTGTATATGCCAATGCTTATGTTTAAAGTGTATTTTTACATAGCCCAATTGATAGTCATTGTTGCCGTTAGCTTGCTTTGCTAGTTAACTATGCTTTATTGCTTATGGTTAACTACTGCATATTATGGATATGCATGTACTTTTGAAATGTGCATGTGTTGTGTCTTGCCTATAGTTAGGTACATTGTCATTGTGGTAATGTTAGGTAATGTTCTGTGTGCCCTGTCTGTTACACGTACTGTCAATGTATATTTGTTTTATTTTAGTTTCAATGTTGCCATAGCTTGAATGGTTAGTTACTAATTTCAAGTTTGCCCCAGTTTGACCTCTTACAAGAGGCTACAAAGACTGGGAGAAATAATGTCACCCAAAGGTACATTTCCTTAAGACTCTTAAGGGGCAGAGTTCGCAGAGTTTGGGAGAAGAGAGAAGATATAGGTCTAGATTCTCTTCTGAAAGATGTCTCTAAAGAGTGAAATGGACCGAATTAATAAGTCACAGGCAAAATTAATTGGAAATTTCGAGAGCGTTATTTATTAGCCAGGCTTTCAGCTGCCTCATGTAGAGACCCAGAGGAGACAGCCCCAAACTGAGGTGGGTGAGCGCATTTTAAGCATTTCGGTGCTACTCAGTACAGCCTTGCAGTTTCCACAACAAACAGGGTTCTTACAGAGTAAGAGGGGGGGCTGACTACTAGGCAAGAACCCCCAAAACAGAAGGGGTTGTCAGGGAGTTACTAGGCACAGGACCCTAACAAAAACAGGTGCCAGGAGAGGTAGCCAATCAAAGACTGGTTGTCATTCAACATACAGTAGTTGTCAGGAAGGGGGGGTGCTCAGCAAAAGGTGGTTACCTGGTAATGGGGGTCTAACATTAGGTGGGGCACAGGTGGTTACCATGCAAATGGACTAAACAAGAAATGACTGTTAATTCATCAGATATTAAACCAAAGGGGAATAACATTTTGACAGGGGCTTAACAACAGAAGAAAACTGTTACTAGGCAAGCTATTCTGCCCAGTAACCTAACAGAGATCTGTCGGCCTATGGGCCCAGGGAGAAATAATGTCCATTTTAAGAGAAAGAGTGACTCTGGAAAGAAACAGCTGATGTGTAGAGGTAGCAATACCCAGCTGTCACCAGTTCCCACCAACTAGTCATCCAAGCAGAGAGCATTGAATTATCCATCAATGAGGAGAATCCTATGAAAAAGGACTTTAAGCTGGAAACATTCCCTTGGGATCAAAAAGAACCCACCCCATTTTAGCCCTGATATATTTCTTAGATAGGAAATAATCAATCAATCAATTATAGGCCTTAGATTAAGTGTGATAAGTCTGAAAGCTACTTGACAGAAATTCTCCTTCAATTTCAAGAAGTTGAAACAAGTGTGGTTTTCAGTAAAACCTCTGAGAAGAAAGTAGAAAAGGGTATTAAGGAATATCTCACATTTCCATATACATGATAAAATACAAAAGGAAGGTTGCATAGGAAATTATGAATCTTCCTTTCATACTTTTTTAAGGATATAAATTCCATATATTAATTTCAACATTGTCCTGCTTATCTGTTCTTCCTCCTGAATTTCCTTCTGTTCTCCTCTGTACATTAAAAAAAAAAATTCAGTGGCCCTTCTGAGGGTGTCATTACTGTTAATCCTCTGCTGTCTGACCTACTTTGGACTTCTCCACTTTCCTGGCCACCTCCTTGCCCCAAAATGGGCCCCAGACATATGTACTTTCTAGCTCTTCTTTGTGGTTTGTCTTCCCCCATTAGTATGTTGGAATGTAAGCACTGTCTTTATCTCTTTTTTTGCTTTTATTTGTAATCCTAGCACTTTGCATAGTACCTGACACATATCAAGTGCTTATTAAATATCTACAATTAAATTAAAACAAATTAAATATTAAATATCTACCTATTTATCTATCATTTATCTTTCTATCCAAGATTTTAGTCCATGGTCCAACTGTCTGACTCACAGTTTAAAGAATAATATCATGGAAGCCTCATAAAGTTGATTCTCAGAGAGCACAACCATCATGTCAGAGCTATGAGGTCTAAACTCAAAAATTTTCTTCCTGAAACAGAAATAGTCCACAGCCCATCAAAGGAAGTCTTTCCTTCCTTCTCTCCCCAGCCATGTATTTCCTGCTAACCAAAATAATAAAGCTTCTGTGTGATCACCTCTTTGAAAGGTATGTATTTCATACCTTCAGACACTTACATAATTATAATGTGGCTATTCTCTTACTTTTAAAAAACTAATCCCCTAAAATATAAAATAAAAAAATGTAAAATAATATAAAACACTATCTTCAGGATATCCTTTAATTCCACAAGTTTAAGTATTATGCAAATATCACTTATTGTTTGAAATGCACAATTTTAACTTAGAAGAGAAATCCTTGGGAAAGTAGTCTCAAAATATACTGGTATGTAATTATTCTTTCTATTTTTATTTGACACAGATTACACTGACCGTGTCAACAGTGCAAGGCTTGTTAAATGATCCCTGGATTTGGTGTCAGAAAACATGGGTTTCAATCTAAGCTCTATTATTTATTATCTGTGTGAGTCTGGGAGAAGTGATTTAACCTCACTGACACTCAGTCTGCACACTGACAAAGTGCTAGATGCTATGACCTAAGTTTTGTCCTTTGGAGGTGTAAACAAACAATCTTGTTACAATTTTATGATTACAATGACTTTGCTGGTTTCAAATTTCCATTCTTCATTGCAAAAGCAGGTCTCTCAGAGTGGCTGTTAATCTTTATCAGATATGTTCTCTTGTCAGTAGACAAGTGGGAGAATATTGGGCATGAACAGTTGTATAAAGTGGCAGATATGGTGGTTTTGTGAGTCAGTTTTGTTTACCTGTTTTTCTTAGCTGCAGAAAGAGTTAGATGGGAAGGGGATATTTAGGAAAATCGAGAAGACTTATCTTCCTAAGTTCAAATCTGGCCTTAGACACTTGCTAGCTGTGTGACCCTGGGCAAGATATTCAAACCATTTAATATCACACAGTAACAACAAGTTTGTGCTCCAACCATTGATGCTGAAGAGGCCAGAGTTGATCAGTTCTATGAAGACCTACAACATCTTCTAAAAATAATAGCCCCCCAAAAATGTCACATTCATCAGAGGGGATTGGAATGCTAAAGTAGAAAATCAAGAGATAATTGGAATATCAGGTAAGTTTGGCCTTAGAACACAAAATGAATGATGAAAGAGACTAATAGGGTTTTATCAAGATAACTCACTGGTCATAACATTCTTTTTCAACAACTCAAAAGCCAACTCTACACATGGACCTCACCATGGTCAATATAAAATCAGATTGATTATATGTCTTGAAGCCAAAGGTGGAGAAGCTCTAAGCAGCCAGTTAAAACGATCTGGCCTTAATGGTGGCTTAGATCATGAGTTTCTTATTGCAAAATTCAGACTTAAATTGAAGAAAGTAGAGAAAACCATCAGACCGTATAGGTATGACCTAAATACCATCTCTTATGAATATGAAGTGGAAGTGATGAATATATTGAAGGGATAAGATTTGGTAGACAGAGCACCTAAAGAACCACAGAGAGAGGTTCACAATACTGTACAAAAGAAAGCAACAAAAAATATATTAAAGGAAAAGAAGAGCAAGAAAGCGAAATGGCTGTCTGGTAAGGCATTACAAATAGCTGAGGAAAGAAGGAAAGCAAAAGGTAAAGGATATACTGAACTGAAGCACAATTCCAAAGAATAGCAAAGAGAGATAAGAAAATTTTCTTAATTGAACAATGCAAAGAAATAGAACAAAATAACAGAATGGGAAAGACAAGGGATCTCATCAAGAAAATTAGAAATAGGGGGAGGAGCCAAGATGGCGGAGTAGAAAGACTCACATATGCTAGCTCTGAATCCACAGCCCATAAATTTCCTGTAAAAAGAACTCCCCACAAATTCTGGAGCAGGGGAAGCCATGCAGCAACGCAGTGGAGGAGATTTCTGTTCCAGGGAGGCCTGAAAAACTGCCACCAAGGGTCCATCGCACACCGGACACGGAGTAGAGCCCCTGCCCTGGTCGTGCGATCCCAAGAGGAGCAGATACGAGCAGGCTTCGGGGATGGAAACTCCGACGGCCGCGAAGGTCCCTCCACCCACAGGTGCCACAGGTCAGTGAGAGAGACTTCTGGGCTGGCTGAGAGGGGAGCAGGGTGTCTCCATAACTCAGGCCCCCTAGGGAGGTAGCAACAGAGGCAGCAGCCACCAGGGACTCCCGGAGCAGACAGGACCTCAGATCCATTACTGAAGATCTCTGCATAAACCCCCTGAGGGAACTGAGCCTGGGAGGCGGCCCTGCCCCCACCTGGGCACCTGAACTTAAGCTCATATTGAATAGCAGCCGCACCCACGGCGGAAAGCCTTGAGGCTGGGGAGCAGCATTTGAATCTCAGACTCCAAGCACTAGCTGGGTGGATCTAGGCAGGGGTGCAGAGGAATCTCAGAAGTCAAGTAACTGGCTGGGAAAATGCCCAGAAAAGGGAAGAAAAATAAGACCATAGAAGGCTACTTTCTTGGGGAACAGATGTTCCTTCCTTTCATTTCTAATGAGGAAGAACAATGCTTACCATCAGGGAAAGACATAGAAGTCAAGGCCTCTGTATCCCAAACATCCAAAATAGATATCCAATGGGCTCAGGTCATGGAAGAGCTCAGAAAGGATTTTGAAAATCAAGTTAGACAGGTAGAGGAAAAACTGGGAAGAGAAATGAGAGAGATGCAAGAAAAGCATGAAAAACGGGTCAATACCTTGGTAAAGGAGACCCAAAAAAATGCTGAAGAAAATAACACCTTGAAAAATAGCCTAACTCAATTGGCAAAAGAGGTTCCAAAAGCCAATGAGGAGAATGCTTTCAAAAGCAGAATTAGCCAAATGGAGAAAGAGGTTCAAAAGCTCACTGAAGATAATAGTTCTCTCAAAATTAGAATGGAACAGATGGAGGCTAATGACTTTTCTGAGAAACCAAGAAATCACCAAACAAAACCAAAAGAATGAAAAAATGGAAGAGAATGTGAAATATCTCATTGGAAAAACAACTGACCTGGAAAATAGATCCAGGAGAGACACTTTAAAAATTATAGGACTACCTGAAAGCCATGATCAAGAAAAGAGCCTAGACATCATCTTTCATGAAATTATCAAGGAAAACTGCCCTGACATTCTAGAACCAGAGGGCAAAATAAGTATTGAAAGAATCCATCGATCACCACCTGAAAGAGATCCAGAAAGAGAAACTCCTAGGAACATTGTGGCCAAATTCCAGAATTCCCAGGTCAAGGAGAAAATATTGCAAGGATCTAGAAAGAAACAATTCCAGTATTGTGGAAATACAATCAGGATAACACAAGATCTAGCAGCTTCTACATTAAGGGATCGAAGGGTGTGGAATAGGATATTCCAGAAGTCAAAGGAACTAGGACTAAAACCAAGAATCACCTACCCAGCAAAACTGAGTATAATAATTCAGAGGAAAATATGGTCTTTTAATGAAATCAAGGACTTTCAAGCATTCTTGATGAAAAGACCAGAGCTGAAAAGAAAATTTGACCTTCAAACACATGAATGAGAAGAAGCATGAAAAAGCAAACACCAAAAAGCAAATACCAAAGGTGAACTGTTTACATTCCTACATGGAAAGACAATATCTGTAACTCTTAAAACTTTTCAGTATCTGGGTAGTTGGTGGGACTACACACACACATACACACACACACACATGTACACGCATGCACGCACACACACATACACACATGCATGCACACACAGAGACAGAGAGCACAGAGTGAATTGAATAGGATGGGACCATATCTTAAAAGAAATTAAGGTAAATGGTGAGAGAGAAATGTAGTGGGAGGAGAGAGGGTGAAATGGAATGGGGTAAATTAGCTCTCATTCAAGAGGCAAGCAGGAGACTTTTTAGTGGAGGGAAAAAGAGGAGAGCTGAGAAAAAAACATGAAGTTTACTCTCATCACATTTGACTAAAGGAAGGAGTAAAATGCACACTCATTTTAGTATGAAAACCTATCTTACAATACAGGAAAGTGGGGGAGAAGGAGATAAGCAGGATGGGGGGGATGATGGAAGGAAGGGCAATGGGGGGAGGGAGCAATCTCAAGTCAACACTCTTGGGGAGGGACAGGATCAAAAGACAGAATAGAAACAATGGGGGGCAGGATAGGATGGAGGGAAATACAGTTAGTCTTACACAACATGACTATTATTGAAGTCATTTGCAAAACTACACAGATATGGCCTATATTGAATTGCCTGCCTTCCCAAAGGGAATGGGTGGGGAGGGAGGGATGGGGAGAATTTGGAACTCAAAGTTTTAGGAACAACTGTCGAGTATTGTTCTTGCTACTAGGAAGTAAGAGATACAGTTAATGGGGAATAGAAAGTCATCTGGCCCTACAGGACAAAAGAGAAGATGGGGACAAGAGAAGGGAGGGATGATAGAAGAGAGGGCAGATTGGTGATAGGGAAAATTAGAATGCTTGGGGTATTGGAGTGGGGGGAGGGGATAAATGGGGAGAAAATTTGGAACTCAAAATTTTGTGAAAATGAATGTAAAAAGTTAAATAAATAAATTTATATTAAAAAATAAAAATAAAAAAATAAAAAAGCCTCCAAAAAAAAAGAAAGAAAATTAGAGATAACCAAGAAAAGTTTCATGCAAAAATGGGCATGATAAAAGACAAAAAATGGAACTTAACAAAAACAGAAGAGAATAAGAAGTGACAAGAATACAAAAAGAACTATACAAGAAGAATCTTAAGATCACCAAGAACCACAATGGTGTGGTTACTGATTTATAATCAGACATCCTGGAGAATGAAGTCAAGTGGGCCTTAGGAAGCATGGCTAAACCTAGGCTGATGGAGGTGATGGAATTCCAGCAGAGTTATTTAAAATCCTAAAAGGAAATGATGTACTGCATTCAATATACCGGCAAATTTGGAAAATTCAATAGTGGTCACTGGATTGAGAAAGACCAGTTTATGTCAGAATCCTAAAGAAGGGCGATGCCAAGAAATGTTCAAATTAGTAAATAATTGTACTCATTTCACATACCAACAAGCTAGGATTCAGCAATATGTGAACCAAGAATTACCAGAAGAGCAGGCTGGTTTTCAAGGAGGCAGAGGAACTAGAGACCAAATTCCTAACTAACCCTCTCTGGATTGTGGAGAAAGCAACAGAGTTCCAGAAAACATCTGCTTTGTTGATTACACTAAAGTCTTTGACTATGTGGATCACAACAAAATGTGGCAAGTCCTCAACGAGATGGGAATATCAGATCATCTTACCAGTCTCCTGAGAAACCTGTATGTGGGCCAGGAAGCAACAGTTAGAACCAAACATGAAATAGATGATTGGTTTTAGATTGGAAAAGGAATACTACAAGGCTGTATGTTGTCACTTATTTATTTAAGTTATATGCAGAGCACAGCATGTGAAATGCCAGGCTGGAAGGAATATCAACAATCTCAGATATGCAGAGGATACCATTCTGATGGCAAAAAGTGAAGAAGAAATAAAGAAGCTTCTTGATGAGAGTAAAAGGAGAGTGTAAAAGCTGTCTTGAAGCTTAACATCAAAAACACTAAGATCTTGGCAATTGGTCCCATCACTTCCTGGCACATAGAAGAAGAAGAAATGGAAGCAGTGTCAGATTTTATATTCCTGGGCTCAAAGATCACTGCAAATGGTGACTGCAGCCATGAAATTAAAAGACGCTTGCTCCTTAGAAGGAAAGCTATGGCAAATCTGGGCAGCATTCTAAAAAGCAGAGACAACACCTGGCTGACAAAGGCCAATATAGTCAAAGGTATGGTTTTTCAAATAGCAAGGTATGGATGTAAGAGTTGGACCATAAGGAAAGCTGAGTACCATGGTATCTGTGCATTTGAATCATAGTGCTAGAGAAGACTTTTGAGAGTCCCCTGGACAGAATGGAGATCAAATCAATCAATACTTAAATTAATTCAGGCTATTCTCTAAAAGGTCAGATATTGAAGCTGAAGCTGAAATTCTTTGGCCACATAATGAGAAGACTGGACTCACTGGAAAAGACCCTGATGTTGGGAAGGATTGAAGGCAAAAGGAATAGGGAACATCCAAGGATAAGATTAATAGATAGTGTTACAGAAACAATGAACATGAACTTGGACAGACTTCAAGAGATAATGGAGGACAGAAGAGCCTGGTGTACTATTTATTGTCCATGGGGTCATGAAGAGTTGGACATGACTGAACAGCAAGCACATTTAGGAAAGTGACTAATAATTTTTTTTTTAAAAAAGGCAGACCATATTACATTTTAAAAAAACATTTAAGGAATTGCACTAAAAGAAACCAGTGGTGGGTAGAGATGGGATGATAAAGCATACTAAATACTTTTTAATAGGGTTTTGCTAAAATAAGGTGTTCTGGCTTCATTAGGTCCCTTAGCACCTTGGACTGTGTCTATTTCCAACATGCCATTCTTCATAATCATTCTACGTTCTACATATACACTTAAATAATTTAAATAATAATTAGTATGGAATTATATCACATAATTATAACCTATAACTTATGGTGGAGCTTCCCTTTCCCCCACACCCTCCCCAAAAAAACAACTCTCAGTAGCATCTCACTGAGCTCATCAGGTTTAAACTGCTTCCACAGAGTTGGATGGGGACATTCCAATGTCCAAATTCCCTAAACCAGTGACTCAGGTACTGAAGTTTAAGGAGAAAAGGCAGGAGGGTGAAGAACTTGGGTTGGTGATTGTGGCCTTGAAGACTGTCTCTGATACTGATTCCCATAATGATGCCAGGCAAGGCCAATCATTTGACTTAATAGACTGCTTCTTGATCACTAGAAGGCAGTGTAGTGCAACAGAAATAGAGTTGGAGGTTCAAATCCCATTTCCACCATTTATTACCTATATTCCTTTGGATGAGTCATTTTTCCTCTCTAAGGGTCACTTTCCTGTTCTATAAAATGAAATGATTGGACCATATGACCTTTCTGACCCTAAACGTGGACAAATACATATGCTAAACATATATTGGAAACCAAATGTCTACCTAGTTCCTTTTAATAGTCTCTTTCCTTTAAAAAAAAAAATAGGTGGAAAAAGTATATCTAGGGAACCAAAGGGAATTATGTTTTCAATTTATATTTTCCAAACTATGATTCTGTTCATCATTAAAACCATTTTGAACCCCAAAAAGATGGTCATTGATCCATGAGCCTCATTTTCCTCATTTCTAAATTGAGGGCGTTGGACTAGTTGACAGCTGAGGTCCATTACAGCTCTAAGTCTTTAATATCATAGGGAGGTAGGTCATCATGATATAAAGGAATAAGAGCTGGCTTTAGTCAGAGGACCAGAGTTCAAATTCTACCTGCCAGACTGTCCACGTCACCCCATCCGCAATAAATTTCAGGGGCTCCTTATTACCTCAAGGATCAAATACTTTTTGGTGTTTAAAGCCTTTCATAACCTAGCCCTACTCCCATGTCTTTCCAGTGTTGTTATACCAGCTATCCTCCCCTCCCCCAACTTATTCTTCAATCCAATGATATTGCTCCCTTGCAGTTTCCCTAACATGACCCTAGATCTCTCCATTCCTGGCATTTTCTCTGGCTATCCCCCATACCAGGAATTCTCTCTCTCTCTCTCTCTCTCTCTCTCTCTCTCTCTCTCTCTCTCTCTCTCTCTCTCTCTCTCTCGCTCTCTCTCTCTCTCTCTCTCTCTCTCTCTCTCTCTCTCTCTCTCTCTCCCCCCCCCCCCACTCTCCTTCTAATGATTCCTTCAAGCCCCAGTTAAAATCTCATTTTCTACAGGAAGTCTTTCCCAATACTTCTTAATTCTAGTGTGTTCCCTCTTTTAATTATCTTCTATTTATCCTGTATACAGTCTGTTCCTATTTGTTTGCTTTGTTGCCTTCCCTATTAAGCTGTGAATCCCTTGGAAATAGGGATGGTCCTTTGCCTTTCTTTGTATCTCTAGCACTTAGCATAGAGGATGGCATATAGTAGGTGCTTGATAAATGTTTCCTGGCTGATATTCATTACCTGTGTGACCCAGGCAAGTTACCTAACTCCCTTCCTCTGATCCTCAAGTATAAGAATAAGGGAAAGAACTAGATGACCTCTGGAATCTTTCCTCATTCTAAATCTATGATTTCATGTGCAACAATATATCATGCTACAATGTAAAAAGGGAAAATGTAATATATTCAGTTTCCCAACTGGCTGTTCTCCTGGACTTCATGAGATAGAGAAACTCATACTCCTGTGAGAGGAAATCAATTCTAATTCACAGCTCCTCGAATTATTTCCCACCCTGGCTACAGGACTTCGTCATGTCTATCCATACCCCATCCACTTAGCCCTTTCAGCTTCTTTTTATGTATCATCTTCTTTTGATTGTGAGCACCTTGAGGGCAGAGACTGACTTACGACTTTTCTTTGGATCCCCAAAGCTTAACACAGTGTCTGGCACATAGTAGGCACTTAATGCTTATTGGCTCTGATAGATCATGTTTATGGTTTTTGTAAGGTTCAAAAAAAAAAAAAGGTGAACTTTCTTCCTCTTCAGGGCCACAGACCCACAACTTTATCTAGCTTTGGTATCATGAGAAACATCCTCAAAGTCTCATTCCAGTGCCTCATTGTGGCATGGATGATCCTGGGTTCTAAGACTACATCAGTGTGTATGGCATAATGGATGCAGAACCAGCCTCAGAGTCAAGAAGGCCTGGAGTCAAATCTCACTTCTGGCACCTATAGGCTGAGTCACCTTGGACAAGTTATCCAACCTCTCAGTGCTCTGAGCAACTCTGTCAAGCATGATAATTTACTGAGTACCCTTAGACCAAGGAGTTTCCTCATTGAAAATTTCCTACACCAATAAAATCACAGGTCTAGGCAATTGCTGGCAGGGATCAAGAGCCGGCAAATCTTTATTATGGTCTGCTACTAACTTCTCAGTTATTGTTGCTCTTTTCTTTCATTCCATCCCTTCTGCTCTGGCCTCATTCTCCTCCCTTCACTCTCTTGATCCAATAATTGACCAGTTCTGTTCCTTGCCAAATGCAAAACCTGGATTACCCAACACCCTACCTCCCCAACCCCATACTAGAGTTCTGCTAGAAGAACTGCAGAAAAGTCTGTATTATGTCATCTCAACTGGGCCCTCACTTTGGCATGGGAATCCTTTTCTTTTTCCCTATCCCACTCCTTGGTTGATATTCCAAGCTATCTCCTTTATCCCTAACCCACTCCCTCTTAGCAGATAATCTTGCCTCCTATTTTGTTGAAAAAATCAAAGCCAACTACCATGGGCTCTCTCTTTTTCTGTACATCTCAGAATTCCTCTATCACCCCTGTTTTCTCCTCCTTTACTACATTCTCTGAGGAAGAGGTGACCCTCTGTCTTGCTAAGGCCAAGCACTCTACTTAGGTGTTCTCAAAGTTTATATTTTTGATAATTCCTTCTCATCAGTAATCCCTCCTTATCTATGGGCACCTGGCTACAAGAGTTAACTACTCTCCTGTAGCCTAAAAAACAAAAAAAAAAACCAACTCTTATGTAGACTTTACTATCTCCTCAAACTATTAATTATAGTTTTTTCCCTTGAATAGCCAGTCTCCTCCTAGAAAGGGATGGGGAACCTGCTAGAATGTCATCCACTTTTCTTGCTCCTACTTCTTTCTCATTTTAAACCCCTTGTGATATATTTCCAACCCCACTACTGATGGAAATTTCTCTCTCCAAACTTATTAACAATTTCTTAACTGTTAATCCAATGGGCTTTTCTCTTTTGTAACCTTTGATGATGTGAACCAGTCTCTCCTCCTGTGTATTTTGTCCTCCTTTGTCTTCTATGGCATTGTTCTCTCCAATTTCTCTTCCTACCTGTCTATCTATACCCTCTCTCTCAGTCTTCTCTGCTATATCTTCATTTATCTTTTGCCCCTTAAGTCTGTTCCCTCTACACTCTTTTACTAATCTCATCCATTTCCATGAGTTCAATTATCATCTCTATACATGACTCCAAAAATCAGTACATTCCGCCTTCATCTCTTCTGAATTCCAGTTCTGAACTCCCTGCTGGCCATCTCCACCTGGATGTTCCACCGCCTTCTGAACCTCAACATGTTCAAAATCCCCCCTTCTCTAAACTCCCCTATTTCTGTAGAAAGCGCCTCCATCCTCCCAGTAACCCAGATCTGTATGCCAAGTCATTCTTGACTCTTACTTCTTTGATGCAATGACTCAAGAAAAAGACTGATGTGAGAGATATTGTTGAGGGAAGAAATATCAAGATTTAGCAATGATTAAGCCTATGAGCTGAGGAAGAACAAAGAGTCAAGAGGATAAAAAGTTACAAACCCAGTTTAACAGGAGACTGAAACCACTTCATTTGTTAACTAAGTTAGAATACGTGTTTGAATCCATCTGAACCGAACGTGTGTGACTCCAGGCAAGTTGCTTCATTAAACCTCTCTCAACCTCAGTTTCTCATTTTGTAAAACAGGAATAACAGTAACACCCACCTACTTTCTAGGGATAAAATGAGATGATATTTGTAAAGTATTTTGCAAACCTAACAGCCCTGCAGCTTCATCTCATCTTATCTTCAAAACAACCCCGGAAGGTGGGTGCTTTACTATAATACCCATTTTACAGACTTGCCCAGGGTCACACAGCTAGTGAAGTGTCTAAGTTTAGATCTGAACTCAGGTCTTCCTGAAATTAATACATAGATTGTAGGTCCCTTAAGGCAAGAACTGTTTTCTTGAGGGGGGAGGGGGTGGTTGGTTTTTTGTTTGGTTGGTTTTTGCTTTTTCTTTCTATCCCCAAGTCAGCTCCTATAAGCCACTTAAACAGAAGGCAGTTAAGGAGCTCTGTGGATAGAGTGCCTGGAGTCTAGAAGTCCTGGGTTCAAGTATGACCTCAGACCCTTAATAGCTGCGTGACCCGGGAAGCTCACTTAACCTCTGTTTGCCTTAATCTACTGGGGAAGGAAATGGCACACCAGTCCAGCGATGCTTGGCAGGAAAGCCCCCAGAGGGCATGGCCCACGGGCCCCCCGCTGGCGGACTGACTGCGCAGCCGTAAAGGCCATCAGTCATTTCCGATCGGGGGCCGCTGGAAGCCCCTCGGGTGGGTGTCGGTTCGCCTTCCCTTTCCCTTCTCGCCGCCACCCCCCCAGCCCTCCCATGAGCCCCTCCCCTTTGCCGCTCTCCCACCCCAGGCCAGGCCAGGTGGCCTCTTCCTTTCCGCAAACAGGTTCTGCCCCGGCCTGTCATAATGCGCCGGGTCACGTGGCGGGCGACAGCGAGCTTTGTGACGCGCCGAGGCTCCGCCCCCTTCCCCTGTCCCCGCCTTCCGCGCGGAGCCCGTGCAGCGCCTGCTTAAGAGACCCCGCACCGGGGCGCTCCGGCTGAGTAGAGCGGCGGCCGCCATAGTGACTGGCCGGAGTTGTCGCTGCTGAAGGGCTCGCCGGCTGAGGAAGGAGACGTCGCCATCGTCGATTTCGGAGCCCGAGGTTTCTGGCGTCCCCGGCCCAGGGAAGCGGAAGAGGAAGAGGAGGAAGGTGGCCGCGGCGGCCGGGGGCTCGCACAGCGTCCCTGTGCTGGCTCGGGGCTGGGGTGAGGCGAGGCCCCGGGCCTAGTGCGGCCTAGTCCCAGCTTTGTCTGTGAGGAGGCGGCGGCGGTCTCCGCGGCCCAGGGGGAGAAGGAGCCGGAGGCGGCGGCGACCCCGTCGGGGAGGCCTCTCTGCCCCGCTTCCCCTAGGTTTGCGGGGTGCTCGTGTCTCCTCCCGGCGGGACTCCGTGTACGGGGAGGAGGAGGAGGGGGGAAGGGGGCCGGGGCGGGGGCCCGGGCCCGGGAGCTGACGCCGATCGGGAAGAAAACTGCAGTCGCCGGGAGCCGAGCTCGGCCGGGCGGCCGCCCCAGGAGGAGACAGACAGACAGGCAGGCAAACAGGAGGCCTGTGGCCTTGGCGGACTCTGCCCCGTCCTCCCCTCCTCCCGGGGCCTGGGGTCGCCCTCGTTGCCGGAAAGAGACAGAGGGGAGGTGGCGGCGCGATGGACCCCTGATCCCTCTGGGGGGGACTCGAACTGTTTCCCTGGACTGCTGCTGATTGCGCCGCCCGCTTGCCTGTCTCCTGCAATCCCTTAGCATGAGCGAGGGGGGCCCCGCTGGGTGACATTGTACGGCTTATTCCCGTTGGATCCCTTTCCTCTCCTTTCCCTCTTCTCCCTCCTCCCCACCCAGGCCCTCCCTCCGAACTCCCTTCCCCCATACCCTCCCGCTCCCATCTCTCCATGAAGTGATTTCAATATTTGGGGGGGATTCTTGGTTCAGAACCCCACTCGTGGTGGGGGGGGCAATAAGGCCTAAGGTTCCCTCAGTTTCTGAGTGTTTCTGTGTGTGTACATATCTCTTAAGTTTATAAATATACATATAATTCAGAGTGTCACGTCTCATCGCTGAGCCTTAGGGAACTTTTGGCACCATGTCCTGTGTGCATTATAAATTTTCCTCCAAACTCAACTATGATACCGTTACCTTTGATGGACTGCACATCTCCCTGTGTGATTTGAAGAAGCAAATCATGGGGAGAGAGAAGCTCAAGGCTGCTGACTGCGACCTACAGATCACCAATGCGCAAACGAAAGAAGGTATGAGCCCCGCAGGCGCCCTAATCAATATTTGTTTTCGATTTGGGAACTTTACCTGTAATTTTGCTTTGCAGAGGTTATGTGTGTTGGGAAAGTTATTTTTTTGTGAACCTGAAAACTCTTAGAACAACTTAGAGTGGAAAAAAAAAATAGTGAGGTGTTTAATCCAGTTCTGGATCTCTTATTTCCGCTTCCTTTGCAGATTAACTGAAATAAGTGAATGAGTTAGTTCTTGTCTAGCTATACAACTTGTGGCTTTTTGCATCTGCACTTTTAGGCTGTCTGCTGCCCCTTGGCCATTTGGCTCCTTCTTAACACTTGCCCTAGTGGAGAGGGAAGGGAAAAGACCTTAATCTTGGTGAAAACTGCTTCATAGCAAGTCTTGTTACAGGATTTTTTGGGGGAGGATGACCAATTGCTTCAGCTTCCCTCATATGTAATAAGATAGTAGGGTTCCTTAGTCTTTTTATTTTAGCTCCCTTTATCTCCTCCCCCCGTCCCCAAAATAGTTATTATATGCAGTACTAAGGTGTTGGTTCTCCTTTATTAACTGCCATAAAGAAATTTCTTCCACCTATTTATTCTTCGTTGTTGAAAATGTTTGGGTTCTTTTGTGTGTTTTTAGAGTCCCTAATCAGTGGTGATAGTAAGAGATACTCAGTTTTATACAATTTTTCTAGTTAGAATTTTGAGTGCTGATTTTGAAATTAATACCTAGGAGAATTTGAGTGATTTTTGAACATGCTGCAAAAGAGGTCAGAGGTTTCCATATTGGCACAGATTAAGGAAAACTTCCTTGTTGAAAGCTCTTAGTTTGGACAATTTGAAGATTTTAAAGTAATTATTAACTTAAATGGTAAAGAATTGTAATAGATTCAAAGGAATTCAAATAGTTGTTTTGTTTTAAATTACATTTAGAGGGGGGTTAAGATTTTTTAGAGGGAGTTGTTGTCGCCTTGTGTAGTTAGAATATTTAAGATTTTGAGTTCCTAAAAGTCTTACTACATCAAACCTTCTCTTTGGTGGGATTCTCTAGGTAGAGATGCTGAAAGTAAAATTTGAATGTTAATTTTTAAATAGGTATTCTGGGAAATGTTGTCAGATTCATTCCTTTAAATGATCTACTTCAGTTGATCTTAATTGTAAAATGGTAGGTTTCATTTCTCCAATGCATCTATTGCTATCCTAGAGTTTTGTTAGAGCATAGCACTGTTGGCTAGAGATTTGGGGGTTGGTTTGTTTAGAGGTTTTTTTAAAACACCAATGACCAGTGACTTTTTTGTTAAGGGTACAACACTGTAATATGTAATTTAAGTAAAGAAGAATTTTGCCCCTTTGCAAAACTTAGGTACTTTTTATTCAGTATTTAGAAGACATTTTTACTGTTTTGCTTGTTTTAACCAAAACTATTTTGCTTTAAGGTTAAAAAAATTGTTTTTGATTCATTGATTACAATGCATGGTATCATTCACCATATTCAGCAAGATTTGGAGTATTTAGTAGAAAAAGGAAAGGAATGATGTCTTCCATCACTGTACTGATGTGAACCAGTTGCTTGGCGAATTATTTGAAGTATTTTTTAAAAGTTTATGATTCCTTCATAAAAAGTCGCCAACCGTTTCTTAAGCACCTCCTGTGTGGCAGGCACTGTGGATATAACTATAATCAAATTAGTTTTATTTGGGTGCGAGATACAGATGGTTAAAGCTCACACATCCAGAAGTCCTTATTCCAGCCATCAGTTTGAACACTCACAAAGAAACAAATGAGAATATGCTTTGAAAGTGGTTTGTAACCTTGGACTTTACAGATATCCTTGAGAACTTGAAGTTTCCTAACTTTATATTCCTTAAAGCTGTATGACTTTTTAAAGTACTTTTTCATTTGGATAAATAATACATCAGGGTGTAGCATGCTTAAATCAAAATTTATTTGTAGGAAGATGTATACAGGGCATCTGACAAATTCTTACATTGGCAAGTGATAGCCTATACTAATATATAGTTTGTAAATTATCATACTTTTAGTATAGATTTACTCTATTAGTTCCCCATATGACTTGAAACAGCAGGTTAACTTGCTAAAAGCTCATTTAATATAAAAACATTGGCTATTTTTGTGAGCCTTATTAACTAAAAGAATTAATGAGTAAGAATTGTGTTACTCAATTTTATTTTGAGACTGTAGTTAGGTTCTAAATACTGACTTTCTGTAGAACCAGTACACTGATCGCATCTCACCTTGAGTTTTTTAGTGCTAATGCAGAATTCCATTTTTAACTGGAACAGCCAAAATAGGTTTCAGATGTATAACCTCCAATGTAGAAAAGCCGTTTCAAAATTCACACCAAGTTTGCTTCAGAATTACGCTGGGTTACAAGACGTCCTGATTGGGCCTATTTGATATTTCCAAGGGTTGGTGCTTTTTCTAAGTAATTTACCTGGGCTAGTGTGATAACTAATGTCCTTTGGGAGCCCACTTAAATAAGTGAGTGGTGATAATTTGGGTATTAATAAGGCTTTTCTACAGCACTTAACCTGTTTTAGAAAAAGTTGTTCAAACGTTTTCCGTGCATTCTTTTTCTTTTCTATCTTGTATGTGATTTCAGGCTAAGTTATATTTGAGCCCTATGAATTTGGAATTGGTAGGTACTGAGTAAAAGTTTCAGTGTCAAGATAATGGGAGAATTACACTGGGCAGTGGCAGTTAGTCTTCACATTGTTAGATCTTCTAGCATCCTACTTTTTTATGTTTCATTTTATTTTAAGTTTGCAATACCATGGTAAGTACGTACCATGGTCTGCCATTTAGTAAAGCCCCTGGTGTGCCATACATTTTATGTAAAATCTACATTTCTGGTTTATATGAAGACCAAAGAGAAATGCTTCAAGTTAATACTTCACAGTGCATTTAAAAGGGTTTTTTATATACACATATTCAAACATTGAGTGCTTTTGAAAGAATAAGATTAGTTCAGAGGCCATGAGTAGTCCAGATAATGCTGATTAGTCCAATTAATTCAAAAGTTTATTTAGAAAATTAAATTTTAATTATGCAGGTAAATTTTTTCTTATTTAGGTCGTTAAAATGAGACTTCATTATTTATTTAGCCATCCATACAGATTTGAATTTACTTTCAGTAGATTTTGTTAAAGGGTATTTGCGTAAGCAACACCTTAAGATAGCATTGAAAATTGCACACCATTTGAAGCAACTAATCTTGTCCAGTAGACTAGACACCCCATTAGTATTCATTGTTGTTCAGTCACATTTGACTCTTTGATCACCTTGGACCATCCATGGGGTTTTCTTGGCATGATGCTTTGGCAGAAGGGGTTGCCATTTCCTTCTCCATAGATTAAGTAACAAATTAAGTGACTTTCCCAGAGTTACACAGCTATTAAGTGTCTGAGGTCAGATTTGAACTTAGGTCTTCATGACTCCAGGCCCAGCACTCTATCAGCTGAGCCACATAGCTGCCTAATTGGTCTTCAGAAGCATTCTTTAAAAAAAATTTAACTGCATTTTATCAGCATTTTAAGATTTGCAAGGTGCTTTCCTCACAACAGTGATGTGTGAGGTAAGTGTTTTTATTCCCATTTTGCAGATAAACTGAGGGGACCTATTAACCTTTCTTTGAATCATGGACCCACCCCTTTTCAGAATAATGTTTTTAAATGCCTAAAATACATTGTATTACAAAGAATAACCAATGCTATTAAATCCATTCATCAAAAAATTTTTTTAAAGTTTACAAACTCTCAACAGGTATGCTTTATCCTTGGTCATATAGCATAATAAGTCTGAGGTGGATGTTATTCAGTTTGTTTTCTACTTCATCTAGGCTACTTTTCCCAAGATAAGAGATGCACCAGCATCATGTGGGAGAGGATATCCTGTGAAACAACTTAGTTTCTATTTCAAGTTCTTCCAGGGATAGCGAGTCCCCTCCCCCCCATCCTGAAGAGAGTTCTTAAGGCTTATTATCTATTCAAGAAAATAGAAAAATTGTGGTTCAGTTCCTTTTTTTGACTCTGTTTATCAATAAGTGGGTATGATAAAATCTTCAAAAGAAATTTTGAGCCAGTAATGTTCACTATTAGTGTTTTGGGTTGTTTTATTTTTTTTTTTTTTATGTTGTGCCCAATATCCATCAGTCATGTGCTCAAGGCAGTCTTAGAATTGTGAAACCTATCACCCATTGGATGACAGTGTGCAGATTAAAATATTGTTTGCTTCAGTTAATGAGAAAGTAACGTTGGAAGGGATAATACTTTTTTGTTTGGAGATATAGTGTCTAAGTATGTTCAGGACATTAGAAGCCGCCATATTTCTCTAACACTGTTTCTCTAAAACAAAATATAAGCTTTCTTAGTCCAAACTCTTTATTTTGCAAATTAGGAAATTGAGGCAAACATAAGAATGATGACTTACCTTGAACAAGGTAATCTGTGCTTTCTGTGGAATAACGTAGAAACCAAACAAAACTATTTTGAGAATCTATGAGGGGGTTGGGATGGGGAAAGATGAGACACAAAAAAACAATATTCGGGCACATTTGAAAATTTTGCTTTCTATTCTGTATCTTCACCACCACCCCTTAGAGGGAACAAAAGGGTCTGTCTTCTAAATTCATGAAATTTTTTACATTTTTGCTGTTTAAGGAAGCCTACCTGCTTTAGTCAATTTCTGTTCTTTTCTAGGTCAGAAACGACTCATTCTCAGTTTTTTTAATTGATTGCTAAAATATCAAGTGTGAAACCAACCTCTTAGTTACAAGCATAGACTAGGCGTATAATAAATGTTTAAAGTTTTTTTGTATGTATCATCAAATCTTTGAAGTACTAGTAATTCAGACACGCACATAACTGGTTATTTAATTTTGTTGTACTCTTGCACAGTCTATTACATAACACCATGCCATTCAAATTTACACTTTGGCTTGGACTTCAATTAGGAGAACAACTGAGCAATTCTGGAGGCATGCAGGAACTTCCTGCCAGATGTGTGAATACTAAAGTCTATTTTTAGGATTCCTCTCTTCTCCCCGCCAAAAAAGCTTATATTAGATTTCAGGTCAGGCTTTACAATGGTTTCAAACTTGAAACAACAGTTTTAAATAATAATGGAATTTAGGAATGTTATTTTAACTGCATGAGACTGGAAAATTCATAGAATATTAGTATTAGAAGTGTTAGAAGAAGACAACTTAGATGTTATTTAATTCAGTCATCATTTTAAAAATTAGAAAACTGAGGCCCAATGAAGTTCTTTTGCTCTAATAGTATAGCTAAGTGATAGCTAAGAGTTAAACCTAGTTTTCCTAACATTAAGTCTAGGTTTCTATCTAATAATAACCACACTGCTCTTCAAGAGTTTTCCTGCTTCAGCCAAAAAACATTAATTATTGTGATACTGATTTTTACAAACCTCTCTGTAGCCCCAAACTCTAGGTCTGTCCTCAATAGAATTGGAGGGGTGGAGCAAAGATAAATAGAGTTAATTGTGGTGACCAGTGACTAAAGTTATTGGTGAAATACTGCCAGTTAAATTTCATCTCAGAAATTATTAGCCTGAAATCCCTTATTGTGCCAAGACTTTATCAGTTTTTGCCATCAGTTCTCTAACTATACCTCAGACATCTCTCTGTCAGGGACTTGAAGCCTTGTGAATAAATACCAGGTCTCAGCACCATAGAATCTAAGACAGATAGTCATGTTGTGACCAGACCTAATTGCTTCCCCTTCAAGAATGAGACTCGGTATATTCTACCCATACTCTTAAGTTAATGGCAAAAATTTAGTCTTGCTTCCCCTAAACATTCTTAAGTTTCTGTTTAAAGCATTAAGTAAAGCATTATTTAAATAGCAATTTACTAATAATAATTATTAAAGTATGGTATGCCTTCTTGAATTAGAACTATATTTTTGTGGTAAATAATATGGTAAAAACTAATTCAAGTGTCTTTTATTCACTGTCTGATATTCCTAAATAGGACTACACCATGGAATTTAAACGATTCCTCACAACACTAAGTCAGCCTATTTTTTTTCCCTCGGTAGAGCACAGTTATGTTCCTTGAGGACAGTGACTTTCATTTTTATCTTTGTGCCCCTTAATTCCTGGCACAGAGATTTTTGCATAAGATAGGCATTCAAAAATGTTAGTTGAATTGATCATGGAGTTAAGGGGAAGTATGTAATCAATATTCTGAAATTTGGTTTTAAAAATTGTTTTATATACCTTCTTCCTCATCAAATCTTTAAGTATTATAGCTAGCTATATTAGTAACCAAAAATGAATGTTTTGAGTCGATTTCCTTTGTTCATCTAGTAGAACAAATAACACATAGAATGATCAGACAGGCAATGAAAAAATTTAGATGTTTAGAAACCTAGTATCCAATTTTTAGATTTTAAAGTCTGCATATTAGCTTAATTGAATAGTATCTTAATTTTTTAAACTAGAAAAATAATTTAAAATATTTCAAGGTTCAAGTATCAATCATATCAGAATTGTAGAGGACATATAGCACTTTATGGTAGTTAGGTGGGTATGGTTTTCTTTTTTGTAAATTGTGTTTCAGAAACCCTAGTATGTACAATATTGATTATCTGGGATTCGAAATTGAGGGGACACAGATTCTAATTGCCATGTATGTGGAACTGCTGATCTAGAAACAAAAGCTGGCAATTTCCTTTGCTATAAGAGTGTCCATTTAGCATATAGAGCATGAATGTGGACAAACATAATGCATATATATATACATATAGAAATACATATATATTTATATGAAACAGTTTTACAGACCTTGACATATAAAGTAGTTAAAATTCAAAAGAACTTGGTTGTTACTCAGATGAGTAACTCAATTCCCTAAATTCATGTTTCACTGAGGTCAATTGACACAATCTGAAACAATTTAGTATTTTAATTTTGAAGATTTAAGAGGGAGTGAAAAAGGTAGGTCTTCCTCACCAGGCTGCACAGGTTGTTTCCTCCTGTTGATCAGCATAAAAGCTTTGACAACTCAGCTTCCATTCCTCAGGCAGCCTGATGGTTCACCTGGTCCCACCCATATAGGCTTAATTTAGCCTTACTGTACCCCAGTACTCCTGAGCTCAAGTGATCAACTAGTCTCAGCCATCCTACTAGTATGAACTAAAAGTATATATCACCATTCTCAGCCTTGAGATATTTTAAATATGTTCATGTTTTCGAATAGTTTTTATCTCTGATTTATAGTAGGTTAAATCAGATTTTAAAATCTTTGAATAATAAGAATGCTTTCTTTTTATTTTTTTGGCTGAATGGGTCATGATATAGCAAAATCTCAGTCAAAAAACAGGGGTTTTTAAAGTTCCTGTTTTATTTTCAGAATACACAGATGACAATGCCCTGATTCCTAAGAATTCATCAGTTATTGTAAGAAGAATTCCTATTGGAGGTGTTAAATCTACAAGCAAGACATATGTTATGTAAGTAGTTATCAAATCTTATATATTTACATATAGAATATTTTGGTGATGGTATGGGGTTGAAAGAGAGCATACCAAAAGTTAACTTCATATTGTAGGTTGTTTTTCTTTCTTACTGTCCCATTACTGAATAGGTCATAGGTTAGTACCAGTTTCTTTTGATCCCTCCCTCCCCACTTGTTAAAACAGGTTGCAATTTTTTGTCCTAATTAGTATTTAATGACCATAGGAAACGCTGTTCAAACCCTATAATGGTTACTGGTTTATATTTTAAGAAGAATTTTTTTCCCCTGTTTTAATTAAAATTGTTTTTTCCCCGCTTTGTGTTCCCATGTTCCCCCACCACCACTATTGATTCATAACTATCTTTGGCATAAGAGACTCATTGAAATCATAGGCCCACAGTTAAAAAGCAGAATTTTCCTCATAATATGGAAAAGTTCAAGAGATTTATGCTGGTAATTATTGTATCAACTTCAAGAGTATTTAAGCAATATAATTGGCTAACAGTCCCAAGCATTTGTTTCATTCCTTACTCCCCATACCAGTACGGGCTGTGGCTAGATGGAGTAAAAAAATGGGAACAAAACAGTTTTGTATTTAGAAAATTCAGAGGAGAGAGCAGAATAAGCATTAGGTAATTGGTGCTGTTTGCATAACTGGCAGCAGAATGATAGTGACCTAGAAAGAAGTCCTAAGTATATGAGTGCCAGATAGGGTTTCTGCTTTGAAAGGGGAATGGCTTTGGTTTTGTTTTAAACTGTTGACCAAAATGTTTCAGTGAGATAACCTCAAACTTGATAATTTTGGAAATAAAACACTGATGATGAGCAAGAGTAAGGCAAAGCAAATAAAAACATTTTTGGAGTTTTAACATGTAGCTAGTAATATTTCGTAGAAACGTTTTACTCTTATAAGGCCCAGATCTTTTACATTTGGAGATCATTTTAGTATAAAAGACATGACATTATCTTATATTTATATAAGTCACAGTCCAAAAGTGTTTAGGGCCTAGTGTTCTATATTAGCCTTCTGCCTAATAATAAGCCAGCACATAGCTAGTGATTTAAAGCTTACCAAGTGCTTCATAGACATTACCTATTTTCATCCTTCTTGGTGGCAAAACTTGCATTTTTGAGAGATTGCAAGTAGGAAACTAATTATTGTCCATTATATGGTATAAATGACCTTCAGGATTTATTGTTTGATTTTTTTTTTCTTCTCCCAGAGTAGTGAACATTGTTTCTCAGTAAATAAGGCAATCTACACCAACCCCCAGGGAAACTTTTAAAAGGAGGTGCATAGCAAATGAGCACATGCCTTTAACACTAAAACTTGCATGTCAGTTCACTAAATATAACGTGCAAGACAATTTTTATGGAACATAAGATTTCTTTTGTACTAAAAATTCTAACATCTGTAAAAATGCTTCTGATTTTTTTTTGTTATCAAATATTGGAAAATGAAAACTTTCTTTTGTCACAGGACTTCCAAATCGCGCACAATCCTAGAAACTCCTTTCAGGTGATATTCTAACACTACTTTATAGTCAACGTAGCTTAAAATTTTAAAAATAAGGCTGGACATAGAAGGTTATGTTTAGTATACCCCCTGGTGTGTGGGCTTCTTTAAAGGAATTTCTGCTTGGGCTTATGCATACTCTTGATCTCTCTTCCAGTGTTCTGTCCAGTTCTCAGTAAAACACATTTTACTCATTCTTTTTAACTGAAATACTTTGTCCAACTGTGTATGCTCTCATTTCTAGATTAGAATTTTAGCTTAATTTGTTTTAACCTTTAATTCTTTGTCACTGTTTTGGGAATTAAGCAGGAAAACAAGTATGGGTCTGAGTGCTTGTTGCCAGTTTAAGAATATGTGCAGCATAGCAGTTAGTTCCTCAGGGACCCTAACCCCAAATCTTTACTACAAGTGTACCTTGCTTTTTTTTTTAAGTGAAAATCAAGATTTATTCAGGAAAAATTAAACAGAAACTAACCTTGTATTCTTCAGTGTATAGAAGTGTCAAACACAGTTTTCCTTATAGCAAATTTTTATTGTAGCTTTTTAAATAATACTTGAATTATGGTCTTCTAGGTATAATACTTTTTTTTAAAAAAAAGCAAGGTACAACTGTATTAATCATTCCAGAGCAAGACTTTTTTTCCTTATATTTAATTCATCCCTTAATTTTACAAAGATTGAAGGCATTTAATCAAATTAGATTATACATTTGTAACTGCAAAAATTAATAGGTGGTTGTTACTTGTAGCATCAAAGGAAATTGTATTTTTGCATATATGCAATGTTTAGATATGTATTGACTTATCAGCACAGTTGTTCATGAAATATTTTAACACTGAAAAAAATCCATTGGATATTCTAACAGGGCTTGTTTTGTTTTTTAGAAGTCGAACTGAACCAGTGAGTGGAACCTCAAAAGCAGTATGTAAAAACACAATCTCACACTTTTTCTACACATTGCATTTAACTTTAAAACATTTAATGTAGCAGTGAAATGTGAATCCGTTTTAGAACTTTTCATTTTTCCCATTGCAGTACATCTTGTAAATACAATGTATTTGCTTACAGTGTAGTTGAATATTATATTTATACCATAACTTGCACACTTCTATTGTAGAAATTGATAACTTGTGCCAGAAAAAGCACTGTATTTCATATTGAATGATAGATTTACTTCCTGTATGACTCTGTGTTGTACAGATAATGTATGATCCTTTGTAGATCATGTAGGTTTAAGGTTTGCACTAATGAACATGATGCCATGTTCTACATCTGTCTGTCTATAGTTAGTATTTTGTATGTATGTATAGGCTGTTGTGTGCTTCTTGTTTTTTGCAATAAAAAATGTTTGGAGTGTATACCTTGCCATTTTCACGTTGTATCACTTAGTTTTTGTTAGATTTTTTTTTTCTGCCTGCCAGATGGCTTGAAAAATGCGATAAAAACTTCTGTGAAGTTTTATATTGTTAAAAGTTTGATGTTTCTTCTTAACCTAGAATTTAAACACTCATGCAAAGAGCTCTCTAGGAGCATTTGATGCAGTTAAATTATTCGTCTTCTGCATTTGGAAATTTGAGCTCTTTTTCTTTGTTTAAAACTGTGCTATGAAATAAATCTTGAAATTGTGCCCCTAGTACAAACAGGTCTTAAAATAATGAATGGTTTTGCTGGGTATGCAAAAGTAGTTTTCTGAAGTTTTAATTATTTGGCTCTCCCAATGAAGTAAGCAAATAGACTTAAATATTCAGATTTCAAAAATCATTCACTCTTTTTGATAGGGAATGGGGAAAAAAAGGGACTTGGAAGTGTTAAGATATTAACATGCTACATAACTGTAGATGGAATCCCCAGCTGTAGTAATTTTGTCAGCACTGGTTTTTGTTAACCTGGTTAATGTTTTTTTTAAGTCAACTATATCACAGGTTAAACTTTACTACTTTTACCACCAGTTTGACAACAGCTTGGGTAAAAAAAGGTAGCAATATTCTTTAGTTGTGAAAAGTAACTTAATCTGATTCAAACAAACAAAACACAAGGCTATAGTAATTGGTTCTCTAGATGTTCTACTTACCATACTTGTACAGAATCCAGGTTCCTTGCTATTTTATTTATCCATTTTAAGGACTACTGATCTTCATCTAGAATGGTATATGAGTCATTACACTAACCCTTTATCATTGTATTCTCAAATATATTTTAACTTAAAGGTTTATGAGCTTTGGGCTTGTATTCTATAAAGAATATAGCCTTTAGTTCTCATGGAACTAAACATACTTATTCTAAGCTCACAATTCCTACATTCAGGGTTCTTTACTTTTTTTCTTTTTTCTTTTTGGTTTTTATTTTGAAGCATAAATCTGTAAAACTGTCCAGATTTCTGTTTTTGCTGGTGATTGGTTTAAAATTGATTTTTAATGCATCAGTGTGTATCCAAATGCTAGCACAAATTAGCCTAACTCTCCCGGTGACTGTAGTAGTTAATGTAATGCATTTGTATAAACCACATTTACAGTAAATGAACTAATTCAGATGAAACTTTTATTTCTTGAAAACAGAATTCTTTTCCTTTTTTGTTTACTAGCATGTGTATAAACACAAAATCACATGTTCATAAATAAAGTTAACATTCTTTTAGCCTCGTGTGTTCCCTGGCATGTCTGTATTACACTTTTAAGTAGTAGTTTATTTTGAGTAATTTTTTAGGTTTTCATTTGTTTTATAAAAAGAAGCATTCTTTAAGAAATAGTCATTTAACAGTAGGTAAAAGTGATCTTAAAGGAGTCATTAGTTAACTTTTTATCCCCAAAGTATAGTTGGGGTATACTTTCTGACATTAAAGCTTAATTAGTTTGGACCATAGGTAGGGGCGAGTACATAAATAAGTATATATTCATTAGGCAAAACTATTAAAAGTTACTGCCTAATTTTATGAGACTAAGAATTTACATGGATGGAAGTCATATACAAAATTTAAGGCATAAGCACCATAGATTGGATTTATCTGGTTGGTAAAAACAATATATCATCTTTATCCTTGAAACCAATTCTCTAGTTAAGAGATAATTTTTTAAGTTGCCTTTATTTCGTTTAGTCATCCTTCCATGTTAATGATATGAAAACTAGCTGTCCATATGCTGATATATTAAGCAGTGAGAAATGAGTTTTATAGTACTTGAAAAGGGAGAACAAATGTCTCCTCAAGCCAGTAAAATGGTGAATATACTCTGATTTAAATTTACCATTGCTCACATAATCAAGACCACTGACTAGATGCAAAAAGGTTGGGTTCTTTTCATTTCAGCAGAAGTTTACATATAAAGCAAGACTTAAGTCTATAACATGAATCATTGTCACTTTTGGGGGGACTTTAAGCAGTAGTCTTCATTAACTCAACTCCTTTGACAGTAGTCATTTGGTTGTTTATTACCTAATATTTGTGAATTCCTACCTTTTTTTTTAAACATTGCCATTTTCCACTCTTAAAGCCTTTGAAATATGTGGAAAACTAAGATGGGTTTTTTAAATTCCTTAATTTATGATAAATTTGGCATTTGTGAATTACAGTCTACTTAGGTGTCACAAACACCTCCATAAAAATAAATCACTGCTTAATAATTTGGGTTCTTTTCATATAAACCAGACCCTATGTAATTCATTGAGAAAACAGTTTAATGTGCATAGTAGTGTTCAGTGGGAGGCTAAAATGGAAACTAGAATGAAGGTGAGATGTGGTATAAAAGGAGAAGATATCTGTATCTTCAGGTGTATTGGGGGTAGGAAAATACACCAAGGAATTAATCATTACAATTAGTTGTCACTCATTTTATTTACAAACCCTGGAGGTAAGAAAATTATTCCTTACAACCCTCCTCCCTCCCAAGGAAATCAGGTTAGTATCCACAAAATTTGTATTGCCAACTTAGGTCCACTCAGAGACAGTATGAACCAATTTTTTAGAAGCTGGGGTTTTTTTTCGGTTTTTAGTTTTTTTTATTTTTCCATTAGAAATGGAACATAGGTGGTGGCTGATAATGTTCCATGCTTTAAATTTCCTCCAAAACTGATGTCAGATTCAAGAGTTTTTAGATGTTGATCACTTTAAATATTGAGGTGGAATAGGTGCAAACTTAATATTTTGAAAATATATATATATAAGCAAGACATTTAATAAAGAACTATTTTCTCCTATTTCTTCATTGGACTATTTGCTTTAGGCAGATAACTTTACATAGTTCTTTTTTTGATATCATAAATCAGTTACTCTTTGGCTGAAATTCCATTAACTTATATTTTACACATAAGCAGGTCATTATATACATACACTCATAACTTTAGCATATATCATGGAAATGTGTTTCCTCCTGCCTGGTATTAAAAATTTCGTTTTAGGTGGTTGAACATTGAAGATTCTTTTTGAAAAATTGAAATACATTAGGGTAAAGGATGCTTATTTCCTAGCAATTGTCCACCTTAATTTCATTTGGCCAGTATGGTTTCTTTCTTAGAGACAGGGTAAAAATCTTATTGACTGTCTTTCCTCCAAGGGTGAAAATGAAGAGGTTAATGCCTCATAGTGACTATTTTCCTCACCTTTACAAAATGCCTTATTTTTCCTCCCTCCCTCGCCCTCCACATTTCATTTGGAGTCTTTGCCTTAACATAGCTTTGCTTTTTTTCCCTTATTTCTTTTTTTTTTCTTTTTAAAACAAGAAGCTATTGTTATACTTTTCAGAAGAATTCATGCATATATATTCACAATAACAGTGACATTTAAATGAGAGCACTCTTGAAATGTTAAAAACAATTCTTTGGTTTTTAGATTACCTTTTATTTTAAAACTCAGTTTTGGCAGTGTGAAAATATGCACTTGCATTGTACAATCAATCCGTCATGAACATCATCAATTAAAGATAGAGTGTTGAAAGGTGTGGAATTTTTCTAGAACTTTTTATTATAAGCTTTCTATTTGATATTCTTTCCTATCCCCAGTCTCTTTACTGTAACTGAAACCCTCACGTTTTATCTTGTGCATAGATATATAGACACATTTATGAGAGGGATAAAATAGGATCAGTTACACTGTAACTTCACATGGCATATAATAGAAAACATGTTCTTCAGAAAACTTTAAGGAAATGCCCAGTACTTGATTTTTAAACAGCATTAGGGGCTTAATTATCACTTACAGATGTTTTCAGTGTGAAACTTGAATGTGTGTTTAATTTTTTATGAACAGATTGATGACTCTTCTGCGTCTATTTCTCTGGCCCAGCTTACAAAGGTATATATACATATATATATATATTCTTGAACCACTTGTATTTTCTTATGAATAATTTTGTATTTGGTGCAGATTTTTCAAAGAAGGGAATTCTTAATTTTATTTGGAAAAAAAATGTACGTTTATTTTTTACTATCCTGTAAAGAGTAGTTCCAATTTTGGGAAAATAGGGGAGTACCTTATCAGCCTCAACATAATGTTGGAATATTGCTCATCTTCAAGACAGAAAGAAGAAGCACATGAAGCTACATTTAGCAGTTTTTTCCTCATGCATTTTTGCTTAATTTTACATTGGAAACTAACAAAGTTCTGGAGGAATTTCCTGTTTGGCTGTATATTATGTGGACTTATTTAAACAGCCAAAATAGAAGCTTTTCCTTAATACATGGACAATCACATGATTATTTCTTGGATTTCTGAATTGACCTGATGGCCAATATTTTGAATGTTTCAGTTGCTTGGTTTCTTTGTTTTTTGGGTTTTTTTAAATTTATAGACTTGTAGTCTGTCTGCAGTAGACAAGTTAAACAACCTAATTTGTTTGAACACAGACTATGTAAATTGTGTAAGTGTATATAACTGTTTATAGGAATATACCAATGTATATGTTTGGCATATGGGCAAAATGTCACCTCTTGAAACTGTTGTATATGCCATGTTTTGCTATAAGATTGCTTGCATATATATTCTGCTCAATAATGTGTACCTTTTGTTTGGGAAAGCACTAGTGACTTGACTACACTGGACAAACAGAGTTACCAACTTTTTTCAATAAGTAAAACTCATTTCAGAGTAGACAGATGTTCTTTGAAGATAAAGTTAGGAGTTTTCCAGCATACAGCTTCTCCCTCTTCCCTTTCTTTCTTTTCCCTTTACTCCTTCCTCCACCAACTGTCAAGATTTATTTTCACGATCTTACATGCTTTTGGCAATCCAAAATTAACATGAAAATAAACTGAAAAGATAAATTTTCCATTAGTGCTGTCCCTATCCTGTCCTTGGTTTTGTTTTAGCTTGTGTCCATTTTTTTTTCAAAAAAATGTGAATACTGTCCTAATAGTGAACATCTTTTAAGTTATTGTTTTTGAAGAATAAATATTCAGATAACCTTCATAACATAAAGCAGGTTAAAACTGTTACTTACTTTAACCTCTTAATGCAGTGTGGTTTAGCATAGAGGCAATGTCTTTAACAGTTTACTGTTTTATTCTTATGTATTATAAATGCCATATTTGAGTTTTGGTTTATTCCTACTAATGTTTTGCAGGGGGAGGTTTGGGAGGATTTTTGTTTTTTCATTTTTTTTTGATTGTTTGTAAACTAATGTTTGGGTTCAAACAAATTAGTTGTTAAACATCTGTAATCAAATTTTCTGTAAATGTTACTGTCATTCTAAGCCATGTTAATGTTAAGAAATATATTGTATATGAAATTGACAATAAAACATTGAAACTGGTTGCTTGTTTTGTGAATGAATGTAAAAAGGTAAAACCCAGTGAATGGCTGATCTGAATGCTAGTAGATGCTTGAAGATTCAAGTGATTAGGAGTCACTCCCTTAGACCCTGCTTGTATCTGGACTAGTGTATAATGAATTATTAACATGGTAAATCTTTTCTAAATTAAGCATCTTTAATATTTGAAAGGCAGCTTGACCTAAGTTTTAGACTTACTTAAATTAAAATTGTGAATAATAACCTATCATAACTTGTAGCCATGTAAAATCTAAATATTAATTTCTAGTTCCTTGTACAACATACTCAGATTTCTATATTGAAGCTATAATCCAATTAATTATAGTCATAACATGAAATTTGAGACTTCATCAAAGGATAAGAACATCCAAGAGTGAGGTTTTTTTTCTTTCTGCATCTAACATCAGTCAAAGTTTAGAGAAGATACACAAGTCTTATTATAAAGTACAAACAGGGCCTAAGGTTTTGAGTGCCCCCAAGAAATATTTCTCAAGTAAACAGACACCCAAACATCATGTAATGGCTTAAGGAACTCCCCAGAGCATCCTCAGGAGTATATAAAAGTAGCTTTTTTTGATGTAACTTTAGTTAGATGCTGCTCTTTACAGGATTGGATGAGTGGTGTTGTCTTTGGCTGTGTGGACTTAAATGTGTTTCTAATGTGTGTGTCAAATAATTACCTGTTAAACAGACTGCCAATCTGGCTGAAGCCAATGCTTCTGAAGAAGATAAAATAAAAGCAATGATGTCACAGTCTGGCCACGAATATGATCCAATCAAGTAAGTTCATAAGTTGATCCTTTACAGTAGTAAAATGGGTGGGGATTTTCTTTGTGTTTAAAGGGGGAAAATGTAATCGAGCTTGTGTATATGTTTGTGCGTGTGTTTGTGTGTGTGTGAACATACACCTGTGTGTCTATATATCTTATTTTTAACTTTCAGTTACATGAAGAAACCTCTGGGTCCCCCTCCACCATCCTATACCTGTTTCCGGTGTGGTAAACCTGGTCATTACATAAAGAATTGCCCAACAAATGGGGTAAGTTCTGTGAATCATACAAATACTTATTTTATAAACATACAATCTTTTATAAATCCAAAAACGTTACTGTAGTATGAAAAATAATTACTACTTGAATAATAGAATTATTCCCTATATGGGGTAGTTAGCAGCAAATGAGAGTTTCAGTTTTTTCAGTTGCTCTTCAAATACTATAAATTCAAGTGATTTTCTTTTAAAAATTCTTCAATGTTAGAAGAATTTTTAACAGTCATGGTAACTATGTTAAATATGTTAAAAAACAATATAATCACTAACAAGGAAAATAAGAGGTCTAAAGGTATCTCTTACCTGATTTTAGAGATCATGGACTTAAAAGTTGGGGGAGACCAAAGTTCATCCAATTTAGTGTCTTCCATTTACAAATGAGAAATTAAGCCCAGAGAAGAGAAATTACTTTCTCAAGGTTACCTAGGTAGTAGTTAAGTGGTAAAGCTGATATTCAAAACCACCCCCCTTGATAAACATTAATTTTTTCATTATTAGGTAAACTTCCTTGGAACTGTATGTAACCAAATGTGGGTGCAATAATGTTATCTCCAACTGCAACTGAAGTTGCATTTTTTTGTATATTTTCCCCAGTGGGAATTAAATGGTTAAAATTTTTAAATTCAAGATGTCATTTTCATTAATTTTTTTCATAGCCTCCTGACCGCTGCCATTTCTTCTGAGTCTTTATGTTCACTGCAGAAAACAAAACAATTTAAAGAATTTCAAAACTGATGTGTTTTCTTTTTTATGACATTAACAGAGTTACGAAAGACATAACATTTTACTGTTATCTGACTCCCTAATTTTCTAGATGAGGAAAATGTGTGAGAATCAGTGAGATTAAGTGACTTGTCCACATTCTCAAGCCAGCTAGACAGGGTTCAAGCTGGGCCTATAATTCAGGCCTTCAGTTTCCTAGTATGGTGCTCTTTCTGTTTTACCATGCTGCCTCTTCAGCTTTAAACATGAATTTTCTCTATTCCTTGGTATTTTCACTCTGGTGAGACTTTTGTACATCTTGTGCAAAAATTTTCGCACACTTGGATTTGCACACAAATCCAAATAATTGAAAATGAACTATTTCTTCCTTTGCCTCAGTTTTACTTACTTTGTGTATGGTTAACTGAAAGTGATTCAACAGAGTAGAGAGTGTATAATGAGAAGCAGTAAGGTTGTTCAGTCATTTCCAGTTGTGTCTGAGTGTATCTGACCCTATTTGGGATTTTCTTTGCAAAGATACTGGAGTGGGTTGCCATTTCCTTTTCCAGCTCATTTTACAGATGAGGAAACTGAGGCAAACAGTTAAGTGACTTATCCAGGGTCACACAGTTAGGCTGTGTCAAAGGCCAGATTTGAAGTCAGGAAGATGAGTCTTCCTGACTATAGACCCAGCACTCTTATCTACTGTACCACTCAGCTGCCCCAGTAAGGTCAGTGGTCTGTGTTTATTAAAGTCACTAAATTAGAGTTAATTGCTTTCCATTCATATTAGGACAGAGATGTTTAAAATGGAATGCAATCCTCCTATATTTTTCATCATTTCAGATTTTACCTTTTTAAAGAATAATTTTATGTGTGAGCTTATTGAAACAAATAGAAGATTGCTTTTATCAGACATTTTTATCTTTCAGAGCTTTGCAAGGAATCAAGTTATTGGAAAAAAACATGAATGGTAAAATTCAGTAATAACCCATGCCCTCAAATTCTTAATTCTCTACTATTTTCATACTTTATCAGATAAAAATAACTGACTTTTAGATAGCAGTCTCATATTTTCAAAAGTCTTTATAACATCATGTCACTTGATCCTTTCAACAACCTTGTAAAGAAGTTAACTACAGATGTTATTTAACCTCATTTTACAGTTGGAAGCTACAGGCTCAAAAAGAGTCGAGTCACCCAGCCACTGAGTATGAGAGCATAAAATTACAAGCAAAATTACTTTTTAATTCTTTTAATCCTCGTAATCCAACTGAAATTGTAATGCCAAGGAGGCATTTTGTAATGACAGAAGCACTCGATTTGGCATCCTGGTCCTGTTGATATGTGTGCGACTTTGAGCAAGTAATTTAACTTTTCAGGGTCTCAGTTTCCTCATCTGTAAAATTAACAACTAGGACAAAATGGTCTCTCCCGTTCAGAATCTTATTTTCAGAGGCAATGTGCGTACTCTGAAGTCAGTTTATATTTGTGGGTATGTTTATTTTCAGATAAGGTTATTTGAAAATCAGTAAAGAAGCCTCTTAACTTAAATGAGTGAATCAAGAACTCCGTTAAGATTAGTTGGTCATAAAAGGATATTTTAGTCTGTTAGAGATATTTTAGCACTATTTTATTTCTAACTTGGAGGGGTAACAAGATTATCAAATTGAAACAATGTTTTGCTTAACCAAAGTACAATATAAGGGCCTTTAACATTTTAAAATTGAAAATATTTTTCTGTAGGTCTAGGATCTTTGTTATAGTTTCATTTTGAAAGTTGAATGAAAAGGCTCAAATTTGGCTTTCAACTTTAACTAGCTGTGTTGAGTTTGTGCAAATTATTTAATCTCATTAAGTGTAAGTGGTAATTTATACTTCCTATCTTTAAAGTAAGTGTTGTCTAAACTATAAAGCATTTTATAAATGGTGAGTGATCCTCATTAGTAAAAGTTTGGCTGTTTTAAGTATTTTGTTTTTAACAAGTAAAAAGTTTTGGTTTTTTTTTTTCCTGACTAGGATAAAAACTTTGAATCAGTTCCCAGGATTAAAAAGAGTACTGGAATTCCTAGGAGTTTTATGATGGAGGTCAAAGATCCTAACATGAAAGGTGCCATGCTTACCAACACTGGAAAATATGCAATCCCAACTATAGATGCGTAAGTACTCAGGTTAGAGGTGGGGCAAAAATGTGACCTGTGGAGACTATAGGTCCCAGGGTGCAATGCTGTTTTTTTGTTGCTTGTGAGTTGGCTATTTTAGACCCTTAGGGAACATTGTATGCTAAGACCTCTGGTCTCCACAAGTTGCATTTCTGTATTAAGGATGAGAGGCTGCAGTCTGCTCCATTTTAAGCAAATTTTAAGTGGGTTTTGGGATTTTGTAAAATTGTCCATGTGGGTGCCCCTTCCCTTGTAGTCTTCTAATTTTTCTTTTCCTGGCATTCCCTGCCTTCTTCCTCATTCACATACATACTTGCACATGTTCCCTTAGATTTATTTTTGTTATAGGCAGTTTATTTTGAGAGTGAGAGAATTTACACATCATCGTGAAGTCTGAGATAATTGTTTTCATTCCAATGAGTTTGGAACAGAGTTATGTATTAAGGGGTTAGAAGGTAAATGTGCTGAGTACTACCTCCATCTAAAATGTGAAGATTTCATGTTAGTTATATGTTAAGTATGTTGTCACCTAAAATCTCCGCTTCAGGAATGTTAAGTATTAGGTGAAATGGCTTTTGTGTTGTTAAAAGTTTATTGGTGATTACTCTGTTTTAGTGTCATGTACTCTTAAGAAAATAGGGAGGACAGTTGGTGTCAAGGGCCATAAAATTAGTTTTATCATCTGGTAAACTCAAACATTTTCTCCAGTGGTTAACAAGTTTATTATTACTCTCTTTATTTCATGTGGCATCTGAATTGTCACACATAGAAGATGAATTGGATTTATTCTACTTTGCCCTGAAAGGCAGACTGGGAGTGGGAGGCATTTGGGTTAGATATAAAGAAACATTGCCTAACATATAGAGTTTGGCCAAATGAACTTCTTTTAGAGTTAACCAAATTCCCTATCTTTGGAGATACTGAAGCAGAGGTTGGATGATCCCTTTGTTAAGGACATTGAAGAAGGAATTCAAGGGTCAGGTTGAGATTGACTTTACTGTTCTATAAGGTGTCTCTTACAACTTTGAAAGGCTATATGAAAATATATACAATATGAGAAATATATGTGCAGAAATGAAACACATCTTAATACTACATTCAACAATTATTTGTGATGAGAGTTCAGTGAGCTACTGAGATGTTAAAAATGATGTGCACATTTAGAGTGAAATGAAAAGCCTGAAATGATAAAGAAACCGTTGAAAGTACTATTGTTTTGTTTTAGTTCACAGATAAGAATTAGATTATGTAGAGTTTTAAATGGAATTTTTTTTTTTTAATTTTTTTCCAAGTTCACCCCACCCTTCCCACTTTGTACCCTGCTCACTTATACCCATACCATCCACTTTATATCAATCACTGTCCTGTGTTTTTGTGGTTTCATATCAAAGCAGCTTTGAGCATAAACTGTCTCTACTTCAAAGACATTATATATAGAAATTTCCAAACAAATTTAAGCTGAAATTGCTATTTCAGCCCAGACACTATATATTTTAAGAGCAGACCTATTCAGTTATATTTTACTTAAATGGGTTAAAAAAAGAATATAAGTTGTGGTGGAAAAATTAACATTGCCTGTGAACCCCAACTAATAATTAACCTCTGCTTTTGAAACCCCTCTTGAATGCTGAAATACAAAACCCCTTTGTGCCAAACACACAACAGATATATTGGGGAGAGATGGGAGACCAAAATATTTTTAAATGAAACCTTCACCCTCTCCACTAACACCGCTGGTAAGCAACTCAGACTCTTCTGTTTCTTTCTTTTTTCTATCCTCTCCTCCTCTTCTCTTTTTTTTTCTTTTTTTTTTCTCTCTCTTGGGCAGTGGGAGACTCCTCTTTCACAAATTGGGAACAATGGGGCATAAGCAAATTGATACTTATTTCTGGAATCGTGGTGATGTCTATGGAGCAGCTGCAACACAAATAACACACCTAAGGTACCCTACTACCAATACGTACAGCTCAGATTCTTTCATTTTCCGCATTGAGAGCTACACACTGTTCCTTAAATGAAATGGAAAGGCATTTCTTTAAAAACTTAAGGCCTGACATTCCTGTTCTGCAAATTTGCTAGATTTGTACAAGGGAAAGAAGGGTGGTTGCAGGGGAGGGAATAGCAATGTTTGGAATCTAATGGCTTTTTGGTAATCATTTAAAATTTACCAGAAGGGTTTCCATTTCTGTAGCACATTTAAATATAATACATTTCTACTAAACACATTGTACACCCAGATGAGACTGTCAAGGAATGTCTGGTGGAGTGTCATTTCATCTCTTTGTAGCACATGTTCAAAATCCCAATCATTTAGTCAATTATAAGGTAATAATATTCCATGATGCTAACTATGAATAGATGAATACATTTTTTCAACACTGATCATAATATAGACCTATCTTAAAATCTGCTGCTGCTTACTATAAATAGATGTGCATGGTGATGATATAAATATTTCCCTTAAAACTGTCTCTTATTGTGTATTGTGATATAAATACTAATTGTAGTTTTTCATTTCATTTGTATTAACTTGACAAAGACTGGTATTGGTAATATACATAGTAAAGGCATAGGAAAAAAATTCAAAGAAAATAAAAATTAGAAAGGCATTATGATAAATTGGACTATATTTCCAGAGAGTTTTAATCCATTTTTTTGGTCACTGACAGACTTTATGAACTTGGGCATAATTTAATGTCTCTGGACTTTAATTTCCTCATTTGTGAAAATTTCTAGAGGCTCTCTAAAGTTTTTATTGTCATCCCCCCCAAAAAAAAAATTTATGATTTTGATTTACCTAGCATTACCTAGGTAATTTGGTTACCTAGCACTGCCCCCACGACATTTTTGCATAGTTTACAAAGAGGTACTTAAAGAAATTTCTTCCCTGATCATTTTGAACATATGGTATTTGTCTAACTTCTCTTCTGTTGAATGACTCAAGTGGCTATAATTCATTGCTTGGTGTATTACATTTGCTCTCCATTATGTAATGGAATATGTGGCATGATTTAGGTAATTCTATACCTTATTGACAAAAGTCTTTTTAAAGGTCTAAATTCTTTTATTTCAGAGAGGCATATGCCATAGGGAAGAAAGAAAAACCACCTTTCCTACCAGAGGAACCATCCTCTTCATCAGAAGAGGATGACCCTATCCCAGATGAATTGTTATGTCTAATCTGCAAAGATATAATGACTGATGCAGTTGTCATACCTTGCTGTGGAAACAGTTATTGTGATGAATGTAAGTTCAGTTAAACCTAGAAGTGGTATATATTTCAAAATATTCTTATTGGGATGTGCCCATTCCATTTTATGTTTCCCAAATGTTGCAGCTGAATATGTTAATAAAAATCAGGAAATGGAAAATACTGTCTTTTATCACAGGTAAGAAATTAAGTGTTGAGTGGATAAGCATTCCACAAAGTAAAATCTCCTTTCATGAGTATTAACTACATTTGTTTGGACTTCCATTTTCTCCGAAGTTTTCTTTGTATATCTTCGCAGTGGTGATAGAACCAGTTATATAATTATCACTGTTTTGCATAAAAATGAATGTAACATTTCTATGACTTAATATAACAAAAGGTGGGGATACTAGTTTGTAAGAATGACTTGCTATTATATTCATAGGTCAAGCCTATCATTTGTCCCAGATAGTCCTACCCACTCTTGAAGTTGTAGGAAATTGAATGTTGTAGGAAACCGAGTAATTGTCCTTCCTGGTGTCAGCTTCAAAAAGTTAGGGATAGGTGGTGAAACATCATATTGGTTTTCTTTAAAGTAGCTGGTGAGTCTCATCTGTCAATTGAACTATAGTCTTCAGAGATGGTAACTACCTGTTATTTAAAACAGTGCTTTCTTTTTAATCCAGAAATGACCTCTTTCCAGTTAAGAGTTGTCCAGTAGTCTCCTTTCTCCTTCCCACCTTCACCCCACTCTGATATGAAAAAATGCCCCCTTCCTACAGTTTACCACATGGATTGTCTGTTCAACCATTCATCTCGTGTTAGTCTCCTCCTGTAATTTCATAGTCCCATTTAGGATACCCAGAAGATGATATGAATTAATTCATTATCATAGGTCAGCAACATGACAATAAGTTTTCATACTAATTCACAGAAGTACCTGTTTATTCCCCTATACTTTGTCTCTTAAGCCATGTCTTTGTCCATAATAAAAATAGTACCCAATTTTAGGATGACTGTTTTTTTCTTAAAAGGCTTTGGGTGGACCCTTATTAAAAGTATTTCAAATGGCCTAAACTGCATACAATTGTTTCTTTCTAATCAGAAAGCCAATTTGCTTACTTGAAGCACTCTAGCAGTTGATTAGGTGGGATTTCCTTAATAAAGATATGATTTCTGCCCCTCAATTTCTCTTGTGATTGTAAGGAATCCTCCTAATTTTCTATCTGGTTTCTTCCCTTTAGTAGATTTACCTTCTTACTGACTTTTTGAAATTTTTTGCAAGATAATCTCCACACTCCCTTTTGGACATAATTTCTAATTAGTAGCTGATAGTCATGCCGTGCACTACCATGATTCCTTGTTTGTTTTATTCTTTACTTTCAAAAGTGGAGTTGAAGGTGGGGCACGTGTCTTGTTTTGAGGTTTTTTTCCTTCATGACAATCTCTTTTGTTTATCTTATAGATGGGGAAGGTAATTTTCTAGGGTAATAGAATGTTGGAATTGGTGTCAGAAGATGTGAATCCCAGTTCTTCCATTTATTAAATGTAAACTTGGGCAAGTCACTTAACTTCCTTTGGCCCTAGTTTCCTCATTTGTAAAATGTGGGAGTTGGAACTAGATGACCTCTGAAGATGCCTTGCAGCATTAAATCCTGTATGTTATTCAGCACCTTTGATCTGTTTTCTCCCATAGTGACCTTTTAATAGCTGTATCAGGGATTAGCTTTTCAGAAGTTTTATGATTTTATCCTATCCCCACATTAAATTATGATTTCATAAGTAGATGTGACCCCCCCAAAAAAAATATCACCATCATCAGCCTTCTAGAGTGATGCAGTAAGCTATTCAACACTATTGTTTCTTTCCTATTTTCATTCATTTATTCACACATCTTCGACAGTGGTTAGGATCAACTCTACTTCTTCTGAAGTATCTGACTTCCTAAATCCTAGAATGAAGAGTTTGTAGTAGGAAATCTAAAAGGAGAAAATAATTTAGATTAGCATTGTGGTATAGAGTTTTTAGACATAAAATTTATAAAATGGCTTGTTTGATAAATGTGTTTGTACGGTCAGTGGTATAATCATGAACCAAAGTTCAGTTATCCTTTCTGTAACTCAAATTATCTTGAAACACAGGTATAAGAACAGCATTGCTAGAATCAGATGAACATACATGTCCAACTTGTCATCAGAACGATGTATCTCCTGATGCTTTAATTGCCAACAAATTTTTACGCCAGGTAAATATATGTCCTGCCTTGTATATTCTCTTCAATAAGTAAGGACATCTTTCCACTGACTACTACGAAAGCCTGTTAGATTTTGTTTTTTAACATAAACTGTTTGGTTTTTCTAGGCTGTTAATAACTTCAAAAATGAAACTGGCTATACTAAAAGGCTTCGAAAACAGATACCACCACCACCTCCTTCAATTCCACCTCCAAGACCATTAATTCAGCGGAACCTACAACCCTTAATGAGACCTCCAATCTCAAGACAGCAGGACCCTTTAATGATTCCAGTGACTTCTGCATCTACTCATGCTGCTACTTCTATATCGTCATCCATGACTCCCAATCAGTCTTCCCTATCCTCTGCTGTACCTATAAATCAGCCTTCTGCTCCGGCGCCACTTCCTGATATAACAGCCACAGTGTCTATATCTGTCCATTCAGAAAAATCAGATGGACCTTTCCGGTAAGTGTTTGTGTTTAATATATTAGAAAACAACTAAAATGTTAATGTAATCATTTTTCTTTGCCTTGTTTTTGCTTCTCTTTTTGACTGCATGTTGGGCACTGTTAGTAATTTTTGGTATATGTGGGGTACTGCTATAGCCAATGGAAGTTAAAAGGAAATGTGGGACTTTGTGCAGCCACAAGGAGAATAGCCTTGATAAAGCAAGACATGAAAAGAACTTATAATATCCTAGTTAATATTAAGTACCCAGCTGCTTGTACAGATAATGGATGCTATGGGAGTTCAGAGAAGGTTGAGGTTACATACAGCTGAGGTACTCAAGGGAAAAGGTAATAACTTGAATTTGCCCCTGACAGGCTTAGAGAAGCAGTGTGAAGAATGGAGCAATGGGGAGCATCAGGATGTCTTGGCTCCTAGTCTGGTGTTTCCCCCTGTTTAAGACAGGGACAGGGCTGAAATTACTCGTTAGTGTCTGAAGGTTGTTTCTTTTCTTTACTTTCCCTGTTAACTGGAAGATCTCCCCATACCTGATTCCTCTGTTCTGTGTCTCTATTCTGTGCCGAAGAGATTTTATCTGTTCTTTTATCTTTGACTCTCACAGTGCAGCAAATTCCATCCATCTTTTGTGTCCTAATCTTGATTTCCGTCTTCTCTTTTCATATGAAGTTGAAACACAGCCCTTGTCTGTGTTTTTCATCATCACATTTACTTGCTTCCATGCTTAACTAAATTTCTAGTAAGATCTTAGAGGGCAGAAAATGAGTCTTTTACTTCTTTGTATCCCTCCTTGGAATTATTCTGTTTAGATTTTCCACTGTTGTTGAGGAATGACATCTATACCTTTACTTATCTACCACATGAATTTTTGAATCATTGTTTATGTTCTACTTCCAAATTTCTATTTCTTAAATTCTCTTCCCAAGGTCAGATATTTTTGTTTACATCGTAATTTTCAACGAACCAATCTAGGTACCTTAATCTCACATTATCACAGATAATTTCTGAGTTTCCCTCTAGCTTTTACAATAAGCAGCTTGTTTAGCATACTGTACTTAGATATATCTTGTCAGCTACTACTAAAAAGCAGATTTTTTTTTCAAATAAAAAGGACTTCAGATAATCTAATCTCATTTTATAGTGAGTGAACAGAGACCAAGAGAAATTAACTTGCTGAAATCATCTAACCAGTGGTAGAGTTATGACTAGAATTCAAGTCCTCATTTCCAAACCATTCTTTTTTTCTCCATGTTGCTGGTACTCTGCAATAGCTATGTCACTCTTTTTTTAAAGACTCCTAACTGGTGCATACTGTTCTGCACAGTATAAAGATTGAAGGATGTCCTAATTTTCTAGTAAATTTTATATTGTTTTTAAATAATCTATAACATTTTATGACTATTATCTTGCTTTTACATTTTTTTGACATCGGAACTTCTAGAAGAATATTATTTGAAACATCCTTGCCTAAGGAAATAGTATTTACAAGGACATATATAAAAGCAATTAAAATTTTATATAATTTAAGTCCATAGCTGATTTTTTTACATAGTAACATTGGTAATGTTACTTCTAACTTGGTTCTTTCTTAAAGCTGATAGTAGTTCCTCATAAGCTTTTTGAAAACACAAATTACATTGTGCATAGTGTGTAGCATATCAGTGAGATGTGCTATGAGTTATCTGAATTATTACCTATAATGTAGTGATTAATGTTACACCATTTAGTTAACTCAGAGTCTCAGTGAATTCTGAAACTTTTCCAGTGCATTTGTAGGAACATAGATTAATGTAACAAAACAAAAGATTGAACATTTTGAAAACTTAAAATATTAACTATACTGTTACCTAAACCAGTGCTATTGGTCTTTATGTTGTCACAAATTATCTTATGTTTTCCAGTGATCCTGATAATAAAATTATACCTGCTGCAGCCTTGGTATCAGATCATCCTAAAGCTTCTTCATCAATAGCAATTAGTGCTTTAATGGAAGAAAAGGTAAATTTATTTAATAGAGTTTTTAAAGCCATTAGGGTTTTGTTTTTGTTTTTGTTTTTTTCCAATAATATTTGACAATTTTGGGTTTTTTTATTTTGTTTTTGCTGTTCTGTCCTCTTCTTGATTTTCCGCAAGGGCTATCAAGTGCCTGTACTTGGAACACCTTCTTTGCTTGGACAGTCCCTTTTGCATGGACAGTTGATACCTACAACTGGTGAGTAATGTAACATTAATTTAAAACCATTTTTTAAAATCTGTTTCTATCCTCACTTAACACACACTTTGTTATTTATCTGTCTATTCAAAGGTCCAGTAAGAATAAATGCTGCTCGTTCTGCTGGGGGTAGGCCTGGTTGGGAACCGTAAGTATATTTGCAAGGAAATTGTCTTCAAATAAATACATTTAAGTTAGGTAATTGAACATATAAATTTAACCAGTTATTATATGTTGAATGTTCATCATAAAAATGTTTAGTTTGAGCCAGCTTAATTTAGATAAAATTAAATTTAATTAGACCTCACTGATTGAGAATATATTAATGCCTCATCTAAGTTAGTGAGATGTTATTGGATATGCTAAATGTACAGTTTTATTATTTATGAGGACATAGTTTTATTTTCCAAGTGCCTTTGGATGTGTGGACAGAGATTTTGTCAAGAGCTGCTTTAGTGAATAAGAATCTTCAGTAGAAAGAGCATTGAACCAGGAACCAAAATATCTGGCCAGTCACAGCTCTGTTGCTAATGAAGTATAATCAGTGACTTTCTTCAAATCAATTCCCTTTTCTGGGTTTCATTTGCCTCATTTATAAAATGAGGGGATTGGACTAAAAGATATATATATATGTAAGGTTACTGTCAGCACAAGCTGGCCTTACTATTTCTCATAAGTGAAACTCAGTATCTCACCTCTGTTCCTTCTCACTGACTGCGCCTCCCTCCCTCAATTCCTTTTTCACATCTATCTGTTAGAATTCTTAATTTTCTTCAAGAGTCACCTTAAATGCTGCTTTCTACATGATGCCATTTCTGATCCTCCTAGCTGATGATACCTTTTCTCCCCAAACCTTAATATACCGTGTATATTTTGTGTATAGGTATACTTACTGTCTTCTCGAACTATCTAAAGATTGACTTCTTTGAGAGCGGGGATTGCTTCATTATTGTCTGTTTCCCCAGCGATGGTACATAAATTAGGTGTTTAATAGACAATTACTGATAGATTGAATAAATATGACTGTCTTCACATTTTTATAAGCATTTATTTTCCCAAGTAGGCTAAATATTTTGCTTGTCTTAATTGCCCTAATAAAATTGGGTTTGTTGAGTAAATTGATAAGATAAAGAAATCTGTTCCATTGAGTGGAATCCAAAGTATTTACTAAGATCCAAAGAATTGGGTTTTTTTATTCCTAAAAACATAAGGTATTTTACACTGTGCTCCCAAAGTGAATGTGAATTAATCATGACTTAAGAGTTTTGTTTTTTTTTTCCTTAGAAGCATAAATCGAGGACGACACCATGGTGAACGCTCACAGAGGACTCAAGGCCCATCACTACCAGCAACGCCTGTCTTTGTGCCTGTACCACCACCTCCTTTGTATCCACCACCTCCCCACACACTTCCTCTTCCTCCAGGTGTTCCTCCACCACAGTTCCCTCCACAGTTTCCACCTGGGCAACCACCACCTGCTGGCTACAGCGTCCCTCCTCCAGGTTTCCCTCCAGCACCTGCAAATTTATCAACACCTTGGGTATCAACAGCAGTACAAACAGCTCATTCAAATACTATCCCAACAACACAAGCTCCACCCTTATCCAGGGAAGAGTTCTACAGAGAGCAAAGACGACTTAAAGAGGAGTGAGTATTTCATTTGCAGTTGTATTTTTTATTTTAATGATGATAAGTATATATTAAAATGAGTGCTTGTGGAAACATTTCCCAGTGTGCTCTTTAGAAAAAAGGCAAACGACATAAAGGTTTAAAATAAGGCATCCAAGAAACTTAATAGGGATTCCTAGTTACTGTTTTAAAATGAAAAGCTTGATTATTTCATTCATTTGCTTCATGATCTAATTATATTTGTCTTGTTAGTTCTTACACAGTTTTTTGTTAACGTTTACTCTTTAACTTTATTTTACTAGGGAAAAGAAAAAGTCCAAACTAGATGAGTTTACAAATGATTTTGCTAAGGAATTGATGGAATACAAAAAGATTCAAAAGGAGCGTAGGCGCTCATTTTCAAGGTTAGTGTTTTGTAAGCCTTCATGATAGAATAAAAAGTCATCTAGCAGGGCACAAGATAGGAGATTTAAAAAAATAATGGGACTGGATATTCAAGGAAATATCTGAATACAGGATTGTACTTTTGTCTTTATAATTCAGTCTAGATTGATAGAAATGGAAAACTAACATTTCTTGTCACCTGTTGATTGATTTAAATTTATCATTGTAAATCCTATTTTCCAGAATAAGAGATTACAGGAATTAAATTACTCTTCCATAGAGTTGTTCCCTGTAGAAGTTGAGTCTATAAGGTGAAGTAGTTAAATCTTTGAGCAGTATTTCAACTTACAGTTATGGCTTTTTTTCTGGAACATTAATCTGAGTAATTATGAAGCTATAATATACTTCAAATTATTTTATTAATAGCAAAGCAAAGTTAGCATTCCCCTAATAGTTTATTTAAAGGAATTATCCTTAAAATTAATAATTGATTGTGACGTGATTGATTTTAAAAGTCGACACTAGCTATTGGATATTTTGGTACTTTATTTTTTTTGCAATATTATTGGACAAAGTATTGTCACAAGTGTTTAACTTAACAACTGGAGAATAAAGCTAAATAGAATTATTAGTCTTGTGTGCTGTTAAAAATTATGCCCTCAGGGATGTCACAGCATGTTACTGCATAGTGCACTACCTTCCATTTAGTTAGAATTTCCCTTCATTGGACAGATTTTCTTTGGACCACCCTTGTATGTTTATCATCCACATACCAGTAGGGGTCTCTATCTCCTTAGATAAACTACAATATGACAATTATAGAAAAAAGCAGAAAACTGAAAAGAGAAAGCTTAGAAGTTGAAAAGGCTACATATTTGATTTTTCTTCCTCAGTCCTGGGTTTTGCTTTGCTTTCAGGTCTAAATCCCCATATAGTGGCTCCTCTTATTCAAGAAGTTCTTATACATATTCTAAATCAAGATCTGGTTCCTCACGTTCACGTTCCTATTCTCGATCCTTTAGTCGTTCACACTCTCGTTCTTATTCACGATCACCTCCATATCCCAGAAGAGGTAGAGGAAAAAGTCGAAATTATCGTTCAAGATCCAGGTCTCATGGATATCACCGCTCCAGATCAAGGTCACCCCCGTATCGGCGATACCATTCACGATCAAGATCTCCTCCAGTTTTTAGGGGACAGTCTCCTAATAAACGAAATATACCTCAAGGAGAAACAGAACGTGAATACTTTAACAGATACAGAGAAGTTCCACCGCCTTATGATATAAAAGCTTACTACGGTAGGAATGTTGACTTCCGGGACCCATTTGAAAAAGAACGTTACAGAGAATGGGAAAGAAATTACAGAGAATGGTATGAAAAATATTACAAAGGTTATGCTGCTGGAGCACAGCCTAGACCTCCAGCAAATAGAGAGAACTTTTCTCCAGAGAGATTTGGACCATTGGGCAACAGAAGAGAGAATTCTCCCTTTGCTCGAGGTCGCAGGGAAGATTATTCTAGTGTACAAGGTCATCGGAGTCGCAATATTGGTGGCAATTACCCGGAAAAGCTCTCAGCAAGAGATGGTCACACCATGAAGGATAATGCCAAGTCAAAAGAAAAGGAGAGTGAAAATCCACCAGGAGATGGAAAGGGAAACAAGCATAAGAAACATCGAAAGAGAAGAAAGGGGGAAGAAAATGAAGGCTTTCCTAACACAGAGTTATTAGAGAGTTCTAGAAAACAAAGAGAACCTGTAGGTGGGGAAGATATTAAGACAGATTCCTTGTTCATTCTCCCCAGTAGAGATGATGCCACTCCTGTTAGAGATGAACCTATGGAGGCAGAATCAATCACTTTTAAACCTGTATCAGAAAAGGAAAAGAAAGAAAAAGACAAACCAAAAGCAAAAGGTGATAAAACTAAACGTAAAAATGAAGGAACTACTGGTTCCAAAAAAGAGAGCACTGCAAAACCTGTTAAAGCGTCCCAGGAAAAAATAGATGTAGAACGTGAAAAGTCTCCAAGATCTGAACCACCCTCCAAAAAAGCCAAAGAGGAGGTGCCAAAGACAGAGAGTACTAAATCCTCCTCTCAGAAAGATGAAAAATCCATTAGTACACCCAGAAAAGCTCATCCCAAAATGACGAAAGAACATCAAGAAACTAAATCCATCAAGGAGGAAAAAGTTAAAAAGGAATATTCAAAAGATGTCAAACAAGAAAAGCTAGCTAACAAGGAGGAAAAGTCAAAAAAGAATAATGAGAAAAGTAAGCCAGCTGATGCCAAGCCAGAAAAAAGAAAAAGAAAAGCTGAAGAAAAGGGTGTAGATAAAGAACATGAGATTTTGTCATTGAAAAACTCTAAACCGGAAGTTGCCGAAATGATGAAGCCATCACCAAAGCGCAAAATTGAGCCAGATGTCGAGAAAACAGATAGGACCCCAGAAAAAGACAAAACTGTATTAACTGCTCCAGCTAAAAAGATAAAGCTGAACAGAGAAACAGGGAAAAAAATTGGAAGTGGAGAAAATCTGCCCAGTGCAAAAGAACTCACTGAAAAATTGGAGACAACATCTACTAAAATTAAGCAAGAAAAAGTTAAAGGAAAAGTAAGAAGAAAAGTGACAGCCACTGAAGGATCTAGCTCAACTCTTGTGGATTACACCAGGTAATTTTTTCTTCACTGCAATTCTGTACTACAATTCAATTTCATTTATAAGAATTCTAGTAATACAGAATTTGTGGTAATATGGGCCCTGGTTCACCTTTATAATGTCTCTGGGGAAGTAGATTTGCTAAGAAAATATGAATAACATTTTAGGAAAAAGGTAAAGTCTGAGGGGCATGTTCACATAAAGTTCATGTAATCCATTTGGAAGTAAAAATGTTATTCTGGTGAGCAACACAAATATCTTCCTGATTCCAGGTAGCATCTAAGTGATGATGTATGAAAAAGTTTTTTTGCTTCATGTTGGAGAACAGAACCAGGACCAGTGAATGAAGTCTACAGGGAGCCCATCCTATCCTTATTGTAAAGGTTGTTAACAAATCTGGTCAAAAGTAGAATGAGCTATTTCAGGAAGTATTAATTTCCCTAATATTGGAGGTGCTGAATCCAGAAACTAGATGACTATTAATCAAGGATGTTAAGAATTTATGAGTTAGGTGGTTTAGGTTACATTCCCAATGAAACAAAAACATATCTAAGCATTTATTTTTAGAATCTTTATCTGTCAGTTTTATGTTAACAAGAGAAACTGATGAGGTTGCTTTAACATAACTTTATGTTAAATCATCCTTTTTTATTAACTGAAATGGTTCCTTTTACTCAGTGGTTATTGTGATCTGGGAAACCCCGAGAATCCCTGAGACCCTTGCAGGAAGAATTCACAAGGTCAAAACTTTTCATAATTAGTATGCTAAGATGTTCTGATTTCAAATATATGGTAAATATTGATAGCTAAACTCACATAAAACCTATTTTGAGGGGGAAGGAGCTTGTTGTCTAATAATTTTTAAGACTAAATGAGTCCAGAGACCAAAACTTTTGAGAACCACTACTCTCTTACTTACTTAAGTTAGTGTAATAAACTATTTCTTTGTATAATTCAGGCTTTAATAATAATTCATTAATTGATTGGACTTTCCCCATAATCTAAGTGAACAGTAAGATAACTAAGAACAGTTAAGGCACACTACTCTGCGTAACAGTTCTTTAAGTTGCTGCATATTGTCCAGAGATAAGTTTCTGTACCCTGCACTCAAGGTTTTATCGAATCCGGATTTTCAGTTGAAACAGAATAAAAGAATTTATTTATATGATGCAGAGAGTGGAAGAAAGACATTGAGAATTTAGGTGCTGCAGTGTGCCTGCCACTGATAGCTTACGTTGAGGCAATGAGAGATAGTAGACCATCAAACCAGTAACCTGTGTTGATGTGCATAAAACAGCACTGTTATCTAATACTCAAGGCTTAACCTTTTAATGGAGAAATATCTTGCCTACCCTACTATCATTCTTTGATACCTGAGAAAGCAAGATTTTAGATGGATTCATTTTTAAATTGAAGCAGTTTAGTTTCTTTGGGATCATATTTATTATAAAGGAAAAAACAAACTCACAACAGTATTTCATGATGTCCTCATACGATTTTATTATCTATCGGTGTTATTGTGAAGGCTTTATTGGTCAAAGCAAGAATGTGTATCACCTCTCATTACTGAGGCTTGTCTGTCCATAGTTGCCTTATATACAAATAAATGCTATATTGATAATCAGTTACTACTTTCACTTGACCAATCAGAAAAACCATGAGGGTGTAACATAGTCCACCTCAGAACAGCAGGAGTAAGCAGTGAAACAGCACACTACTGAGAAAGAAAAAATTCTTTCTTTGTACTTCAGAAGTTGAAGATTTAACCAGGATTATTTAATCCTCACTTAACTTAACATTTAATTTCTACATATACTTTATCTGCATATTCCTTGAAAGGCCAGTGTTTGAAATGTTTTCGAAATAAGTCTTTAAGTAAAAGTTAATATTTCATTGATCATGTTTAAATTTTACTGGTCTATGAAAGTGTTTAAATTTTAGGTACTAATTAATTGTTTTAATTTTCTTTATTTAGTACAAGCTCAACTGGAGGCAGCCCTGTAAGGAAATGTGAAGAAAAAACAGATACAAAGCGAACTGTCATTAAGACCATGGAAGAATATAATAATGATAATACAGCTCCTGCTGAAGATGTTATAATTATGATTCAGGTTCCTCAGTCGAAGTGGGACAAAGATGACTTTGAATCTGAAGAGGAAGACGTTAAATCTACACAAGCTTTGTCAAGCGTAGGAAAGCCTGCTAGTGTTATAAAAAATGTTAGCACTAAGCCATCAAATCCTGTTAAGCATATTGAAAAAGAAAGCGAGCCATCAGAGAAAATTCAGAAGCCCACAAAAGAAGTAAGCCACGAAGGTGTACAGCATGAGGCCAAAAGTTCAAAAATTTGTTCATCCAGTGAAAAAGGAAAAACCAAAGATCGGGATCATTCTGTGTCAGATAAGGAAAACTCCGAAAAAAGGAAAAGCAGCAATCAGACAGAAAAAGATACTAGTATAGATCGTGTAAATGAACAGGGAAACTTTAAAAGTCTTTCTCAATCATCCAAAGACAGTAGAACTTTGGATAAGCATGATTCTGGGCGTGGTTCCTCAAGTAAAGATTTTACTCCTAATAGAGACAAAAAAGTGGACTATGATAACAGGGATCATTCTGGTTCCAAACGGAGAGATGAAAGGAGTGACTTAACAAGAAGAAAAGATTCTCCTTCTCGAACTAAATTAGAATCTTCATTGGGTCAGAAAAATAAACTGAAGGATGAAAGGACAGATATGCCTAAAAAGGGAGTAGGAGAATCAAAAAGAAGCAACTCTAGTCCTTCAAAGGACAGAAGATCATATGATCACAAAGCTGTTCATGATTCCAAACGGTCAAATGATGACAATAAATCTGTAGACAAAAATCCAGTTAAAGAGCGAGAGAAGCATATATTAGAAACCAAAAACAATAAAGAGAAAGAGTTAAGTGGAAATAAATTATTTTGTAGACATAGCTCACCAGATACACAGATTGAAAAAGAGCATGTTACTGGACAGAACGATAAGACTATTGTCAAACCTAAGCCCCAGGTAAGCCACTCTTCTCGACTTTCTTCTGACTTAACAAGAGAAACTGATGAAGCTGCTTTTGTACCAGACTATAATGAAAGTGATAGTGAGAGTAATGTGTCTGCAAAAGAGGAGGAAACTGTGGGGAAAAATCCTAAGGAACTGAAAGATAAGGTGACAGAGAAACCTAAAGAGACCTTGGATGCAACGGTAGTTGGTCAAATAGGTGTAAGAAGTCAGAGTCAGAGTAGTCCTAGTGTTAGCCGAAGTCGCAGTCATAGCCCTTCTGGAAGCCAAACACGAAGCCACAGCAGCAGCGCTAGCTCAGCAGAAAGTCAGGACAGCAAGAAGAAAAAAAAGAAAAAGGAAAAAAAGAAGCACAAGAAACATAAAAAACATAAGAAACATAAGAAACACACAGGCACTGAATTAGAATTGGAAAAGAGCCAAAAACACAAGCATAAGAAGAAAAAATCCAAGAAAAGCAAAGATAAAGAAAAGGAGAAGGAAAAGGAAAAGGATGACCAAAAAGTTAAATCTGTCACAGTATAAAATGGCAGATTAAAAAATTGACTTAATTACTAAGTCATCTGTATTAAATTTTGTTATAATGTAAACAGATTCAAGCTTTGTAAATAATGACATGGAAGACCCTGTGCTGCACTTAAAATATTGCTGCTTGATTATTTGATTTTTACATCAGAGCTTTATAACACGAACTTTTTGTACAGAATTGTGAGTTGTGACCATGTAACATGAGAGGTTTTGCCTGGGGCATCTTATTTTTAACCACCATTAATTAGTTTGGGTGGAGTTTACTGTACTGTGAAATTTTCACATTTGAATTTTTTTAATTGCCTGGCAGAAAAGCTGGTATCCGTTCTAAAATATCAGCAGAATGATTTGCAGAATTCATTACAGCCCTGTTATGTCACTTTTTGATTACAATAAAAGTTTTCAGTAAACTTTTCAATTGTGTTGTATTTTCCGTAAAGCACAAAAAAAAAAAGATACCCAGAAGTACCCTTGATTCTATGGTATAGATTCTTTTCATTAATATCAGGGTTAACATCACCCAAGAATATCATATGTATGTATTGTCCTTTTAGTAGTAAAATGCAAATGGGAAAACAACCAAACAGCACTCAGCAAAGTGATTTAATCTTAATTCCATCTTTTAGAGGGAACAATAAAGTTCTGAACTAAAAGATGTACATTGTTTGACTTGAGTTCAGAGCATCTGCTATATTCAGCTGTATAACTTTTCAACTACTATTTTCACATCATAGCAAGGATAATTTAACTGCCTTACGCTATTTCTTAAAATGTTACAATACTATCAATACTATAATATACAATAATATATACAATAATTATATTTGGTCATCACTGTTTCCTTATTGACTGTTCACAAGTTTTTCCTTTTAAGAAGTCTGATGGGAAGAAATCAGACCTTTACCCAGATGTTCATTAAAAATAAAATTGTTTTAATGAGGTGGGGGTACAATATGATGGATAAGGAGTAAATAAATGCACCTTCTATTTAAATTGAATTGCATCTTCATGTGAAATGAAATCCTCGAGAGTTAACCTAATACTAGTAATATGGCAACACTATTTAAAGGTCATTTGGCTTTTTCCTTGTTTGCACACAATTTAAGTACTTCAAAAGGTCCATGATTTCTTTGATGTGGTTACTCCTTTACCAACAGATTGCTAGTCTTCCATTCCTTAATGTAGTTTTCATGAATTGCTGTGACCAATTCCATGGCAGTGATCCCTTCTGCAATTAGCTAGTCTCATCCTCTGTAATGATCATTACCAGTATCTACATATGTAATCATTACCAGTAATCTTTACAGCCTGCCAGAGTACATGCCTCTGGCATGTCCTGTAAGAACCCAGAGTTAACTTCACATTGTGGTAGAAAAATACATGACAGCATGTAAGGGCTATGTTAGCAATAAATTGAAAACTGTGGACTGGAGCAAAATGTATTAAGTTCAAACAGGATTCAAAAGGACAGAATTTGGGGGAAAAAAACTTCAGGTGGGAACATTATGATGAGAGTAAATTTGTAGTAAAAAGTTTATTTCAGGGAAAAGGAGAAACTGGAATGAAGACTTCAGGAATTTGAACTTGATCCTGCAAGCTAAGCTGCCAGTTGTTCTCTGAGTCCTGGTAGACACAGAGGGAGGTTATACGTAGTAGCAACTAGCTTGAAAATGAGGTACTTGGTGGGGGATGGGGGGTGGAGTCAAGATGGTGGAGTAGAAAGGTGGACCTGCTCTAGCTTCCCTCCATAGCCCATAAAATACATGTAAAAATGACTAAACAAATTCTAGAGCAGCAGAAGCCACAAAATGACCATGAGATTTCCAGCCTAAGACAGCATGGAAGGCCCACGGGAAAGGTCTGTCACACCAGACTCAGAACAGAGATCAGTCCAGTTTGAGCCTCACAGCACTGATAGGACTGAAACAGGCTTCAGGGTGCTGAATCACAGGTAGCAGCTTCAGTTCCCGCAACCCACAAATGCCCAAGGCAGGCTCAAAGGTCAGCAAGAAGGCTCTTTCACCTGGGTGAGAGGGGAGTGAGGTCTGGCCCCATTCCTGGCTCCAGGGTGACAGCAGGCACTGCTGCAGCATCCACTTTTGAAGCCCTCAGCCTAAAGACCCTGGGGGAATCTAGCAGCTGATCTGAGTCTCAGCCCTGAGTGGCAGTTCTGGGATGAGGAGGAGTGCTGGCATGGTGGAGCTAGTAGAGGTTGTGGAGAGGGAATCCTACTCACAGTTCCAGGGCAGAAAAGAGTGCTTGTGGTTGCTCACAGAACGGAGCACAGGCTAGGAGAGGAGTAAACGCTCCTCTCTTGATTGTGGCACCTTGGAGGAACTGAGAACTTACAGGTCCCTAGAGTATACCCTCCACTTGACAAAGGACTCAAAAATCAGGTAACTGGCTGGGAAAAATTCCCCAAAAGGGGGGGGAAATAAGACTATAGAAGGATACTTTCTTGGTATTTTCTTCCATCCTTTCGAATGAGGAACAAAGCATACCATCAGAGGAAGGCATTAAAGTCAAGGCTTCTACATCCAAAACCTCTAAAAAGGATAGGCAATGGTCTCAGACCATGGAAGAGCTCAAAAAGAATTTTGAAAATCAGGAGAGGTGGAGGACAAATTGGGAAGAGAATTGAGACGGATGCATGAAAAGCGAGTCCACAGCTTGCCAAAAGAGACCCGAAAAAATGCTGAAGAAAATAACACCTTTAAAAATGAACTAGGCCAAATGGCAAAAGAGCTCCAAAAAGCTAATGAGGACAAGAATGCTTTAAAAAACAGAAATAGCCAAATGGAAAAGGAGGTTCAAAAGCTCACTGAAGAAAATAGTTCTTTAAAAATTAGAATGAAACAGATGAAGTCTAATGACTTTCTGAGAAACCAAGAAATTACAAAACAAAACAAAAAAGAATGAAAAAAATAGAAGACAATGTGAAATATCCCACTGGAAAAACAACTGACTTGGAAAGTAGATCCAGGAGAGATAATTTTAAAATTGTTGGTCTACCTGAAAACCATGATGAAACAAAGAGCCTTGACATCATCTTCCAAGAAATTATCAAGGAAAACTGCCCTGATATTCTACAATCAGAAGGTAAAATAGAAATGAAAAGAATTCACTTATCACCTCCTAAAAGAGATCCCCAAAGGAAAACTCCTAGGAATATTGTAGCCAAGTTCCAGAATTCCCAGGTCAAGGAGAAAATATTACAAGCAGCCAGAAAGAAACAATTCAAGTATTGTGGAAATAAAAACAGGATAATACAGGATTTAGCAGCTTTTACACTAAGGGATCAAAGGGCTTGGGATATGATGTTCCACAGGTCAAAGGAGATAGGATTAAAACCAAGAGTCACCTACCCAGCAAAACTAAGTATAATACTTTGGAAAAAATAGAATTTCAATGAAATAGAGGATTTCCAAGCATTCTTATTGAAAAGACCAGAGCTAAATACAAGACTTTCAAATACAAGAATCCAGAGAAATATGGGAAGGTGAACAGGAAGGAGAAGCCTTAAGGAACTCATTAAATTTGAATTGTTTACATTCCTGCCCAGAAAGATGTTATTTGTAATTTCAGTATTAGGGTAATTAGATAAATATATATGCACACATACACACACATATGTACACGTAGGTATGGGTATGTGTGTATGTTACATATGTGAAGGTATGTGTACATGTATTACACATATGTATGTATATACATATACACATAGAAAGAGGGCACAGAGTGAGCTGAATATGAAGGGAGAATAAAAAAATAAAATTTACTGTTGAATGGAATGTACTAGGAGTAAGAGAAAGGGAGATGCAGCAAATCATCTCACATACAAGAGGAAAGAAAGAGCTTTTACAGTTTTACAGTGGAGGGAGATGAAAGGAAATAATTGAGCCTTACTCTCTTGGGATTTGGCTTAAGGGGGAAACATACACACTCAATTGGATATGGAAGTTTATTTTACCCTGCAGGAAGGCAAGGGGGAATGAGATAAGAGAAGATAATTAGAAGGGACAGCAAATTGGGGAAAGGGATAATCAGAAGCAAACACTTGTGGGAGGATAGATCAAGGGAGAGAATGGAATAAATGAAGGGCAGGATCGGACAGAGGGAAATGTGGTTAGTTTTTGACAACATAACTATTGTGAAAGTGCTTTGCATTTTTACACCTGTATAACCTATATTGAATTGCTTGTTTTCTCAATATGAGAGAGGGAGAGAATATGGAACTCAAAGCTTTAAGTATGAATGTCAAAAGTTGTTTTAGCATGCAACTGGAAATTAAGCTATACAGGCAATGGAGTACAGAAATCTATTTTTCCCTACAGGAAAACAGGGGAAGGGGGATTGGAAGAAGGGTGGGTAATAGAAGGGAGGACAGAGTGGAGGAAAGATGGGGAGAAAATTTTGGATTCAAATTCTTCTGGATGTTAAGAACTGAAAAATAAATTATATATCAAAAAGAGAAAAAAAAAGAAAATGAGGTACTTAAAAAGAATCCTGGGATTTTGGGTGGCTATTAGATATATTTGTGATGGAAGCTTTTTTCAGAGAATTTCAGGAAGTACTTTGTACTGGAAACAGGTTTTCAAAAATTTATCACCTAGTAACCAGTGTACTAATTGTGTGCCTTTCTATACTTGACTGTTGGTCTTTTAAGTAGTGCATTTTATTCTATAGTAAGGACCTTACTTAAAGCTTAGTCTAGGGCCTGTTAGAACTGTACTCTACAAGTACAACCTTCAGGGCCTCAGTTATCTCTATATATTGGAATATTAAAGTAGGAAATAAACGATGAAAGTATTTGTTATTAAAGTAGACATTCCAATAAGCTAATAAAGAATTTTACTTTCCCCCATTAAATTTCAGTATAAGGTTGTAGCTGTATTGCTATGAGAAAAATCCCCAGTAAACAAATTGGAAAACTTGTCAGACAAGTGGTTTAATATGAGCATGCTGTGGTGTTTTAAAGCATCTGACCTCTCCCATTTTCCCTGGTACTACCTTCTCCCCTTTAATTCTACAAACTGTTCTTTCTCAAATTGTAAAAATGTCTTCTGTTGTGGAGGGTTCTTCAATAAACTGACACTTCACAGAACCACCTCTTCCTTTTGAATTTTACAATATAATATGTACCTTATAGTGTGGAGTTGAGCCTGAGCTCTCTAAGGCTGTGCTTGCAGTGCACAACCTCTGGCGGGTCCTACAGATACCTAGTATGAGCCCAACTATGAACTGTGACCCTATTCTAGAGTCATTTTAGCTTTGATTCATCACCAAAAAATTAGTTACCATATGAAGAATTTTGGTTGGCCATGGCAAATTATTAAATTCAAAGCTATAGAAAGTTTGCAGTTACCAGGATTACCCACACCATTGAAATAACATTTTTTTGGAAGTATTGAAAACACAAATGACATTGTAGAGGAGTAGGAAGTACTCAACAAATTCTACCTATAGATACTGTAGTTTAAAGGTATGATTTTCAGTTTGTGTATAAATTTACATACATGTGTGTATATATATATGATTTTAGCCTTTTGTATATATACACACATATGCATGTAAATTCATACACATGTATTGTGTATGTAAATTTACTTAACAATTAGGGATAGTACTAATGCTCTAACCAATAACTTTTAACATTTCCCCCTAGTCATGAAACTTCAAGTATACCTAAGATCCATGGGAACTCTGTCCCCAGAGCCCTTCCAAATCTTATATATCATCCATTGTTTCCCTCACTACATTCCAAATTCATAACTTGTGGGACAAACTTTTAGTAATAGACCTCTCCAAACTTAGCAAGGGTAATCCTTGGGCAATAGATAGTCAGCTGCCATACTCAGACTCAGATCTTTTCAAATTTGGAAAGTCTAGTCAGAATTTACACTCTTGCCATAGCCTTCCAAAAGTATCCGCTGATTGCCAACCAAGTATTAAGAGCTAGATGTCCCATTTAATTTCTCTCTCTGTCTCATATATGTATATATGTATATATGTGTGTGTATGTATGTGCAAATATATGTAGATGTGATTATATGACTTATTTTTCCATCTTAAACCTACTCATCTTTTTGACCTAAGTAGTAATACTATTTTCTTAGTCACCCATGATTGCAGCTTCAGAATCCTCTGACTTCTCTGTCTCTTATAAAGTCAGTCAGTTGCTGGGTCTCACCCTTTTTTCCATTCCTTACTACAGTCAAAGCAGTCATACCTAGACTATTTCAGTAGCCTCTCTCTAAAGTTTTATTGGTGTCTTTTCAATAGCCTCTGAAAGATCTTCCCACCTTACGTCTCCCACAGAATCTTGGAGTTGGGACACACCTTAAGACCTTATTCAAATTGTACCTGGATAAGAAGCCCCTCTATAAAACATTCAACAAACAGCCAAGAGCAAGCACAGATCGCAGTAGTATATTCTCCATCAAACTATCAAGTTCACATACTAATAATTAACACTCTGGTTCCGGCAATTTAGAGGATCATAAGTTTAGACCTAGAATGTGGATCATAAAGGTTATTTAGTCCAAACCAGTACTAGTGAGAGTACAGGGATTTGAACTCAAGTCCTTTGACCCCAAATACAGGAAACTTTTCACTATACCATGCTGCCTTCCATAAATTGTTCTGAATTCAATCATGCTTGAATCCACGGAATAGTACTATTTTCTAGCCCTTATTTCACATCTTAACTGCAAAAATAGCATGAGAGACTTTTATGTCAAAGGGTTTGTTGAAATCTAAGTATATGTATATATACTATACATAGAGCATTTCCCTCACCTTCAATCTAAAATCTTAATAAAGAAAATGAAGTTAGCACAGGGGTGGGGAACTTGTAGCCCTGAGGCCACATGTGGCCTTCTAGGTCCTTGGGTGCAGTCTTCTGACTGAATAATTTTACAGAACAAATCCTTTTATTAAGGGAATTTGTCCTGTGAAGTTTGGATTCAAAGGGCCACACTTGAGGACCTAGAGGGCTACCTGTGGCCTCAAGGCCACAAGTTCCCCACCCCTGGCTTAGCATGACCTATTCTTTTTCAGATGTTCATTAATCACCACTTTAGTAATATGTTCTCTACAACCTTTAAAGGGAACAAAGTTGAGTTCATTAGCTTGCAGTTGGCAAGCTTTGTTGAAAATCAGGACATCATTTGCCCTTTGTCAATTCTGTGACAACTCTCTTTTTCTCCATAATTCTTTCAAAAATTATTGACAGGCCCAGCACTTGTATCTGTCTGTTCTTTCAGTACCCTGGGATGCAGTTCATCTGGGTCTGGGGAGTTGAATTCATCAAAAGCATCTGGGTTCTATTCTTTTATATCTATGTACTTATCTTGGGTTTTAATGCTCTTTGACTTTTTCATCTGACCTTTCTAGTTCAAAGGTCATTCTTGGCTGAAAAAAAGCAAAGTAATACTTGAAAAAACTTGTTGTTGTTGTTTTTTTTTTTTATTTTGTCATTATCTTACCTACCCTACAGGGAACAAAGTTGGGGTTTGCTAGTTTCAAACTCTACCTCCCCACCCCCAGCTTGGGTCTGTACAGTCCATGAGACTCACAGTACTACCTTAAATGAGGCAAAGTGAGGTACAAAGTTTTAAACAAACACCTGCTTAGGGCCCTGTGCCTAGTTACTTCTTGGTCATCCCTACCTCCAGTCTCTTCGGTCAGGACTCCCATTATTTTATTGATACTGGAGTCACTTGCTGCTATCTGCTGAGTTCTTCAAGAAAGAGTTACAGCTCCCTTGGAATGAGGTAGAGCTAGAAGGCATTTGAGCTATCTAGCCACACCTAGCTTTCACATAACCCCAGAGTTATAAAACATGTTCTTTCACTCAGGCCTCAAAATCCTTTTCTACAAAAGTCCTCATCTGACTTTTGAAGGGAACCTCTCAATTGGCCTTGCATCCTCAAAAAAAAAAAAAAAAATGTCAAGTGTTTTCTTTGCTGGCTAAGATGACTGTTCCTTTAATTGTCCCTGGAAGTTTCGTTAAGGGTGAAAAATAGATTTAAAAGAGGTAAAGTCAAGAATTGAGACAGTGGTATAGTGGTAAATTTTTAACAACTGGTTCTCTGGGGGCAAAAATGTACTCAACGTGCTTTTAAATTTAATCTGCACTTCTAACATTTTCTCCCTCACTTTCTTAAATTTATACAATCAAAACAAGTCCCAGTTTGTAGTATTTGGTGATTTCTGAGATAAAGTTGCTCACACTGAGAATTTAACCATCAATTCTCAAAACCAGTTCACAATGCATTTATGCTTTCTGTGACCTCTAGGCAGCTAGCTACTAGTGTAGAAAAAGACATGGCAATACAAGACATAACTAAGGGAACACATACAAGTCATGCCCACCTGGGTTCCTTCCCCCACCATGGAAAGAAAGGCATCTGCATCCTCGTGGCTTTGCTGTCCAACTACAAGTGTGTCATGCCTTAATTCTTTTCTTTAACTACTTGTGTATTCACTCCCTCCACCTTGGCAGAATATGTTCACCAGCAGCTCCTTACTGGTCAGGTGGGAAGGAGTCCATCATGGTTATAACTGAGGTCTGTGTGTGTGGTACTGGAGAATAGAATGGTATAGAATGGTTCAGTCCCAGTAGGAGAGACCAAAGGGGGAGAAAGTTGGTTAGTCAAGGAGGTCATTTATTCAGTGGACAAAGGAACAGACAAAATCAGGATTCTGAGGTCACAGTGAGTTGTAATCAATGACGATGCCAGGCAGATCAAAGTAAATGAGCAAAGAGTTTGCATATTTTGTCACATTCAATAAGCTAAGCAGGGTCCTAAGGTTTGATTTTGTTCTTTGTGGGGGTGTGGGGTGAGGTAGAGGAGGGTAGAGGCAATCAGGGTTAAGTGACTTGCTATGGGTCACACAACTAGTAAGTGTCTGAGGCCAGATTTGAACTCACATCCTTCCTGAGTCCAGAGCCAATGCTGTATGCACTGTGCCTCCTAGGTGCCCCTACATTTAGTTGTGATTACTGCGTTATTTCCCTCCATCCTATTTTCCTGTTTATCCTTTTCTCTCTTTTTATCCTGTCTGTCCTGAAAAATCTATTTTGCTTCTGACCACTGCCTCCTTTAACCCTTTATCCCCTTTATCATTTCCTCCACAAATATCTCTTATCTTCTTCCTCTTCTATTTCCCTATTGGGTAAGATAGCATTGCATGCCACTACCACTCCCCATTTTTGCCTCCACTATAAAAGCTCTTCCTTGTATGCTTCTTTGATGTGATAAAAAATTTTCCCCATTCTACATCTCCCTTCCCCCTTCTCCCAATACATCCCTCTTCTCACTCTTTCATTCTTTTTACATCATCCCAACATAATTGACTCATATTCATGCCCTCTGTCTATGTAGACTCCTTCTATCATGCTAGCAGTTAACAGTTAACATGCATCATCTTCCCCATAGGAATGTAAACAGTTCAATTTTATTGTCCTTTATGATTGTTCTTTCATGTTTACCTTTTTATGCTTCTCATGAGTCTTCTGTTTAAATGTCATATTTTCTATTCAGTTCTGGTCTTTCCATCAGAAATTTTTGAAAGTCCTCTATTTCATTAAATATCCATTTTTTTCCCTGAAGGATTTACGCTCAGTTTCACTGAGTAAATTATTCTTGGTTATAATGCTAGCCAAGAGCTGCATATAGACAATTAAGTCATACAGTGCCAACTGCACCCAGTGCTAGCAGAGGGTCTCCTCTGATCTCTTTCTCACCAGTTGTCTGACTCCTTTACTATCTCTAGACAGAGAGCTCCAGAAGTTGCTGTTGCTGCTACTGTTGTAGCTGCCTATAAGGTCCCCATAGTCCCAGACCTCTACTGCCAACTTTCTCAATTGTCTTAGGCTAGAAAAATGTCTCACTCTGGCTTTTAGCTGTTGCTACTACTTTAAAATTTTGAGGCATTATTTTAAAGTTGTTTGGAGGGGAATGTTGGGAGAGTTCATTTGAGTTGCTTCCTATCCTCCACCATCTTGGCTATTAGGGTCGTGAGCTTTTAAAACAGATCTTAGAACTAGTCTTACTTCCCCAACCCACCCCAACTTTCTTCTTTCAGAAGATGCACAATTATGTTCATTATTAGACCCATCTCCTGAATGGAAGATAATAATATCATGGTGACTGCATATATAGCACTCATTCAGTGTTAAAAAATGTTTAATTTGTGAATAGTCTAAATCCATAATTTTGCCTCTGCTTAATCCCATTTCCTCAGTCCTGGGTGGAGATGGAAAGGAACTAGTCACCAGGCTAAACTTGATTCATATAAATGATTGTTAAAGTATCTCTATAAGTACGTCTTCTCTATGTTCTTATTTACATTTAGTTATTTTCACTTTCATTCATGTCAGCCAGTTGTTCAGTAATTCTTGAGAGATTTGGATCTCCTGGGAGCAGGACACTAGGCAAGTTCTAACTTTCTAGCCCTTTAATCATATGGGCCAATAGCTGGTTATGGTGTCCATGCCTAGCCCAGTGTGCCCACGTAGCTCTAACTGTTGGGACTGTGATTCACAGGGCTGAGGCCATGCTCATAGATGACTTGGACCATAGGAATCATGGTTCTCAAAAGTTCACAGCATCCCATCTTTAGGCCCGGCAGAAACCTAGAGATCAAATCCAATCCTTTCTTTTAAAGATAAGAAAACTGAGGCTCAGAGAGGGGCTATCCTAGGTCACACAAGTAGTAAATGGCCAAGCTGAGATTCAGACCTGGGCTCTCTAACTCCAAAATCTTACACTCTTTTTACTACAAACCCCATCAAGAATTTTATTGTCTGTACCACATAATTACTGAGTAGAGGTAAACAAGGTTTTGTTTGTTGCTGGATATGCATAACGAAGAAAGGAATAGGGATCAGAGTTATATAGGGGGAGATGGCCCTGCCATCTAAACCTAGCTTTTCCTCTTAATCTGTCTTCATTTGCATGCCCATCAGAAAGGACCTTAGGAGGACCTTTAAGGGATAGAACAGAGAATTCATTAGAAGTTCACTTTGATGTTCCCAAAATGGGTTTTGAGAATTCCTAACAGAGATGTAACAGGAGTTACAAGAAAGTTTCTAATGAAGTCATGTTGTTGTCTGGTACCACAGACTTTGAATCAGCATCAGAAATAGAAAATTACAATTATAGTTTATCTTGACCATGGACTTCTGCTAGGTTTGGTTGACTGTAGCCCAACCATATGTGATATCTCATCGCCCTCAGTTATGTTGTTTAAAAAGAAACCTGCAATAGCTCTTGCTTATAAGTAGAGACTCTCTACTAGCCATACATCCTGAGAATAATGGAAGGAACAGCTAACACCCAATAATGGTAGTGGCTTAGCTACTCGAGGTGACATGATGGAGAGCAGAGATGTCCAGCACAGAAATGATACAGACCACTGAGGTGACCTACCTGGCAAAGAGCAGCCCAACAACATGAGCAGAAGATGCTGATAGCTCTTATGTGGGAGGCATGAATTACTTGAGCCACATGAGCAAGTATTCTAGCCACATGGATTCTTGGTACATGCTCCTTCACACATATTCCCTGGCTATATGTATTCAATATTTGTCCCCTCCATTTTCATTCTCTGGTTCTAAGTATGCATGTTGGCCATATGCATTCTGTGTATGTATGTATGTATGTCTTCCTTCGCTAATGGTGTGGTAACCTGGTGAAGATGTACCTCATGTCATCATGACTTTATTTGCTGTGATACTTGCTTTATATAACTTGATTTGCTGGGCTATTTGAGTAGATGTCTGTTGTTGTTTTTAAATAATGTGTCTTATGGCTGGTTTGTAAGAGGAAAGATATTGGTGGAGGATTATGAACCATAGTTTAGGGTGCTGACCCATTTAGCGTATCAAACATTGAGTAGCTTCTCTAAAACACTAGTGATTAGAAAAATGCAAATTAAAACAACTCTCAGTTTCCACATCATACCTATCAGATAGTCAAATTTCAAAACCCCCAGCTCAAGGATAAAATATTAAAAGCATCAATATTAAAACAGCTTAAATACAATGGAGCCGCAGTTAGAATTACCAAGACCTAGCAGCAGAGACATTAAAGGACCACAGTTCTTGGAACACAGTACATCAAAGAGTGAAAGAACTGGGATTCTGGCCAAAAATATCATACCCTGCAAAGTTAAGTATTATTCTCAATGGGAAAAAAAATGGACATTTGATAAACTCTCAGACTTCCAAGACTTTGTTAACAAAAACCCTGAACTTAATAGAAGATTCAACATACAAGAACCGAGAGAGATATAATGCATACCAAAGACTGATTATAAGGGATTCATAAAGATAGACTATTTACCTTTTATATATGTAAAATGTATGTCTAAGACTCTTATTAATAATTGGGTTGCTCATAACAAAGATTGGGATAAACTTGACTGATATTAATTTTAAAAGTAAAACCATTTAGGAACACCTGAAAGGAGTAATTATTTTATACATATAAGGTAAAAGATGAAGAACTGATACTGAGGAATTAGATGGAGGAGGGGAGCTGGTAGTTTTGGTATCCTACTTTCATCAGGAATGGTTTAAGAGGGAATAATACATATGCATTTAGAAGAATATAAAAATCTAAATTCAGAGGAAATAAAATGGTAGGGGCATAAGGAGGGGGAGAGAACAATGGAGAGATCTTTAGAAGGAAGGGTGAGGGAAGTTAAAAGGGGTATAAAATTGTGTTTAGATTTATGGGAATGGGAGGATGGGGAGGGACCCTTGGATGAGGCAAGTAATAGGAGGACAAGGTAGTTGGTAGAAGTTAAGTACAGGAGACAGGAGGGATAGAAAACGAGATATGCATAAGTGTAAAAACTAAAGATCAAGTGTAGAATGGGTTTGGGAAAATATATGTCTATGTATGTATATGTGTATGTATGTGCCTATAGCTATAGAGAAACATTTAAGTGTCACTGTACCCTTTGGAGGGAGGGGAAAAAAGCAGAAAAGTACACAGCAGAGGACAAAAGAATTCACAAGGAAGCAATGAAAAGATGGACGGTTTTCAACACAAGCATTTATCATACAGACTTTCTTGAAATGAAAATATGTTGTTGCATAATCTGAATCCTCTCTTCATAGCATTCTGCTATGCACATGACATTTTTTTCTTTTCAACTTCATGTTTAAGTTCCAATATTTAAGTTTAAGATATGTTTTTGTTCCTTTTCTCTATTCTGTATTTGTGTTCTGGCATTTGAGTCTAAAATAAAACTTTTAAAAACAACTTGGGAAAATTGGAAGATTACTGCATTGTTGGAGTTGTGAACTGATAGAAACATTGGAGAGAAATTTGGTACTATACTCAAAGTGCTATAAAACTGTGCATACTCTTTGATCCAACAATAGCACTACTAGGTCTGAATCCCAAAGACATCATAAAAGAGGGAAAAGGACCCACATATACAAAGACATTTAGAGCAGCTTTTTTGTGGTGACAAAGAATTGGAAACTTAGGGGATGCTCATCAATTGGGGAATGGCTGAACAAATTTTGGTATATGAATGTAATGGAATACTACTGTGCTATATAAAATGATGAGTAGACTTCAGAAAAACCTGGAAATACTTACATGAACTGATACTGAGTGAAGTGAGCAGAACCAGGAGAACATTGTACACAGTAACAGCCACAGGATGGGAGGACTAACTTTGATAGACTTAGCTCTTCTCAGCAATACAATGATCCATGACAATTCCAAAAGACTCATGATGGGAAATGCTATCCACATCCAGAGAAAAAACTATGGAGTCTGAGTGATCAAAACATACTATTTTTTTTCTCTTTTTTTTTTCTTTCCCATGGTTTTCCTCTTTTGTTCTGGTTCTTCTTTTACAACATGACTAATGTGGAAATATGTTTAATATGATTGTCTCCTATATAGCCTGTATGAAATTGCATGCTGTCTTAGGGAGGGAGGAGGAAAAATTTGGAACTCAAAATCTTATAAAAGTGAATGTTGAAAGCTAAAAATAAATTTAAAAAATCAAAATTGTAAGTCAAAAAAAAACCCAAACCATTGAGTAGCTTCTCTGCAAGCCCACATATGAATCTTGAGAGCTTACATGTACATCGGAACATTTAAATTACATTCTTTTACTATTTTGACCTCCTTATTATGACTATTGACTTACTTTGATTAAACTTGTATATGAAATTACTATGGTTCTTATCTGTATGAACTTTCTGAGAGAAAGCAGGCAGCTTGTACAATTGAGTCAAACCACTACTACCACCTTGGCACTATACCTTGGCACAAATCCCTCTCTGGGATTTGAATGGAAACAGCCTAGACCCTGACTGGGGAATAGCAGTGTATCCCAAATCACCAATTCTCTTTCCAGCTCAGCCCTCGTAACCATTCCCCACAGCCACTATCCAGAGAAGCAATTCCTGTGGAGAAAGGGTCAGCCATTTTCACCATCTGTCAAGCAGCTTCACACCGTGACAAATCAACCTTGCTGAAGCAACAAGGCACCCTAAATAAAGGAGAGACACAAGGCAGCCTACGCCAAGTAAAGCAAACTGCCACCTCTACCCTAACTATGGCAGCTTCTTCAACACTGGTAGAGACAACCCAGAACCCTGAACCCAATAACTTAGGAAAGATCAGTGCCCCTCAGACTACTGGGTCCTGATTCTTGCCCAAACCCTGCAGTCGTCAGTAAGGGGAAAAATCACTGTGTAGAAGGGTCCTACCTTTCTTATCAAAAATAACACTTGCATTTGACTTTGGTTTGAGTGCTGTACAGGTCACCAGCCTCACTTCTCCAGAGTCATCTGAATCCAATGACCTTGTTGAGGTTCAGGGGTTTTGGGGACCCCAAAATACCGACACACTGGTCCTTCTCTAATGAATTCGACTCGACTTCTTAAAGCCAAAGAAAAACGAAGTTTATTAAAGATTTGCCATATTGGGTTGACTCTTAAGGAGCCTAAGCATTTGTAATGCTTGTATTCACAAATGGGCCAGATAGAATCTCAGCTAGACAGAGTCTGAGCTGGATTGAATCTGAGCACCTCCACAGATGCAAGATGGAACTTAAATACAGAAAAGACTGTAGGAGGGATCTGGGGGTTGTCTAGTAGTCTAGGGTGATGGGAGGAGGGGTTTAGGGAGGGTCCTTTGGAGGAGTCCAAGGAGGGGGTGACTGGTCAAGGGTTTGAAACAGCTGGAGGCAATCAGGAGGCAATCAGACAATGGAGGGTTTTGGTGGGAAGCAGGTGGGGAAATCCAGAGGTAACAGACAATGGAAGGCCAGGCTAGGCCAAGCACAACAGATCTGAATATGAAAGGCCAGGTTAAGTGGGAAGATTCAAGGAGAACTCAGGGAGGTTCTGAGAGTCTATACCCCATCAACCTGACATTCCTCGTTGATCAACTGAGAATATATATCAAGTGCTTTATAACTAGAAAGTGCTATTGCGTAAATATAAACTGTTACCATAACCCTGATAGCAATGATCATATTTCTACTTGTTAAGAAAAGCTTCAAGTGACATTTTTGATCCAACTTCCAAGTTAAACACATTTGGTCTTGCCTTGTTCAGAAATAAATTGATTGTATGAAGTTGTTTTGCCATCTTAAAGGACTACATAAATAGGAGTTATTATTCTACTTTAAATACATCATTCCTAAGGCGAGCAATTTTGGATAACTATCTCAGGAATGTAAGCAGTTCTCCTGCAGTTGTTTAGTTCCCTTTAAATATAATACTGCTTTAATGCTTTCTTTAAAGGGGGGAAAATAAGACTCCAAAGTGACCAAGGAAAGAGAAAACAGATCTATCTGTACAAAAATATTTTAGTATCTCTTTTTATGGTACCAAAGAACTGGAAATAAAGGAAGTGCCCATCTATTGGTGAATAACTAAAGAAATTATAGCATATGAAAGTGATGTAATACTATTGTACTGTAAGAAATTAAGGAAGGAGTGATTTCAGAGAAACCTGGGAAGACTTGTATCAACTGAGACAGAGTGAAGTGAGTAGTATCAGAAAAGAAATGTATACGATAGTAACAACAATGGAAAAACAAACCCCTTTGAAAGACTTAAGGACTCTGATCCATGCAGTTCCCAGATATGACTCTAGAGGACCCATGAAAATCTTTGCGGCCCACTTCTTCACTGGTGTTGATGGACTTGAGGTGTAGAAGGAGCCACACACTTTGGGGGGACCTGGGCAGTGAGGGGATTTGTTTTTGCTTCTTGTAATAATTTTGTTCCCTGCATCCCTTTCTGAATGGGGTGGGAGGAGGGGTGGAAATAGGTGAGAGGGAGAGAAAATAAATACAAATGAAAAAAGTTCTCAAAAAAAGGAAAACAAGAAATATAAGGAAGTATTTTTTCTGCCTAACCAAAATAAATAAACATCCATTTATTCATTCATTTAAAAAAAAAAATGCCCCCACCCTCTGCCTCCAAGTAAATGATCCCATGTACATGTAAATTTTTCTTTAATGCCTTCTTCTTTTCTGGAAAGTGGCATAAAGGCTTCAAGACAGGAGGAAGTAGCTTGTGTTTTTTTTTCTTTTAAAGAAAGGAATGGTCAGGTGTTCCCTGCCCCACTCCCACCCCACCCCCACACTCCTCTCTTAAGAAGCTGAAATGAAGACTTATCACAACATTTGTGAGATGTTTGATTCCTTATTCCAGCTCCAAATTCTTCCACATTTAATGTAATGATTTGTTTATGGTTGTCCATATTCAAATGATCCTTTTATCCCAACTCTCCTCTTACACACACCCCCACACCCCAACCCCCCACAGCACATTTGTAGTCTGATGTTGCCTGTGTGCCATGTGGTCTCTCAGAAACATTGCTTTGTGGAATGTCATTTTGCTATGGCCACACTTTTCCTTCTTAATCCAATCTCCACCTCCTCCCTCCCCCCTTTATTTGTGGCCAACCAGACAGTACACGCTGACATTTTAAATCACTTCAAGTCTTGGCTTTCTTCCACCATGACAAGTTATTCCTGCCTTGTCTATGCTGTGTATGTTTTAATGCAGGAGATCCTGACTCTCGGATGCCCCACTCCAATGTCCACTGTATGAGCTGCCAGGTAAGGCATGGAATATTCTTTGGGTTTTGGTAAGCATCTGTGCAACTCTCACAGAAAGGATTTTGTTTTATGTACATAAGCATTGTTAGGGGTGTTGGGATGCTGCAGGGAATGTGCATCGCTGAATGTAAAGTAAAAGGAAAGGGAGAACAGAGAGTGCTGAGTCTAAGGGGTAGGGATGGGATGTTGGGCAGGCTAGCAAGATGTACATGTGCCAGAAGCCCAGATGCTAGGTGACCTGGGGAGCCCTTGGAAATGGTCTTGGCCCCAAAGTGGTTAGAGAATGGCAGTCTTCCAAAGCTATTGTAGCTTTTATTTAGATCCTGGTTAACAACTACAGCATGTCTTATTGAGCACAACTAGGTGTACTAACACAGAGGGAAAACCGAAGCACATTCACTAGCCATCCAATCAACCCAAAAGGCAAGGAAGGCAGAGCTTGGCAGCACAGAAGATGCCCCTTGACAAGGTTTTGAATTTTGTCAGAAGGGGGAAGCAGCCAGTAGTCAAGTCAGACATTGCTTCATCCTAAATTCCATTGTGTGTCTCCTGACGTCATGCTACTGCCAATGCAAAAAATAAATAAATAAACTGGGGATGGCTCAGCCTGAGCAGAACAAGAGACCTGTTTTTCTGTTCCCCTAAGCATGGAGGAAAATGCAGACAATCCCAGACAATCTCCAAATGACTCTTCATACTATTTGCCCAAGAACAAGTCCTGTTGGGAAAGTGGAAGGGGAGAAGAAAAAGGACAAAATATTGCATTCAATTTCATTCCCTCCTTTTCCATCCTTTCATTCCTGTCTCCAAAATTTGAACCCCCCAAACCAAAGCCTTTACCCTTCACCTCAAATGTCTGCCCAAAGTTCACTGCTCTTAATCATGCGAAAGATAAATAAAAGAGCTGCAGAATCCTCAACATAGGACTCTTGTTGGCATCCCCCACTTTCACTACCAGCTCAGGCATTCCCCATAAGAAACACAAAAGCAGTGGGATGGGTATGGAGCCTTCCTCTGCCAAACCTAGCCATCCTTGATTCTCCTTATTCCTTAGCCTATTTGGTTGTTTGCTTTCATTTTCTTTTTCCTTTGGTTAGTTATTTGCCCTCCCTTTGGTTTTTGAGAAGCATTTGTATCCTCCATGTGTATGTACATGCAGGCGCACACAAACATGCATATTTCTGCTTTTGTTGCCCTGTTGCAAGAGAAATGGTTGTTTGGTAGCAGGGCAAGGGCTCCTTGCCAAGTCTGCCTAATTACAATTAAGCATATGCAGATTTGCCTTGTTTACAGCTAATGACAGCTGCAAACAGTTATTTGTCATGCTCCCTGACTGTTGATTGGTGAAGGGGAAGACCAAGAGAGAATTGTGGGCTTGTTCCCTTTGTGTTTCTATGTTCCAGTCTGGATGGTCATGGGGAGAGGAATTGACTCAAACATGTCTCAGCTCTCAAGGATGCCACGTTTCTGAACCAAGCTTGGTCTCTGACTGGGTGGGTAGGGGAATCTAATGTGAACTTGACATTCAAAAGAAAAAAGGCATTACTTGGTAATCTTTCCTAAAGTAAAAATAATGGAAATGGGATTTGTTAAGCTTGTGTGTGTGACATGGACCCCTTGGGCAGTCTGGTAAAACTCATAGACCCCTTTCCCAGAATAGTGTTTTTAAAATAAAATACAATTAAATAAATAAAATATAATTACAATAAACTGTATAGAAATACAATTAAAATAAAATGTATAGAACCCAAATAAAGAAATATAATTAATAATATAAAATTGTGAAATTACAAAGGAAACCAATTATATTGAAATATTATGTTCAGGGGGGAGGAGCCAAGATGGCGGAGTAGAAAAACTCAGGTATGCTAGCACCGAAACCACAGCCCATATATTTCCGGCAAAAAGAACTCGCCACAAATTCTGGAGCACTGCAAGGCGCGCAGAAACACAGTGGAAAAGATTTCCGTTCCAGAGAGCCCTGGAGAGCCGTCCCCAAAGGTCCATCATGCTCCGGACAGCGGAGTCCACCCCTGCCCAGCCCTGGCCATGTGGCCCCAGAGGAGCAGATCCGAGCAGGCTTCAGGGACGGAACCTCCGATGACCAGGAAGGTCCCTCCGCCCACAGACACTACGGGTCAGTGAGAGAGACATCTGGGCTAGCCAAGAGGGGAACAGGGTGTCTCCGCAACTCGGGCCCCCTCAGGAGGCAGCAGCAGAGGTAGTGGCAGAGGCAGCAGCAGCGGCCCAGGACTCCCGGAGCAGCAGGCAGAAGGTCAGGGCCATTACCGAAGTTCTCTGCATAAACCCCTGAGGGAACTGAGCCTGGGAGGCAACCCTGCCCCCACCTGAGCACCAGAACTTAAGCTCACATTGAATAGCAGCCGCACCTGCCACAGAAAGCCCATTTGAATCTCAGACCCCAAGCACTAGCTGGGCAGATCTAGGCGGGGGTGGACAGGAATCTCAGAAGTCAAGTAATTGGCTGGGAAAATGCCCAGAAAAAGGAAAAAAAATAGGACTATAGAAAGCTGCTTTGATGGGGTACAGATGTTCCCACCTTTCAATTCTGATGACAAGGAACAATTCTTACCATCAGGGAAAGATGAGGAGGTCGGGACCTCTGTGTCCCAGACATCCCAGGTGGATGTCTAGTGGGCTCAGGCCATGGAAGAGCTCAAAAAGGATTTTGAAAATTAAGTTAGACAGGTGGAGGAAAAACTGGGAAGAGAAATGAGAGAGATGCAAGAAAAGCATGAAAAACGGGTCAATACCTTGGTAAAGGAGACCCAAAAAAATGCTGAAGAAAATAACACCGTGAAAAATAGCCTAACTCAATTGGCAAAAGAGGTTCAAAAAGCCAATGAGGAGAAGAATGCTTTCAAAAGCAGAATTAGCCAAATGGAAAAAGAGGTTCAAAAGCTCACTGAAGAAAATAGTTCTCTCAAACTTAGAATGGAACAGATGGAGGCTAATGACTTTCTGAGAAACCAAGAAATCACCAAACAAAACCAAAAGAATGAAAAAATGGAAGATAATGTGAACTATCTCATGGGAAAAACAACTGACCTGGAAAATAGATCCAGGAGAGACAATTTAAAAATTATGGGACTACCTGAAAGTCATGATCAAAAAAAGAGCCTACATCACCTTCCATGAAATTATCAAGCAAAACTGCCCTGATATTCTACAACCAGAGGGCAAAATAAGTATTGAAAGAATCCATCGATCACCGCCTGAAAGAGATCCAAAAAGAGAAACTCCTAGGAACATTGTGACCAAATTCCTGAATTCCCAGGTCAAGGAGAAAATCTTGCAAGCAGCTAGAAAGAAGCAGTTCCAGTATTGTGGAAATACAATCAGGATAACACAAGATCTAGCAGCTTCTACATTAAGGGATTGAAGGGCGTGGAATAGGATATTCCAGAACTCAAAGGAACTAGGACTAAAATCAAGAATCACCTACCCAGCAAAACTGAATATAATACTTCAGGGGAAAATATTGTCTTTCAATGAAACAGAGGACTTTCAAGCATTCTTGATGAAAAGACCAGAGCTGAAAAGAAAATTTGACCTTCAAACACAAGAATGAGAAGAAGCATGAAAAAGTAAACAGCAAAGAGAAGTCATAAGGGACTTACCAAAGGTGAACTGTTTACATTCCTACATGGAAAGACAATATTTGTAACTCTTAAAACTTTTCAGTATCTGGGTAGTTGGTGGGACCACACACACACATACACACACACACACATGTACACGTGTGCACGCACACACATACACACATGCACGCACATACAGACACAGAGAGCACAGAGTGAATTGAATAGGATGGGACCATATCTTAAAAGAAATTAAGGTAAATAGTGAGAGAGAAATGTAGTGGGAGGAGAGAGGGTGAAATGGAATGGGGTAAATTAGCTCTCATTCAAGAGGCAAGCAGGAGACTTTTTAGTGGAGGGAAAAAGAGGAGAGCTGAGAAAAAAACAAGAAGTTTACCCTCATCACATTCGACTAAAGGAAGGAATAAAATGCACACTCATTTTGGTATGAAAACCTATCTTACAATACAGGAAAGTGGGGCAGAAGGAGATAAGCAAGGTGGGGGGATGATGGAAGGGAGGGCAATGGGAGGAGGGAGCAATTGGAAGTCAACACTTGGGGAGGGACAGGATCAAAAGACAGAATAGAAACAATGGGGGGCAGGACAGGATGGAGGGACATACAGTTAGTCTTACACAACACAACTATTATGGAAGTCATTCGCAAAACTACACAGATATGGCCTATATTGAATTGCCTGCCTTCCCAAAGGGAATGGGTGGGGAGGGAGGGATGGGGAGAATTTGGAACTCAAAGTTTTAGGAACAACTGTTTAGTATTGTTGTTGCTACTAGGAAATAAGAAATACAGTTAATGGGGAATAGAAAGTCATCTGGCCCTACAGGACAAAAGAGAAGATGGGGACAAGAGAAGGGAGGGATGATAGAAGAGAGGGCAGATTGGTGATAGGGAAAATTAGAATGCTTGGTGTATTGGGGTGTGGGGATGGGATAAAAGGGGAGAAAATTTGGAACCCAAAATTTTGTGAAAATGAATGTAAAAAGTTAAATAAATAAATTTATATTATATTAAAAAAAGAAATATTATGTTCAAAATATATTTTTTTAAGTTCATGAATCCCTTATTTAGAACCCCCAACAATGGGAACTAGGGGAAGATTCCATAAGAATGAGTAATTATAGGTATATTCTGAATATTCTTTGATTTTCATGTAGGAAGTCTCTCTCACTGACCTGTATTGCCTGTGGGTGGAGGGACCTTCATCGCCGCCAGAGATTCTGTCCCTGAAGCCTGCTTGGGTCTGCTCCTCTTGGGGCTGTGCAGCCAGTGCAGGGCAAGGCAGGGCTGGGCTCTGCTGTCCGGTGTGAGACAGACCTTTGGGGTCAGTTTTTCAGGGCTCTCTGGAACGGAAATCTCCTCCACTGTGCTGCTGTGCGGCTTGCACTGCTCCCAAATTTGTGGGGAGTTCTTTTTACAGAAAATTTATGGGCTGTGGGTTCAGAGCTAGCATACGTGAGTCTTTCTACTCCGCCATCTTGTCTCCTCCCCTCTCTTAATGTCTCTTACAGAATTGTGGTAGTTGAGTAGATTAGATACATCAAACTCTTCATGACTCCATTTTTTGGGGGGATGGGGCATCCCTTGACAAAGATACTGGAGTGGATGCAGCTCATTTTATAGATGAAGAAACTGAGGCAAACGGGGCTGCGACTTTCCCCGGGTCACCTGATTAGTATCTGGATTTGAACTCTGGTTCTCCTTACTGCAGGGCAGGTGCTCTATTCAGTGTGCCCCTTATCTTATTGAATTTGTTGCTGAAAATCTATTGCAACACCTCTCCCTGCCCTCCTTTTCCCAAATTTGTGGGGTCAATGCAACTGTCATAGATCTCCAGTTATTGGAAAGGAAAACTATGTTGGCAGCTCCAGGTTGGCAACAAGGAAGGGGTCTGAAGCCGGATTTGAACTCAGGAAGATGAGTCTCCCTGACTCCAGGCCCCTCGCTCTATCTACCGCACTACCTAAGCTGCTATAAACCCACTCATCACTTCTCTGGGCCTCTATTTCTTCATCTGTAAAATGAGAAGCTTAGAACTGATGATCTCTAAGGTTCCTTCTAGCTCTAAAGGTCTCTGCTTTGGTTACATCTTCACCAAGGGCCTGCAGTGGGCAGTGAGTGTGCTGGGGTCGGGGGCAGCTAGGTGGCACAGTGGAAGGATGAGAGAGAGAGAGAGAGAGAGAGAGAGAGAGAGAGAGAGAGAGAGAGAGAGAGAGAGAGAGAGAGAGAGAAATGGAGAGAGAGAGAAACGGAGAGAGAGAGAGAGAGAAATGGAGAGAGAGAGAAACGGAGAGAGAGGGGGAGGGAGGGGGGGGAAAGAGAAAGAGAGAAACAGAGAGGGGGAGAGAGAGAGAGAGAAGTGGAAGAAGAGAGAGAGAGAGAGAGAGAGAGAGAGAGAGAGAGAGAGAGAGAGAGAGAGAGAAATGGAGAGAGGGAGAGAAACAGAGAGAGAGAATAAGAATACTCATGAATGTTGTCAGGGTTATCATGAGGTATGAGTCATCATTCAATCAATGGAGGCTCTCTCTGGGATGTTTCTCCCTTGCTCAGAGGGACTGATTGAGATTTCAAGGACAAGGTCAAAATGGGGAAAAGGGGAGGTTTGCAGTTCTTTGTCATGCAGCCAAGAAAAACTTCAAGAACATTAGCACTAACACCCTCCTCTCCTCCACCTGGGTTGTTTGGCAGACAAATTAAAATTTTAAGACCCAGAAGAGCACAAAGGATTGCATTCCTTCCCATCATTTGACTTGGCCCAGAAGTGGTGGTGATATAACTCAATCCAGTTCTTTAATGAGGAGATACTTTGTTACCACCACAGAGAGAAAGGAGTTTTCCCCAAAGCCAGCCCTATCAGTAGGTAACAATGTACCCGTCTTAACAACTCTGTCCAGTGCAAATATTGCCACAGTGTGTGTTTTGTCTTTACTATCTTCAGTTTTTATCTCTTGTACACTCCAAAAGAATATGACTCATGCCCCTATTCTGAAAAATAAGTCAGTTGTACAAGGGGAAAGTGTATGTGACTACCAAGTAGATAGAGGCTCACCATCTGTACTCATTCACCAATCAAGCCCACCGTTCTTTCCAGTCTGAAGAGGAAGGGGCAGAAACTGTGTCCCACTGACTCTGAACATGCATGGCCCTGAGAGCTAAGGTATCAGGGTCATAATGGGATTTGATCTGGATCGCTGGACACACAAGTGTATGGTTAGTTGGGAGCATGGAGGAGAGAGTAGGTACAAGGATGTCTATAGGGATACCAAACTAATGAAGTGGCTTCAGAGTGAGACAGGCCATTCCCAAAGAGAAAACCTCTTGGGAGAAGGAAAAGAGCAGTATTCCCTTCTCCAAGAGGCTCTCCTGCCCCAAGAAAATAAACCAACCACCCCACAAAGAGGCAGATAGAAATCAGGCTCAGACATGCCTGGGAATACTGTCCTCTTTTTTCTTTCTTTGAAGAAAAAAAGTCCTTTCTTTTCAAAGAAAGTTTTTTCTTTCTTTGCCTTTTCCTTTTATCCTTTTGTCCTTCCTTTTATTCCTCTCCTTTCTGTTGTCCTCCTTCCCTATTGTCACCTATATTTTGTGACTAATTCAACCCATAATTATGAGTCATTTTAGACAGTGTCAATCTCTGAAAATGAGAAAAGATTTAGGTTCTTTATTTTAAAAAAAAAAATTTTTTTTAAATACCATGTCGAATACATATTTATTTCTGAACCAAACAACTCAGTCTATGAAAACAAAAGATCAGGCATAGCCTCTTCAACACTAAGTTGTCATGTATTGTTTTCATATCTGCATCCTTGCAGATGGCTTCCAAAATGGAAAAGTGGTGGCATTGATTTCTTTTTTGGAGGTGATGGTGTGGTAAAGTATTTGGAGTTGGTACAGGGTGAATACGCAGGACATCATCACAGTAGCATTTCTGGATAACCAAGCTTGGTCCTTCTTCAGTAGACTCCTCTTTGAGTCATAACTAGTTTTATTGGCAGCTTAAATGTAAAACCACTGAGTTACAGGATAATTTTGTTTCTGTTTCTTCATAAGAAATCTTTTAACCCTGAAAATTTTGTGGGAAAATACAGGAGGTCACCACTATGCCTATCGGGTTCATATACATACATATATATTCATGTGTGTGTGTGTGTGTGTATATAAGATACATATAATATTTGCTATGATTGGCTGCCTAAAACCAGTACATAAAAGTTGATTTGACATCAAAAACTCATTTGTGGCAAATGTTATTGGGAAAGCAGGTAGTAGAACTTAGTTCCATAGCCTGAGGCATTATACATGATGCCTCACTTGGAAGAAGAGAGAAGGTAGAATAGAAAGGGTCTCCTAGCTCAGGAATTCAGTACTAGTTCCAACCCAAAGAAAAACTGGCTGAGGAAACTGGGCACATATGAAGGCATGGACAGGGTTTGTTCAATTCCAAGGTTGGTGAAGGCAGGGATAATCTGTGTCCCTATTTTAAGATTATAAATTTAAAGCGAAAAAGGACTTTTTCATAGGCTATCTAATCATCTACTGACCACTTCATTTTACAGATGAAGGTGCTGAGGCCCAGAAGGAACTTGCCCAAAGTTACACAGGTGGTAAGTGATAGAGCTGGGATGTGAACCGAGGTCCTCTGATTCTTTCCAATGGTCCACTATGTCTCCTTGAGGAAATAGATCCAACTCAATTCTGTTCCTTGAGTGAAAGAAAGCACAGAATAGTGGATAGAACACTGGACTTGAATCCCACCCTAGATACTTATTGGCTCTATGATCATGAGGATGTAAGATCCTAGGTAGGTAGTACAGTAGATGGTGTGTGGGTCTTGAAGTAAGAAGCAACTTGAGTTTGAATCCTGCCTCAAGCATTTATTAGCTGTGTGATCCTAGGCAAGTCTGCCTCAATTTCCTTACCTGTAAAATGGAGATGATAATAGCATTTACCTCCCAGGGTTGTTGTGAGGATAAAATGAACTGATATTTTGTAAAGTGCTTTGCAAATCTTAAAATGTTATATAAATGCTAGCTGTTGTTTTATAGTAATAATAGCTACTATTATTATTTTCATTATCGTTGTTATTAATATTCAGCCTTCCATTCTTACAGTCCTATAAGCCAAAAAGAAAAGAAAAGGGATCCTTGGACACAAAGCAGTTAGTCTTACACTAGCTAGCCTCTGTCACTCTTTTCTGGATCTGAGACTGTAAAACAGAAGAGAGTAAAGGTATTTATGGCAATGTGGACTCCATAGAGCTGTAGAGGAAGGAAGAGAAAGACAGAGAGATGGAGACAGAGAGAACAAAGACAGATTCAAAGAGATGAAATAAAGAATGCTGAAAGTAAAATAACAAAGGACAGAACCAAGATGGAGGAGAAAAGGAGATTTGCCTAAGCTTTCACCAAAACCCCTCCAAAAAACTTTAAATTTTGCCTCAAAATAAATTCTGGAGTGGCAGAACCCACAAAAAAAGACAAATGATTTTTCAGCCCAAAACACTTTAGAAAGTCAGCAGGAAAGGTCTCTTGCACTGCAGTGAAAGCAGGTTGTACCAAAGCATATCAGAAGTAGGTCTTAAGTGTGACTCAATCAGTGGCAGCAGTGTAGTTTACAGACCTCTCAGCCCATAGATGATAAAGGAGTCAGACAACTGATCAAAAGGAGATTATATGGGTCCCTTTGCTGACACTGGAGAAAAGACTCTGTTGCATTATCCATATTTGGATCTGGGTCACAATCTTGGGTCTCAATCCCAGAATGAAAAGGAATACTAGCACATCAGAGCTTATGTTCACAGGGGAGCTGGGACACTGGTCAGTTCCAGGACAGAAAAGAGTGCTTGTGGTCACTCACAGACCAAAGTACAGGCCAGGAGAGTAGTAAACACACCTCTCCCTAGATCATAGCGCCTTGAAAGAACTGAAAACTTACTGGTCCCCAGAATTATCTCTGAAACAGCTACACAAAAAAAATCTAAAACTTGGGACATTGCCCCTTCCACTCCAGAAGCAGAACTCCACTTTAACATAGACTTAAAAGTCAAGAAATAGACTAGGTAAATGAGCAAACAGCAGAAAAAGCTCCTACTATAGAAAGTTACTATAGTGACAGGGAAGATCAATACACAAATCCAGAAGATAGCAATGAAGTCAAAATTGCCACATCCAAGATCTAAAAGAAAAATATGAATTGGTCTTAGGCCATGGAAGAGCTCAAAAAGGATTTTAAAAATCAAATAAGATAGCTAGAGAAAAAATTGGCAAGAGAAATGAGAGTGATGGAAAAAATCATGAAAAAAAGAATCAACAATGTGGTAAAGGAGGCACAAACAAAATTGAAGAAAATAATGCCTTAAAAAATAATAGACCAAATGGTAAAAAGACACATAAAGATCCAATAAAGATAAGAATGCCTTGAAAAGCAAAATTCACCAAATGGAAAAAGATATACAAAAATTCACTGAAGATAAAAATTATTCCTTAAAAATTAGAACTGAGTGAGTAGAAGCTAATGACTTATCCAAAGGATATCAAAAGTCAGTTTTCAGATGTAGTAATCAAAGCTATCTATAGACTCTTTTAAAAAGTGGTCTAAATAAATATTGATTAGAGAAGTGCACATTAAAACACCCCACACCTAATATGACAGAAAAAGAAAATGAGAAATGTTGGACAGAATGTGGGAAAATTGAGACACTGATACTCCATTGGAACTATGTCCAAAGGGCTATAAAACCATGCATACCTTTTGATCCAACAATACCAATACCAGGTCTGTATCCCAAAGAGATAAAAACAAAAAAAGAAAAGGAACTATATATACAAAAAATATTTATAGCAGCTCTTTTGGTGGTGGCAGAGAATTGGAAATTGAGGGGATATCTATCAATTGATAAGTGGCTTAACAAGTTGTTGTATATGACTGTGATGAAATACTGTTGTGCTATAAGAAATGACAAGCAGGATGTTCTTAGAAAAACCTAGAAAGACTTATATGTACACATGCAAAGTGAAATAAACAGAACCAGGAGAACATTGTATACAGTAACAGTAATACTGTGTGATGATCAGCTATGAATGAGTTACCTCTTCTCTTCGATACAATGATCTAAGACAATTCTGAAAGATTTATGATGAAAAATGCTATCCATCTCCAGAGAAAGAACTGATGGAGTCTGAATGCAAATTGAAGCATTCTTTTTCTTTACTTCCTTTATTTTTTTGTGTTTATTTTTGTCTCTTTTCTCTCACAACATGACTAACATGAAAATATGCTTTGCATGACTGCATTTTTATGACCTATATCAAATTGCTTGACATCTCAATGGGACAGGAAGGGAGCAAGAAAGAGAATTTGGAACTTAAAAACAAATGTTAAAAAATTTTATATGTAATTGGGAGAAAACAAAATTTTAAATTAAAAGAAGAAAATGAATTAACAATTAGGAAATTCCAAAAGGAATTTTGTGAGGAGGTGGGTAGGGAGTAGGTAAGACCTAAAAGGATAGATTAATTAAGAATACAAGACCGAATTAAAGGTAGAAGAGTCCTCAGAGACCATCTAGTACCAGGAGTTGGTCTGAGGTTGACTCCAGGTTGAAGTGAACTTTAAAAAAATGTCTTTTTTTTGATAATTGGTTTCCTTTGTAATCCTATGTGTTTTATGTACTTAAAAACAAGATTCTGAGATGGAGTCCATGACCATGAAAGAGGTCTGTAATCCAAAAAAGGTTGATTAGTCCAAGCCCTTCACTTTACAGATGAAGAAACGATGTCCCAGAGAGTCTAAGGACTTTTCCAAGGTCACACAAGTAGTAAGGTTCGGAGGTGAGACATGAATTTATATTCTCTGGACTTAAGATCCAAGGTTCTTTGTATTGCATGATACTTAGCTCAATCTATCTTTCATACTTGTCATTCCCCTAATTCCTAACCATGTCAGTACTGTTCTCATCATGCCTGGAGTATTAAGCACCTGAGGACTTTTCTGTCTAGGTGTTCCAATTCAACCCTGCTCACCAAAGTCTCTTTCCATTGATCTCTTTCCCAGGTTCCTCATCCTTAAGATAAGGAGGTCGGACTACATAACATCCAAGGTCCTTTCCAACTCTAAACCAGACTTCTATTCTTCGTTAATTTAATTCTTTGTTATCTTAACAGCTTCCTTTCCACCTTTTCACAATATTACTTGTCATTTCCTAATTGTTTTATTTTCATCAGTCACTATTTTTATTTCATACCTTTCTTTCCACAGCTCTCTAGGGACCAGATTATCTGCCTTGTCCTTTATCTTTCCTCCTCTCCCATGGTTCTGTCCATCTCTTTCCCCATTATACATCAATATTTATAAATGTAACCTTTGTGTTACTTGACACAGAAGGCTCAGGTATACTTTACTGTCTTTCAAAAGCTCTCTGGTTCACTTGCCCCTACCCAGATGAAACCTGGGAACATTGGTCTGACATTCCCTCAAAGAAGGAGATTCACTCTTCTCAGTGATATGGCACATTTTTTCAGATAATTAGACGATACCTGGGAACTCCTATTTACAAGTCATTCTCTTACAAGGACTCTGGTTTGCAATACACCAGATGTAAGACTATCAGTCCCCTGGTAGTTTAGGTTCAATGTTGGGACAAAACAGGATACTCATAAGTCATCTAACATTTAATAAAATTTGGTCAATCAGTTTTAAAAAAGATGTACTTAGCCATAGCAGGAGAAGAATATTTTTTAACTTTTATTATTATTATTTTATTTGTTTTCAGTGTTCTACAATAACTTCCATATATCTTAGATTTTTTTCCCTCCCTCCCCCTCCTTCCCCCTACCTCTCCACTCCCTCCCTGAGATGGCATACAGTTTTAAATAGGTTCTACACATACATTCCTATTAAATACATTTTCACCTTAGTCATGTTGTATAGAAGAATTAAAATGAATAGGAGAAATCATAAAACAAACCAAAACCAACTACAAAAGAAAATGATCTGCTTCATTCTGCAATTGAATTCCATAGTTCTTTCTCTACATGTGGAAGGCATTTTGCCTTAAGAGACCATTGAGAATTGTTTAAGTCCTCGCATTGCAATGAAGTACTAAGTCTACCAGAAAAATTCCTCACACACTGGTTGTTGCTGTGTACAGAGTTCTCCTGATTCTGCTCCTTTCACTCAGTATCTGTTCATACAAGTCTTTCCAGGTCTCTCTGAAGTCTTCCTGTTCATCATTTCTTATAGCACAATAGTATTCCATTACATCATATACCACAATTTATTCAACCATTCTCCAATTGATGGGCGTCCCCTTGATTTCCAGTTTTTGGCCACCACAAAGAGAGCTGCTATAAATATTTTTGTACATGTGGGACCCTTTCCCATTTTTATGATCTCTTTGAGATACAGTCCTAGAAGTAATATTTCTGGGTCAAAGGGTGCGCACATGTTTGTAGCCCTTTAGGCATAGTTCCAAATTGCTCTCCAGAATGGTTGGATCAGCTCGCAGCTCCACCAACAGTGTATTAGTGTTTCAACTCTCCCACGTCTTCTCCAACATTTATCATCTTCCTGTTTTGTCATGTTAGCCAATCTGATAGGTGTGATGTGGTATCTCAGTGTTGTTTTGATTTGCATCTCTCTAATCAATAGTTATTTAGAGGAGAAAAATATTTAATAAGGATAGGCATTATAATATGACTAATATAGAAATATATTTTGCATGATTGCAGTGTATAACCTACATCAAAATGCTTATCATACTAGGGAGGGGGGAGGTAAGGGAGACAAGGAGAAAATTTGGGACTCAACACTTTTTTTTAAATGGATATTTAAAATTGTCTTTATATGTAATTTAGAAAAAAATGTTATTTAAATTTTTTTTAAATATATATACTTTAAAATGGATAGTCACCAAGGACACCTCAACTTGATTCAGCTATACAAAGTACCTTTGCCTGAATTACTCATCTTCTTTGACCGGTCAAGTATCAGAGAGAACACCTAGAGTTCTTCATGGCTGTTTTATATATAGACAACCAGGAAGTGATGTCAGCAGCCTGTGCCTTTAAAACTAGCCTAACTTGCATGAGGGTTAGGGTTAGGATATTGCTCCTACCACAGCTTTCCTCCTGACTTATAATACTTTCTTAACTGAATCCTAGCAAATAAGGGGATTGGGGCTTGCTCTTCTACAGCTTGCTGTCCTCTATAGTGCATTGTTCTCTCCAGTCTTTGTTCCGTATCCTCCAGTTCCTTTCAGAATGCTGCTTCTCCTCATGGCTACAATTCTTTTTTTGCTTGCTGCTTTCTCAACCTCTGGCTGGAACATCTAAAAATTCTCTCCAACACTTGGGCTTCTATTGCCTATCCTTGAGCTGCTGTTCCCTGGTGTTTCTACAACATTCCTTCTGAGTTGCCTCTCCAACCTTCTGCCACCATGCAGAAAGAGCAAAAGATAAAGAGGCTGAATCTTTCAGTATATATACCCTAGACACTGGGGTAGGAAACCTACAGCCTCAGGGCTGTATGTGGTTCCCTAGGGGCTCAAATGAGGCTCTTGCCTGAATCCAAATTTGACAGAACAAATCCCCTTAATAAAAGGATTTGTTCTATAAAACTTGGACCCAGTCAAAAGGCCATACCCAAGGACCTAGAAGGCCACATGTGGCCTCAAAACTGCAGATTCCCCACCCCTGGCCCAGTAGGGTTTTTTGCAACCTGCTTCAATATTTTATGTTTTCTAGAGATACCAAGATTTTTTTTACCCTGATTAATTTTTCTTTGTTTCTGGCCTGAAGCACTGACTAGGCAGTAAGTCTCTCTTAAAATGGACAAGTCAACAAATATTTATGAAGCACCTACAATGGGCAAGGCATTGTGCCAAGCACTAGGGACACAAAGAAGAGTAAAAAAAACAAAACAAAAACAAAACAAAACAAAACAGTTCCAGGCTTCCAAGAATCTAATGGATTCTACCTGCCTCCCAAACTCCAAAGCACCTGTCACTAGACAGTTGTGATATGTACCTGTGTAAGGCCTACTGCACATGTTATCAACATGGGAAAAGTCAGTTCCCGGGACAATCATCATAGAAATACACTTTAAAAATCACTTGGTGACTTAACAAGTCTTTCTCCTCAGGGCTCAGTAGCCTTAGCATGTTCAGCAGATAGTGGGTCTTCTTTAGGACAGCACAACACAGTTCTAGACTACTTAATCCTGCCAGGTATAAGACCTCTTCAAACCGCTTGCTCTCAAACATCCTGATCCTGATTGGGATGAATTCTGTCCTGGAAGCCATATCCCATAATGCTTAAGCCGCTGTGGAAGCTACAAGTTAGGTAGGACTCTGCTTACTGGACAAAATTGTCTACCATGTCTGCCACAACTTGCTCCCTTCCAGAGACAAAAAGAGATGGCACACCTGCCCCAAAGATTTGCTGTTGCTTATGTTCTCCAGGTAAGCAGCTTGTGATATAGCACTGTCTTTGCTGGTCCATTGGCTATAGGTGCTACCCTTCTTTTATACACCCACTTATGTTCTGAGCTAGTAGAACCTGCCTTCACCAGACCTAAGGTTGTCTCTTGGCCCACATGCCCAGGATCATCATGAACAGTATTCAGAGAAATCTTGGAGCTTCAGGCAGTACCAATAACATCCCACTGCAGGCAGGATCTTTCATAGTTCGATAGAGCATTCAATGTCAGAGTTCTAGCTTTTGCTACTCTTACAATGGAGGCAGCCTGCGACTTGAATTTAGGGAGACATGGGTTCAAATTCTACCTCAGACTTTTATTCCCTGTGAAAATCTCATAATCACTTCCCCTCTATGGGCTTCAGTTTCCTCGTCTGTAAAAGGAGGGGTATGGTTAAATTCAGTGGCCTCAGGGATCCTTGCCAACTCTAAATCTGTGATCCTTCAAAGGGCCTACATCTAATTCTTGGAGGATCACATCCTTCCCTTTTGATCGGTGGCATTACTTGTCAAGCTTCGTCTTGCAGCTGGACTCCCCAACAACTGCCTAGTTTTCACACCAAAAGGTGACGTTGGCATGAATCTGCATCATTTATTTCCACCAATGGCACAGTCCCTGGGGGAAATCCCAAATGCTCTCAGAGACAGGAGCCAAAGATAACACTGAACTTTTGAACTATTGTAACTGGAAGGATAGTAACTCTTTTTAGAAGAGAAAGAGGAAAGAAAGCGAAAGATGAGATAATGAATTCTGTTTTGGATATGCTGAGTTTGATATGCTTATGGGCCATCCAGTCTGAAATGTTCAATAGGCAGTTAATAGTATGACATTAGAGTTCAGCCAAGAGATTACAGCTAGATAAAGAGATCTGGTGAGGCAAGTAGGTGGCATAGTGAGAGTACTAGGCCTGGAGGGAGGAAGATTTACTTCCTGAGTTCAAATCTAGCCTCAGATGCTTACTAGCTACATAAGTCATTTGACCCTTTTTGCCTCAGTTTCCTCATCTGTAAAATGAGCTGGAGAAAGAAAAGGCAAACCACTCCAGAATCTTTGCCAAGAATACTCTAAATGAGGTCAACAACAACTGATCAGACCACCAAGTGAGAAAATATATAGAGAAAAGAGAAGCAGAATGCAACTGGGAAATAAAAAATACAAGTAGTGGATGATGGGGATAAGGGAAAGGAGGGGAGTGATAGAAGGGAGGGCAGATTGGAGGAAAGGGTGTCTTGGGGTGGGGATAGGAGAGAGATGAGGAGAAAATGTGGAACTCAAAATCCTGTGAAAATGAATGTTGAAAGCTAAAAATGAATAAATAATTTTTTAAAAAAATAAATAAAAGAAAAGTAGATCTAGTATAGAGACTTGAGGAACATACACAATAAGTAACTTCATGAACACTCTGCTGAATGATTCTCAATGGAGCCAGAAAATTCTGCTGATTGAAAAAGGCCTTAAGGATTATCTAGTCTGACCTCTCACCCCATGCAGGAATCTTTTTTGCATCAGGCAGTGACAGAGAGACTCACCAGTGCTGGGTGACCAGGCTCCTCAATGAAGCATTTCATTCTGTTTAGGGCCATTTCTAGCTGTTCTAATTATTATAGAGAGCTAGGTGGCAAAGTACATACAGCCCTGGTCTTGGAATCAGAAAAACTCATCCAGCCTCCCACACTTACTAGATGGGTGACCCTGGGCAAATCACTTAACCCTGTTTGCCTCAGTTCCCTTATCTGTAAAATGAGCTGGAAAAGAAATGGCTAACCACTCCGGTATCTTTGCCAAGAAAGATCCAAATGGGGCTACAAAGAGTCATGTTGAGCTACTCAAGGTCAGTTCAGTTTAACTCAGCAACTAATTGTGAGAGTCCTTCTTCATATTGAGCCAAAGTCTATCTTCCTGTAATTCTATTCATTTACCTTTGTCCTTCTCCCAGATCAACCCGGAATAAATCTACTCCATCTTCCATTTAAAAACCCTTTAGATTTTTGGAAGCAGTGATCCTATCCTTCCTCCCCCCAATAACTATATCCATCAGTCTTCTGATAGTGTTCACTTTAGTCTAGGAGATTTTTGTGTCATATATCTGTCTAGTGAAGCCTATGAACCCTTTTCCAGAATCATATTTTTCAAGCATAAAATAAAATATATTGGATTACAAAAAGTTATACTAAATACAGCTACCAAAATACTTTTTAGAACTTCATGGACTCCAGTTTAAGAAACCCTGTTGTAGTTACCATCTGGAGAAGAACCTTCAAAAACCACTTCTCTGCCCCAGGGGGTTTAGGTGAGAGGTGGGCTAGCAGTATCCACAACCTTCTTAAAGTTTCAGGGTTATACTGTTCTGATTAGGAATTATTGCAAGATCAAGATTGGGTTTATCATTTATAGAGGCCAGTAAGAACACAGATTCCCAAGCAGACTGGGCGCCAAGTTATCCAGGCCTTGGCAGATAAAGAGGAAAGAATTCAAGGGCAGCAATGGTGAGGAGGGGATGGAGGTTTTGTGATCCTCCCTCACTAACCACCCAGGTTATGCCAAAGTTCTTGATTCAAAGACGATGTTCCATACAGTATCCTTCTCTAAGTAACGGTTGCTTCTGGAGTTACAGTCCATTTGCTTGTACTGGTACATTCTGAGTACTCCAGGGAGGATGCTGAAGTTTGATTTGCATATGGGAGGGATGAGGGTCTGGGAGGAAGATTTTGAGGTTGTTGCCAAGTCTGTTGGGCAACTGATCATGTCTGATGCTGAGAGGGAGAAATGGAAGGATTTTATAATGAAACCCAGCTGGAGAATGTATTCTGGGGAGTTACCTCTATCAGAAAACTGTTTCCTAATTCTATATTTGCAGCAGATCTACCCACCTTGGAAAAGCAGCTTGTTGGTTTTCCCTGAGAAATCACAACAAGGTTTTAGTTTAATGTGGTCTAAATTCCCTTGGAGGACAGGCATTTTAAGGGGAAATTCAGATTTTTCCTTAAAAGCTTCCATGGAAGATACTGCACCCCACCCCCTTCTCACACACCAAACAAGCACTTCTCCAATACCTCCTGCCCCATTCTCTTGGTAGTGAAAATGCCTGTTCCTTCAAGGTGATGGAAGAGCATTCCACCTGGACTCAGGAACAAGTGAGTGGACAGCTACATCTACAATCAGAAAAACAGGGAGGACTAATGCCTGGTCCTGCCCCATAGGTCAGAAGGCTGTGGCCAAAGACACTGCCCCCATGAACTATACTGAAAGTACTATGGCATCTGCTCCTGCCCTTGGAGTCCCAGTTTATTTCTTCACTCATTCATTCAATAAGCCTTCATTAAATACTCATTATGTGGAATGCACTGTGCTAAGCATTACTGGGGATGGAAAGTATACACAAAAATAAATCAGATATGACTTCACAGGAGATAAGACATATACAGAGGTAAATAGGACAGAGGCTAGAACATGATGGAAGTAAAAAGTGCTATGAGATTATTGAAAGAGATAACATTTCTAATTGAGTCAGGAAGGCTTCACGGAGATGATGTCTGAACTGATCCCGAAGGATGGAAGGATGCTAACAGGTAGAGATCAGAGCGGTTGAGGGGAGAAGAAGAGAATCTATGTAAGCAGATAGAGGGTGCAGAAGAAATTAGCAGAAATGTTTGAAGACAAAGTATTCTGGTTTGCCTAGAACACAGTTTCTCTGCTGGATAGTTATTTCAAGATGGCCATTTAGAAATAAGATATTTCCTTCCAAATAAGAACAAAGGCAATGAGAGGTAGCAGGGGTGGAGGAGATTATTCTTGTAAATCACATACTTCTTAGGCTGAAAGGGACCTGAGATGTCATTATACTAGTCTTCTCTCTATGAAGTCGTTCTACAGAAAGAACCTGTCCCATGGTATTGTTGAACAACCAATCCAGAATTTCTTTCCATTTTCTAACCCAAGTCCCACACATCTCTTCTTCAGTACCTCCCTTATTATGTGAAGTTACCTTTCTGACAATCAGTGACACCAAGGACTGAGCGAGGGAAAATATAGGTGGACTCCTAACAGTGAAGAGACTCAATGCTGGGAGCCATACTTTATCTCCTCCCACCTACTCTTAATCCCAAGTACTTGGATTCAGGGAAGTGGGGGACAAAACTGTGGGAAGGAGAGCAATTACTCCGCCCTACCCGCTATAAATGTTCTCCCCAATTTGGTCCCTAGAGACAGAAATCCTTGGGAAAGTGACATCTTGGAGAGTTTTGTTTTTCTCAAAAACACCATCTGAAAATCTCCTTCCGAGCATATGGTTTCTTATCTTACAACAGTGCCCCCTCGTGTCTTTTCTGATCCACTGCAACAACCTAGGACTGGATTGTAGAAAGCCAACCACTAGACAAGAGGATGCTAAGTCCATTATGGATAGAAACTGTGCGGCACTCAACTCTTGTGAACTGCTGGAATTCCAACCTGTACACCACTCCTAAACAGTTGGTGGTACAGTGAGTGGATAGAGCACTGGGTCTATAGTCATTAAAGACCTGAGTTCAAATCCAGCCTCAGGCACTTCTTACCTATGTGATCCTGAGCAAGTTATTGATTAATGTCTATCTGTATGCCTCTGTTTCATCAAATATAAAAAAGAAATTATGACAATACCCACCTCCCAGCATTATTGTGAGGACCATATGAGATATCTGTAAAGCACTTAGCATGATGTCTCACACATAGTAGGCACTTAAGTAGGCCTGTTCCTTCCTTCCCTCCACCTCCTCCCCTTGACTGAAGTCTCAGCCAAAACCTTTCTGGGACCCAGTCTTCATAGACTGATAAGTTCATAGGATGGTAGAGCCAGAAGTCTCCTCTAGTCCAAACATTTCATTTTACAGGTGGGGAAATTGACTTCATCTCTAAAATGAGGGGGGTGGGCAAGTTCATTTGGAAAGTCTGATAACCTATAGTCTGTGTTCTCATATCCTTCCTAATTCTTATACTCTGTAATTCTACAGAAACTGAATAGTTGAGATATTACCACACGAACTGGCTCTTCTGTGTGATCCCATGCTGATATATCAGAAGGAACAAGGATTTATTAAACACCTACTATGTTCCAGGGACTGTGCTAAGTGTTCCACAGATATTGAACCATTTGACCCTTGCAATAATCCTGGACAGTAGGTACTATTATGACCCTCCATTTTACAACTGAGGAAATTGAGACAGACAAAAGTTAAGTGTCTTGTCCAAGGTCCACAGCTTATAAGTGTCTGAGGCTGCATTTGAACTCATCTTTCTGACTCCAGGTCTAGCCCTCTAACCACTTCTAACCACCTAGCTGTCGTAGTAAAATTTTAAAAGAGCAGTTTGTGCCAGGTTTGTTTTTTTTAAGTACACAACAGATTCCTCCCCAAGCAGTGTTCCTTGTCCCCTTTCTGTTCATTAGTTAAAGTAACTGCATGGGCAGGTTTGTTCTTTATTTGCTCATTTCATTTACCAATCATTTCTTAACCCTGTTTGCTAGCAGAGCGAAAGGCATACAAAAGTGCATACAGACATAAGCAGCATCTAAAGAATTAAGGGAAGTGTAGATGGATGAGCAAAACTGAAGAACCATGGCCTAGACCAAACAACCTCCCTACAGGTGAATACAATATATTTTGTGGGATAAAATTACAGAGTGGGAGGATGCATAAATGAGGTACCAAGGAGGTAGAGAATGTGGGGAACTGTGATTTCCCTTATCAATAGTTTTCAATTCATGTGGATGCACAACAAAGTGACAGTCTTTCAATTAGAAGAGGGGTGTCACGCAAATGAGAGGGGAACTGAGTTAAGTAAGAAGAGAAGGTCTCAACAGAAAAGAGGAAAGATCTCCCATTGAAAAGCATTCCCATGGGGGAAGAAAATGCCAATGATTAGAGATGGGGACTTTATGATGGGCTTAATTGGGGTGAGTTGGTATACTTGGAGATCACCTCCCCTGAGAAAGTTGTGCCTCTATTAACATCCTGAATTAGGAGAGAAGGAAAATGCTCACTTCTAGGGGCTCTAACACAGGGTGGTGATGAAAGGCTTAGATAGACAAAAAGATGAGATGGCACAACCAACAGAGAGGAGATTGGTCATGGGGAGAACAGTCAGTAAAATATAGAAATGGACTATATGTTTTCATGTTCCTGATAATTTCTACCACCAAACACTTTCTATCCACATATCTCATGAATCAATACTTCTTTTAGAGTGAAGGAAAACAGAAAAAAAGAATGAGGCAAGATCTATTAAGGTCAGCAACTATATTATATTTCTTAATACAAAAATTGGTTAGAAGAGGGAGTTCAAACCTGGAAATTTAGAAAGTATAATCCCACGAGGAACACCAAGAGATTAAAAAGGAAATAATAAAGATATAGACCATAAATCAGAGAATAAAAAGTTCTGAATAGAAAGGAAAGGAAAAGAATATGGAACAAAGAAATTCTTTAAGAAAAAAACACCAAAAAAATCTCACAAACAGAAGAAGTTGTACAGAAGAAAAAGAGAAGAGAGTTTGTACTAACCACTTAATTGAGAAGGGGAAAAGAAGAAAGGGAAGAGGGGAAAACAGGAAACTAAGTAAATAATAAAGGAAAAGAAAACAATTATATAAGTAAAACTTCAAAACTAGGGAAAAGTTGACAAGAGAGAGGACAAAATGAGGAGGTTGTGTGGAGAGGAGCCTGTGGGAATAGGGTTACATCAAATTAGCTTAAGTGTAATGGAATTCTGTCCAGTGAGGGCTCAGTTCTTAGAGCATGCACAGTATCTTCTGCCTGATAACCACATGGATGTTTGGTGAGCCCGCTTTTGAATGTTTATGATGAAACAGAATGGAGAGACCTAGCTCTCCACTTCAGAATATGTATAAGTGTTCTGTGACTGGTTTCTGTTAGAGGGTGAGTTCAAAATTAAAGCAGATGCTACAAAGCATCTCCAACCTCACTAGGTTAACTTCCCAATTTGGTGCCACTGCTAGACACTCTCTTGGGTTTGTTTTAACATTTTTATTTAAAGTTTGGAATTCCAAATTCTATCCCTCCCTCCCTCCTTTAGATGGTAAGCAATCAGATTTAGGTTATACATGAACAATTATGAGAAACATTTCCATATTAGTTACTTTGTACAAGAAGACTAGAGTAAAAGAAAAATTAAAGAAAAAGTGAAAAATAACATGCTTCAGTCTGTATTCAAACAATATCAGTTCTCTCTCTGAGGACAGATAGTATGCTTCATCATTATTAGTCTTTTGGGATTGTCTTGGATCACTGTATTACTGAGAATAGCTAAGTGATTTACAAGTCTTCATAGAACAAAATAGCTATTTCTGTGCATAACATTCTCCTGGTTCTGTTTACTTCCTTATGCATCAGTTCATATACATCTTTCCAGGTTTTTCTGAAATCATACTGTTCATCATTTCTTATAGCACAAAAATATACCATTGAGATTATATACCACAGCTTGTTTAGCCATTCCCCTAATGATGGGCATTCCTTTGATTTCCAATTCTTAGCCACCTCAAAAAGAGCTGCTATAAATATTTTTGTACAAATACGTTCTTTCCCCCTTTTTTTGGATGTCTTTGGGGTATAGACCTAGCAGTGGCATTACCAGATCAAAGGGTATGCATAATTTTACAGTCTTTTGGGAATAGTTCCAAATTCCTCTCCAGAATGGCTGCATCCATTCACAACTCCACCAACAGTGTATTAGTGTCCCAGTTTTCCCACATCTCCTCCAATATCTAACATTTTCCCTTCTTGTCATATTCTCACACTCTGATATGTGTGAGGTAGTATTTCAAAGTTGTTTTAATTTGCATTTCTTTAATCAATAGTGATTTGGAGTATTTTATAGGACTATAAATAGCTTTAATTTCTTTATCTGACAACTGCCTATTTGACCATTTATCAATGTGACTCAGTTCTCGGTATATATTTGAGAAATGAAACCTTTAAAGATCAGAGATACACAGTGTGAGATGTTGGTCTATGCCTAATTTCTGCCATACTGTTTTCCACTTTTCCCGGAAGTTTTTGTCAAATGATGAGTTTTTGTTTCAAAAGTTTGAATCTTTGACTTATCATACACTATATTACTATGGTCATTTACTATAATAAAATTTGTATCTAATTTGAATTGTTTCTTTTTGGCTGCATGCAATATTTTCTCTTTGATCTGTGAACTCTAGAATTTGACTATATTCTATAATGAGTATAATGTAACTAGCAGTTTTCATTTTGGGGTCTCTTTCAGGCCATGATTGGTGGATTCTTTCAATTTCTATTTTGCCCTCTGGTTCTAATATATCAGGGCAGTTTGATAATTTCTTGAAAGATGCTATTCAGGTGTTGTTATTATAGTTTTCAGGCACTCTAATAATTTTTATGTTATCTATCCTGGATCTATTTTCCAGTTGTTTTTCCAATGAGGAATTTCACATTTTTTTCTATTTTTTACTTTTTAAATTGTTTTACCCTATCTTCATGTCTCATAGAGTCATTAGTTTCCACTTGCTTAATTCTATTTTTTGCTTTATTAAAAAAATATATATTTATTTTTATTTTTCAACATACATTTCCACAAGATTTTGAGTTCCAAATTTTCTCTTCATCTCTCCCTTCTCCCTGTCCCAAGATGGCATGCATTCTGATTATCCCTTCCCCCAGTCTTCCCTCCCTTTTGTCATCTCCCTCTCTTATCCCCTTCTCCTTTACTTTCTTGAAGGGCAAGATAGATTTCTATACCCCATTGCCTGTATATCTTATTTCCCAGTTGCATGTAAAAACAATTTTTTAACATTTGTTTTTAAAACGTTGAGTTCCAAATTCTTTCCCTTCTTCCTTCCCCACCCACCCTCACTGAAAAGGCAAGCAATTCAATATAGGTTATACATGTGTAGCTATGCAAAACACTTCCATAATAGTCATGTTGTGAAAGACTAACTATATTTCCCTCCATCCTATCTCTCCCCCCAAATATTCTATTCTCTCCTTTGACCCTGTTTCTTTTCAAAAGTGTTTGCTTTTGACTACCACCTCCTCCAATCTTCCCTTCCTTCTATCATTCCCACCCCCCCCTTATCCCTTTCCCATTTACTTTCCTATAGGGTAAAATCACCAATTGAGTATGTATGTTATTCCCTCCTTAAGCCAAATCCAGTGAGAGTAAGATTCACTCATTCCTTCTCACCTCTCCCCCCATTTTGAAACATTTTCCTTGCCTCTTTTATGTGAGATAATTTACCCCATTCTATCTCTCCCTTTCTCCTTCTCCCTATATATTTCCCCACCCCTTAATTTTATTTTTAGGTATCATTCTTTCATATTCAACTCACCCTATTCCATCCATCTATCTATCTATCTCCTCCAACTGCCCTAATAGTGAGAAAGGTCTCATGAGTTCCAAATATCTTTCTGTGTAGGAATACAAACAGTTTAACTTTAATAAGTCTCTTATGATTTCTCTTTACTGTTTACTTTTTCATGCTTCTCTTGATTTTTTTTATTTGAAAATCAAATTTTCTATTCAGTTCTGGTCTTTTCACCAAGAATACTTGAAAGTCCTCTATTTCATTAAATGTCCATTTTTATCTGAAGTTTTATTCTCAGTTTTTCTGGGTAGATGATTCTCAATGTTAATCCTAACTCCTCTGACCTCTGGAATATCATATTCCAAGCCCTTTGATCCCTTAATATAGAAGTTGTTAGATCTTGTGTTATCCTGATTGTCTTTCCACCATACTCAAATTGTTTCTTTCTGACTGCTTACAATATTTTCTCCTTGACCTGGGAATTCTGGAATTTAGCTACAATATTTCTAAGAGTTTTCCTTTTAGGATCTCTTTCAAGAGGCAATCAGTGGATTCTTTCTATTTCTATTTTACCCTCTGGTTCTAGAATACCAGGGCAGTTTTCCTTGATAATTTCTTGAAAGATAATATCTAGGTTCTTTTTTTTATCATGATCTTCAGGTAGTCCAATAATTTTTAGACTATCTCTCCTGGATCTATTTTCTGGGTCAGTGGTTTTTTCAATGAAATATTCACGTTGTCTTCTGTTTTCATTCCTTTGGTTCTGTTTTATAATTTCTTGATTTCTCATAAAGGCATTAGCTTCCATTTGCTCCATTCTAATTTTGAAGGAATCATTTTCTTCAGTGAGTTTTTGGACCTCCTTTTCCATTTGGCTCATTCTGCTTTTTAAGGCATTCTTCTCCTCATTGGCTTTTTTGACCTCTTTTGCCATTTGGCTTAGTCTATTTTTTTTAAGGTGTTATTTTCTTCAGTATTTTAGGGGTCTCCTTTATCAAGCTGTTGATTCATTTTTCATTATTTTCTTGCATCACTCTCATTTATCTTCCCAGTTTCTCCTCTACTTCTCTTATTTGATTTTTCAAAATCCTTTTTGAGCTCTTCCATGGCCTGTGACCAATTCATATTTTTATTGGAGGATTCTGATGTAGAACTTTGACTTTTCTATCTTCTTCTGGTTGTATGTTTGATCTTCTTTGTTACCAAAATAAGATTCTACAATCTGAGTTCTTTTATAATGTTTATGCATCTTCCCAGACAAATACTTGACTTTCTAACTCTTTGTCAAGATAGGACTCTGCTTTCAGTGGGGGAGAAAGGGATTGAGTCTGTGGGCCCAGAACTCTGAAAGCAGCTTCTACCACTGCTGCTGCTACTGCCACCTGTGGCCACCACCACTACTGGGGCTGGGGCCACACCTGGCCAGACCACATGCTTCTCTTTCACCCAGGTCCCACAAAGTTTTCCCACTGACCCTTTTGGCATTTGTGGGTGGAGAAGTCTTGAAACTGCCTCAGCTGCCAATGATTCAGGGTCCTGAGGCCTGCTCTGGCCAGTCTGTGATGGTGCAGCCCACATCAGACTGTTCTCTGCTCCATGCCCAGTGCAATAGACCCTTCCTGTCAATTTTCCCGGTTGTCTTGGGCTGGGGACTTGTTTCATTCTGTCATTTTTTGGGTTCTGTAGCTCTAGAATTTGTTTAGAGTCATTTTTATAGGTATTTAGAAGGCTTTGGGAGAGAACTCAACGAAGTCTCTGCTTTTACTCCACCATCCTCAATTCTAATTTTTAAGGAATTATTTTCTTCAGTGAGTTTTTGTACATCTTTTCCCATACTATTGTCTCTTTTCTTCATGATTCTCTTGCATTTCTCTCATTTCTTTTTCCAATGTTTCTTCTAGCTCTCTAATTTGCTTTTTAAAATCCATTTTAAGCTCTTACTGGAATTCTTTTTGGGCCTGAGACAAAATTACATTTTTCTTTGAGTCTTCACATGTAACCATTTTGACACTATTGTCCTCTTCTAAGTTTATGCCTTGATACTCCCTATCATCAGAGTAACTTTCTATAGTCAAGCTCTCTTTTAATTTTTTTGCTCATTTTGTCTGCCTTTTTTTGTGACTTGGTATTTTTATGTGAGAGTTGGACTCTGGTCCTGCACTATCTTAAGGTTTTGTGCTGGGGCTCTGGGTCTTACTGATGGCTTTCACTGGGCTTCATGGCTTAGGTACTTGTCTTGTCTGGAGTGTAAGCTTCTCTTCCAACTTGTACTGGGGATGGGGCTTCCCGGTTGGCCTCCCCTGCATGTGGGGTTTAGCTGCTGGCCTGCTCTAGGGGTGAGGCCCTGCTGCTTAGTTGCTATGGAAACAGGGTCTTTCTGCTGGTAGGCCCCCAGGGTCAGGGTCTTGCTCCTTGGTCAGTCCCTGGGTGGGGCTTCATTGCTGGTAAGCAATGGAGGTAAAGCCGAGCTGGTGACTTTTGCTGAGAGTGGAGTCATGAGGATAAGACCTATCTGGCTGCGTAGTCTGCTCACTTACCTAGGGATCTGTTGGTTTGCAGGGGGGTGGGACCTCATTGGTGGACTGCCCCACACTTGGAACCCTGATGTAGGCCCCCTGATGTGAGGTTGGCTACTACTGCTGTTCTTGGACTTTTTTCTCCTCTCATTCCAATGAGACAGGCTTTTCTTTGTGTGCTGCTAAACTGTTCCCCTGCTCCTAGATCAATTCTGATGTGGTTTTCTAGTTGTTTGGGGGGGAATTTGGGAGGACTTCAGATGGTTCCTTTCTCACTCTGCCAATAGTCCCTCAAGTCCCTCTCTTATTGTACGATGCTGAATCTTGGCTATCTGGTCAAATAGGTTGTTCCAAAGGACCTTGGGGTCACTTTGGGCTCAGGTGCCAGTTAGCACTAGTATGCATTCTGATCCCTGAACCTCTGGCAGCTCACTCTTCCAACTTTTTGTAGCTTACAAGGTTGTACCCACCTCAAACATTCCTTCATTTAAAAGCAGGGAAGAATGGATACAAGAGAGAAAGAAAAATACCTTTGCCATGCTTCTAAGCTATATGCTGACCCAGATGGGGAGTGAAGGCTTCTGGCACCACCTTTTTTTCCCTGCCTGAAAGCATATAACAGTCCATAACTCTATCACCACCAGAGAAGAGAAAGACCAACTGGGCTAGTTAATGCCTTTTGAATGTATATTCAATTCTGGCCTTAGCAACCAATTAATAGATTCTTCTTCACCATTCAGTCAGTACCAGCAACCCATAAGATAATGCCTGATCCTGCTCTCAAGTGGAGAACTGGGCCTTCCTATTCCATATCATTATAAGCTTCTAGAAGTAGGCTCACCAAATGTCTACGTGAGTGACTAAATCAGAGTATATTGCACATGGTCCTTAGAACTGAGCCTTCATTGGCCAGATACCCTTTTTTATAAGCAAAACTAATCATGGAGGGAAAGTACTGATGTATAAGAGAAAGGTAGGAAATCTATGTTTTTAAAGCAAGACTAGAGATGCAAAAGGAAGAAAATATAACTCTAACTCTTGAAAAACTAAATATAAATGGATCAAATGATCCAATAAAAGAAAAGCAAGTAGAAGAATAGATAAGTAAACAAAAACCTATGATATATTGTTTACAAAAAGCACATCTAAAAGGAAGACATACATAGAATCAAAATATGAAACTGGAACAAAACAGTATACATGTAGTTCATTTTTAAAAAACAGGAGTTATAATCACGCTAAGAAAGCAAAAATAAAAATTCATACTATTAACATATAATTAAGGACCAATCTTAGTATGAAGCATCAACTGACATAGCTTCTAAATTCATGAAAGAAAAATTAACAAATTTCAAAAAGAGTGACACAATAGTTGTAGGAGAATTTAATGTTCTTTTTTTCAGAGCTGGATAAATTGAATGGAAAGATAAATGAAAAAGGAAAAATATGGAATTATTAGACAATTTAAAGCTAAAAGAGTTATGATATATCGTGAATGGCACCCTTAAGGAATATATATTTCAGTACTATATGGAATTTTTACAACAACAACAAAAAAAAGACCACATATTAGAATACAGAGAAATTCCAAATGTGTTTTTTTAAAGTTGCATCCCTTATAAACCATATTACAATAAAAATATTATTCAATTAAGGGAAAATGGGCAAAAGACACAGAGTTAAAATAAAGAATCTTTATGTTCCTTATAAACAATACATTTTTTAATTTTTTTTAATCCATTTTGCTATCCTTTTCTGTTTTATGGATAAGTTCATCCTACCTATTCACAGTTATGACTGTTAATTCTGTGTTTTCCTCCATCCTATTCTATTATATTTTTCCTTCTTTTTGTTTCATGACCCCTCTTTAATAGAGAAGAGGATAGTAAGAGAGGAGAGTCCTTAGTGTTATTCAAGTTTTGATAAAATCTACTTCTGCTTCCCTTCCTCTCTTCACTTTCCCATACTTAGAACCCAGTTATGAATTCTTATCCCTTTTTTCTTAAATTTTAAATTTCTTTTCCCAATGCATGCTCTCTAGCTAGAGTTGTTTTTTAAAGAATTAATCCCTCCATTAACCTACCTTCCTTCTTATTCTCCCCTCTTCCTTTTCCCCTTTCCCTCCTTTTACCCACTTTAATGTATTTCTGCACCAGATTGTGTGTGTTTGTGTGTGTATGTGTGTATTCTTCTCTCCTTCAACAAGTTCAAAGGAAAAGGAGGCTCAAGTGTTATCACTGCCCCCTACTACTTCCTCCTTGTTTTCTATTTGCATACATAAAATATGTGAAATAATTTTCCTACCACTCCTCTCACTTTCTCTCTCTCAGTTCATTCTTTTTCTTCTCTTTTTACTTTCTTCTTTTAAAATAATCAGAATATATATAAAATCACTTTCAAGTGCTTTGTCTTATTAGTGTCCTATAATTCTTGACAGTAGGGTTCTGGAGAGATACATTTATCATCTCCCCATATTATTAAAATGTAAAAAGTTTATCCTTGTTTAGTCCCTTGTGATTATTTGTTCACATTTAACTTTTTATAATTCTCTTGATTCCTGTGTTTGCATTTCAAAGTTCCTACACAAATCTGATCTTTTCATCAGAAATGCTGGAAGTTCTTTAATTCATTAAAGATACATTTTTTTTCTCTGTGAATTTATACTTAGTTTTACTGGGTAACTTATTCTTTGTTGTAAGCCTGTACTTTTTGCCTTCTAATATCATATTCCAAGCTCTCTGCTTCTTTAAGTAGTGGCTGCTAAATTTTCTGTGATCCCATCTGTGGTTTCTTGGTACTTGAATTCTTCCCTTCTGGATGCCTGCAGCATTTTTCCTTTAACCTGGAAACTGTTGGGTTTTTTGCTGTACTCTTCCTAGGAGTTTTTATTTTGGGATTTCTTTCAGGAGATAACTGATGGATTCTTTAGAGTTCTGCTTTGTCCTATGGTTCCAAGAGACCTAGGCAGGTTTGTTTTTTTTTAATGATTTCTTGATACATAATAATATCTAGGCTTTTTTTTATCATGACTTTCTGGTTGCCTAATGATTTTTATATGATCTTTGCTTAATCTTTTTTCTAGGCCAGTTGTTTTAGCTATGCAATAATTTCATTTTCTTCTTTTTTCAGTCTTTTGACTTTGTTTTAGTATTTCTTGTTGCTTCATGGAGCCATTAGCTTCTATTTAGCCCATTATAATTTTCAGGGAGTCTATGGTTTGGATAAGATTTTGTATCTCTTATACCAAGATGTTAATTCTTTTTCTAATTCTTTATAGTTCATTTCTTTTCCATTTTTCTTTAATGTTTTCACTTCATTTATAAGTACATTTACCTTTTTTAAAAAAAAATCTTGCTTCATCTCTTTGAGGAATTCCAAGCTGTCTAAGGTTTTTTTGGGGTTTTTTGTTTGTTGGTTTTTTTGCTTTGAGGCTTTGCTCATAAATGTTTTAGAATCGTTCTCTTCTTTTGGGTTCATGTCTTCAGTGTCTTTGTTGCCAGGATAACTTTATAGTGGGATCCTTTTTGTTTGTTCATTTGCTCATTCTTCTTGCCTATTTCATGATTTCAGACTTTATGTTAGGTTGCACGTTTTTTGATGGAATGTGTGGACTGTACTTGTGTCCTCCTGGGTGCTCCTGCTGCTTTCTTGGGTATAGATTTTGTGTTGTTCCAGGATTTTAGAGATAGCTCAGGTCAAGGACCTGAAAGCTTTCAGTATTCCCAAAGTGACTGGATCCAGGGTCAAGCCTGAACACAACCTTCTGATCTGTAATTGGCAAGTACCTCACTTGGGTTTGGATTTAAGAAATAGACCTGTTGACTTGCCTCTGGTTTGAGTTCTAATGGACTTCTGTTGAAATTAACCATTATCAGCTGACCAGAATGCTATGCAGGTTCAGAATGACAGAAATATAGGTCCCCTTAGGCCTGTGATTCTTAATCTGGTTATTCTTCTGCCAGCTTCGGATTAGACTGGAGGCTGAAACTAAAATCCCTGCTCCACTCCACTCCTAGGATCAGAACCTTGCAAATGCCGCTTGCTTCTGCTCTCTTTCCTTACACTGCCTAGGGTTCTCAATCACTCCTTGACCTGAAGACAACCCTGAGACACAAGTCCCTTCCTCAATCCACCCTGGATCTTTGACCCCAGCACTGGGAATCTAGTGATAATGCATTCAGTTAGCATGTGTTTCTACTCCCTTTGTAAGGTCAGACCCCTCTGTGTGCTTCTGGTATTCTCTGTGCCCTGGCATACAATCCTCAGAAGGCTCTGGTTCAGTCCACATGTTGAAAGATAGCCACTCCTGGCTACATCGATCCCCAACATCAGCAGAATTCTCTGTATATCTCTTTATGCTGACCTGGGATGGGAAAACAGTTCGTTGTGGATTTTCTTCTTGAATTTCCCAGTCAGGACTCAGTCTGGTATGCTTCCCAGATCTTTGTGAAGTAGTTTTGGGGGAAAGCTTGACTGTATTTCTTTCTGCTACTCTGCCATCTTGGCTAGTCTCTCTCAAGTCTCCATCATTTTTTCTTCACTTTCAATTTTTCTCTGTTGGTCAAACATAAGCCTAAAATGGCATTTCCTTTCATTTCTACCTTTATTTTCTGAGCAATGAAATTGTCCACAATAATGGTCAAGGGTTCATTAGGTACTCTGCTTTCAGTGGAAAAAATGCTTCTGGGAATATCCAAATAGTTGAAGTCTCCTGTCACATCTATATTTTACCTTTGTACCAGTTTTGGGTAAAGAGGGAATTGTGTTATTGAAGCATACACATCTCTACCCTCACCATAGTGTTACTACAGTCCCACAACAGTTTCACATCTATTTCTCTATTTTTTAAATCTTTTCTCAAATGATCTTTGCCTCAGGGCATAGGTATATATACTTTTGTCAATCAGTACTACTACTCCTTTGATTAGATCTGTTTCTTTTGAACAAGGCATACATATCTTTCCATTGCTTTATTCCAGTCATCAATCCCATTTTACCAATGCTCAGTGATAACTCATATTTATCTCCTCGTGTTAACATTTAAATTAATTACTCATGTGCTATGCTTTGTAATTGGCTATCCAAGGTAATAGGATTTCTTCTTACCCCTCTTTCCTACTGTTTCTTCCTAAGAATTATTAGGCAATTCTGCCACAGTTATTTTTCTTTCTAGCGTAACCATTGTTCTCCAAAATATCTTGGTTGAGATATTTCTGTCTCTCCCCCGACCCTTTCTCAAACTTCTTAAGTCTTCTTGGCCAGGTCAGAGAGTCTCTACACCCCATCCACTCTGCGAGATGGATCACTTCCTTGCCAGAAGTATTTTAAGCCATGGTCCAAAAGTTCAAATCCTGTGTTTGACACCATCTACATAGCCAGATCTTCACTTTATATAACTTCATTTATTTTCCGAAGCTATCACTTCAACTGGAAGAAGAGATGAAAATGCTCCCATCCATCATAAAGCCTTCATATTCCTATCCGGGACTCCAAAGAGTGATCCTATTGACACACTTCAAGTTTCATTTGTTTTTGAACTGACAGAAGTTGAGAGTAAGCAGCTGATTTTTTATCAGTTTTTATAAGACTGTAAGTCTCAGATACAAGTTCCAGATGAAAGCATGGTTCTAAATAAAAGTGATGGTATGATCACATTAGGACCCTGAACTGGTCCCCAAAGTATGGGTAAGATATAAACAAGTTGAGAAGAGGTCATTCCATAATGGATTTTGCTTTGTAGCAAAATTTACAAAGGCAAGAATGAATATGATTACGACTAATTATCTATGATTACATTGATGGTGGCTCCCCTTTTGCTATTATAGATCTTAACCTCCTGTCCCTTTAGGAGATGGGCATCATGAAATGCTATGACTGAAATAATAAGGTCAACCTTCTAGTGATGAACCTCTACACTTAGATAAACTGGGTCTTGGATAATAAAACAGAGTCCACAGCTGGACACACTGTCCACTTAAATCTTCATAAAAAAGTCTTGGGTACCTTGCAGCTTACCTTATAGAATCAGTGAGTTTAATAGAAATTCAGAACCTTTACAGCTTGTCAGCATCTGCTCATGTTCCAATGGAACATCTTTCAAAAACTCAAGGTCATATCTATACTATGGTAACACATTACAGTAGGACTATAAAGAATATTATGATGAATTATGTGATCTTAGGAACACACACTTAGATCTGGGAGGTGTCTCCAAGTTCATATGGTTTGATCTTTACATTGATCACACATTTTGAAAATAAGGAAACTGAGATCCAGAGAGATCCTCGGATCAGTATCATAGATTTAGAATTGGAAAGGACCTCAAAGAGAACCTGTTCCAGTCCCTTCATTTTATACATGAAGAAACTGATACCTGAGGAAGTTACATGACTCACCAAAGGTCACACAGGTAGTAAACATTAGAGCTAGGATTTGAACCTGTATCTTTGAAATCCAGATCCATATTTCTACACTGCACCATGCTGCCCTTATGATGTCTTCTAAAATCTGTACATGGATGTTTGTGTTTAAAGAAAAAAACCACACTTTTCCAAACTGCTTTCACATCTCTTTTTCTCATTTCAAGGAGCAATGAACCTGTAGTCAGGACACTTAGATTTATGACCTGGATCTATCTATGGACAAAAAGCCTAATGATTCAGAGCCTCAGTTTCTTTTTCTTTAAAACAGTAATAATAATACTTTCAATACTTACCTTTCTGGAGTGTTGTAAGAAAAAGACTTTTTAACATTTAAAGCACTAGGTAAATATGAGTGCTATTATTATCCATCCTCACAATTTCCCTGTTCGATGCTTAAAGAGTTATCATCTCCATTTTACAAATGAGCCAACTGAGGGGTCCAGGGAGATGTTATTCATTATTCACTAAATATTTATTGATCAAATGCTATCTGAACAATACCACGTTAAGTTCAGGGTTGGGGAGGAATTGACAGACAGTTCAGTAAATATTTAAAATGCAATCCCTGCCCATTTCCAAACCTAGCCCTACCTTTTATGGAGGTAGGAGGTTGGAGGCTGTCCCAGGTCCTGAGACTCTTGAGGTGGATTAAAGATGGCTTCTGTGTAGAAGGGGCACAGAGTCTTGGAAGGTGCAATGAGAAGCTACTCTGATTTCAAAGTGGAATGCATTGAAATCTTCCTCTAGGAAGCATATCTAAATATACCCACCCTGCCACCCATCCCATCAACACACATGTGCTCCTGTTCTACTCCTTTCTTGCCCCATAGCCTTCCTCTCTTTGATGGTTCTTATAGAAGTTTTCATATCAAATACCTCTTCCTTTTATTATACATTTACAATGTCCATCCAGTATTTTTGTACTCAAAGACTAGCTCAGTGGACTCTCCATCTAATTGAAAGTCATATAGTCTAGGCTATAGGCAAGCAAGCAACAAGCATTTATTATCTTCTGGGTACCTGCCACTGTGCTAAGCACTGGGGATAGAAAGGCAAAAAACAGATCCTGTCTTCAAGGAACTCACAGATGAGGGAGACAACATGCAAATAACTGTGTGAACAAGATATGTGTTAAATTTCAAGTAATCAATGGAAGGACAACACTGACATTAAGAGAGATTGAAAAACTCTTCCTAGAGGAGGTGGAGTTTTAGCTAGGATTTGAAGGCATTAAGGCAAGGTAGGAGGTAGAGAATTCCAAACACTGGGGAAAGACGCCCCCTCACCAACTTAGCTGTCACAGGGTGAAAGACCAAAGAACTACCCAGAGTTTGTTTTGTTATCTCAAAATGACAAATCCTTCAGAGGTGAAAACATGTCCTCTTGAGCCAATTCAGGGGACGAAACCCCTGAATTACATGAAATACTGTTGATATATCTCGCAAATCCTTTCTGGTGGGAGATTGGAAGGGAGAGAAAAAGCCAGGGAAAAGAAATTGTTGAGAATGGAAGGGTCAGGTTGCTAGGAGGAGGAGGAGGAGAAGTTGGAGTTAAATTTTGGTTGTTTTGTGATGTTCTATATATAGGTACAAACAAGTAAGGTCATTTGGTAGCTTTTCAAATGGTAACAATTTGTTGCCAGGTAACATCAATATAGTGCAAAACCAAGTGGTCTCTTAAATTCCCAGCTCTGGTATTCTGTGTAACTATTACCCACGATGCCTTGCACATATTAGGGACTCTCATGTTGGTTTGTTGGTTGGGTCACTGCTTGTCTCATACTTCGGCCAGGCACTGACTTCAATTTCTAGCCTGTCTCCTGGGGCTTCCTAGGCCGTACATTATGGTACGGAAGTATTCCTTCTCCTAGCTATCTCTGATTTTTTTTTCATGTTAACAATGGCCTTCAGTTCACCAGGACCTTCTATCTTGCTTTCTTCCACCATCCCCACTGTGTTCTCATTTTATAACTCATGTAGCACCACCCCTCCTCATCTCCTGATAGTTCAGATATGAACTCTGGTCTTGCAAGACAAAAGGGATCTCCCAGACCGTCCTGCATAGATTTCAGCAAGACAAAACAGAAGGAAACTCACCTGTAATAGTGACTCTCTGAGGGTCAGATGGGCTACATTTTCCCCCTCCCCCAGAGTTCCCTGGTACCTCTTGTCTCGAGCTACTGACTAAAGCTCCCACCAATTATGTTACCCTAGTTTTAGATGTCTAAGCACCCATGCCCATTTAACCACTTAACAGATAGGCTTTTTCAAAGGGATGTTTACTTCAAAAGCACAGACAGAACGAACATACAAACATTCCCCTCCCATACCTGGCAGGAGGAGGCATAATCCCCCTAGACTTCCTTGGTCCCTAGGGATCAGAGGAAGATTAGGTTCACAGCTTAACTCTGTTCCCGCATAGCTTTAATTCCGCCAGATTCCAAGTCCAAAAATCCCCTTGGACTTGAGTCCTGGGATCTATTCAGGGCTTCTCTGCCAGTCAGACTACAACATTTATCCTGGAACCCTGGGTTCAGTCACCATGGCTTAAACCTCCTGGATCTAGAACTCTGTTCCCTATACCTAGAACTGAAAAAGAAACAAAATAAGATGAAAACCTCAAGCCTATTTCTTAGGCAATAGAATCTAAGGGGTAGGGGTGTCCCTTCCCCTCCACCCAGTTTATTATGTGGTATCCATGCTGTGGGTGAATGGAATCCTATTCCTGGATGCCACCTGAAATAAAGAGCAAGGCTGATCCAGTCTAATCGTTTTAAGGACACTTCCAGCTCTGACTATGCAACTGATGGAAGGTCCGTTCCAGTTCTCAAGTTCCAGGAGTCTTAAATTTTAACAGTTATTTCTGTATGTTTTATGATCTACATTTACTCATCAAAGGGGTATTTAAAAAAAAAAAAAGCCTAACAATTAGCCTTGGAGCTAAAGAACTAAATGCATACTCATTTTATACTCTATGAGGTTAATCATACATCCTTTTGATGTAGTAAGAGTTTCTCAGTGTTGAATACCTAACTATGGCATTCAGTTTTTAACAGTGTTTTTATTTGTTTTGATCTGGAGCTATGATTTAATTGGAGTGCCAGAAAGAACCTCCTTAGTGAGGAAAAAACTCCCTGTACCAATACCAGCAACTGTTTTCAAACCTGAAAATTAGAGTCTCCTGGGTCAGTCACTACACCCCTTCCCCTATAAGCCTTTGCTGCTAATACTGGCCAACACTATAGAAGGAAGTCACAGTGTGATGCTGCCTGTGTCTACTAGGAGTTTGTCATCTAATCTCAATTTGTCCCTCACTGTTACACAGTGTCCCTTTATTCCTCCCTTTTTTATTCATTCCCCACAAAGGCTGTTCAGACTATTTATCTCCAAAAGCTCCCTATCCTATCCCTCTTTCCTCTCTCTCAGTGGAGGTTCTTTACTGAGAGAATAGAGGCCATCTGTCGTCTTCCCTTTTCTATACGTCTTCTCCCCTTTTCAATACCTGAAAACTCATTTATGTCTTCTCACGGCCTCTCCTCCTTTACTCCAATTTCTTATGAAGAGGTGAGTCTTCTCCTTGCCAAGCCTAGTCCTTCTACTTCTGCCCTTGATCATATCCCCTCTCATATCCTCCAGGAATTTAACCATTTGATGATTCTCTCTCTCTCTCCCTCTCCCTCTCCCTCTCTCTCTCCCTCTCCCTCTCTCTCTCTCTCTCTCTCTCTCTCTCTCTCTCTCTCTCTCTCTCTCTCTCTCTCTCTCTCTCCCCCTGTCTCTGTCTCTCTCTCCCTTTCTCCCTCTCTCTTTCTCTCTATCTCATACACAAACACATACCCACACACATCATACACACTCACATATCTTCAATCTCACCCCATATAGTGGCTTCTTCTTGACCAGTTATAAATAAGCTCAAGTTTTCCCTGTCTTTTAAAAAAAAAAACCCTCACTTCACTCTTCTTCTTCATCCCGTTTCACCCTTTTATCCTTTTCACCACCCAAATCCTAGAAAAATCCATCTATATTCATTGCTCTATTTCCTCACCTCTGCTTTATTCCTACTGGACCTCACCTGGCTGTTCTATCAATAGTTCAAACTCAGCATGTCAAAAATGGTACTCCTCTTCAATCCTAAACCCATTCCTCTTCC